>RJWH01000368.1:0-410737 GCA_004363575.1 Solenodon paradoxus | reverse complement strand
TTAGTTGTTCCCCCAGCCCTGAATCTTGAACCCAGTCCATGAACTGTATGTGGACTACACCTCTGAAGCTGCAGATTTAACTGCCTGAGCCACCAGGGCACACCTATTTATCAGGCCAGCAGGTAGGCAGGAAGAGAGAGAAGGAAGAAACACTTTATTTTATTTTTATTTAGTTGTTCACATTGGTTGTTCCTCCCCCCCTCCCCCCACAACCCTCCAAGACCAGGAAGTGAACCCAAGTCCCTGGGATGTTTATGGACTGTACTCCTTTGGAGGCAGCTGACTTAACCACACCTCCACCAGGGTGCACCATAATGACTTTTATATATTAGTATATTATATAGGTGTACAGCATCTGTATCTACTACCTTATGTTTGCCACCAGGATTCTAGTGTCCATCCATCACCATACCATTGGCCCCTTTAATTCAATTCACTCAACCTCTGTCCCTTTCTCTTCTGGTGACGACATTTTGTTTTGCTTTATTTAGTTCATTCATTTGTTTTGTTTCTTGATGTACCACATAAAAGTGAAAGAGTGAAGAGTGTCTTTCTCCAGATGACTTATTTCACTAAGCATAATAACGTCTAGTTCCAACTATATTGCACATGACAGGATTTTGTCTTTAAAAAAATTATGTATAGCTGAGTAGCATTCCATTATGCATATAAGCCACATCTTTAGCCACTCATCTGTCAATGGGCATATAGGTTGTTTCCAACTCTTAGCTGTTGAAAATAAAACTGTGGTGAACAATATATCTATTCGAATTAGGTTTTTTATATTCTTTTGGTAAATATTCAGAAGTAGGATATTTGGATCATATGGTATTTCTATTTCCAATTTTTTTTAGGAATCCCCATACTGTTATTAGTGACTTCCTAATTGACATTCCCATCAATAATGTGCAGGGTTCTTTTCTCATTTCGTAAGTGTCTTTTGAGGTGCAAACATTTAAAATTTTGATAAAGTCCAATTTATGCTTCTGTAGAGCCTTGTTTTTGGTGCTGTAGCTAGGAACTCTTTGCCCAGCCCAAGGGCATGAAGGTTGCTCTGTTTTCTTCTAGAAAAAATTGAAATTTTAAGCAGCGGTCTGACCACGTCCACTGCGAGTGGACAGTGGACAGACTTGTGCAGGAGAGTTGTTTCTGACAGGTTGAATAACTAGAGCTGTGGTGTGTACAGGAGTGCATTTATGTGAATGGCTGCTGAGTATGTGGCTGGGGATGGGACACTAGAGAGAGCTCTTCAGCTTCAAGAGTCACTATAGGGTGGGAGACAAACACAGTGTCTACTTTGCAATCTGTGCCAGTTTAATTCCTAATTCCACGGCTATCCTTTTCCCAGCCAACCCACTTCCCTAACCTTGGGCTCACTCCTTCTTGCCATTTTTGAAGGAAGAGGCTCTAAGGAAAAGGGAGCACGTGGGGGAAGCAGCCACGCCTCTAATTCAGACACACAGCACATGTTCACCTGCTGTGCGTCTACACTTAGCTGTCCCCATGCTTGCCTCATACCTGCGTCTATGCCGTGTATAATATCGCGACAGGAGCAAAAGCGCTTGTAGATAACCATGTGCATGCTGTCACTTTCCTGCAAACTCTAGGAGGGCAGAGACCATATTTGTGTACCTGGAACTGAGCACTTACTGAATGAGTAAGTGTGCATGTATACAATTTTACCCTCTTTCCCGAAAGTGTCTGTGACAGAGCATGTTGTTTTTATGTGTCGTCATTCTGTGACACACGTGTGCTCACATATGTCCCATCTGCACATACACATTACACAGTCTTGCTCTCTGTCCCCTGTCATGGGCTTGACCTCAGGTCCCAGTGTGAATAGAATTTGGGTGGAAGAGGCTGCTAGAGAAGAATTTCCTGTTCCTCTGACCACTCCCTCTGGCTAGGGATCATGGGAGAGAATAGAGTCACTTTACCCTTCTTGTTAAGTTATTAAATTATAGTTTTATTTTTTAAAGTCAAGCTCAAGGCACAATTTACATGTAGTACAGTTCACTCTTAAAATGCACATTTATGTGAATTTTGACTAATGCACATAGACGCATACATATATACATATATATCATATACACATGTATGGATGTAGATATAGATGTATGTGTCCACTAAAACAGTAAAGTCAGAGGGACACAGGTGATGCAAGACCCAGGCACATGCCTGGGAGAACTGGGTGGGGGCTAGAAAATATTCTTATTGCATGTCCAGTGTCAGTGGGTAAGATGACTGAGATGGCACACCTTGTGGCTCAGGTGACTGAGACAGCTGGGGTGTGGACCATGTAAAGCCCAAGAACCTGGGTTCTTGACCAGAGGAATGGGAATCAAAATAAACAAATAGGTGCACCCTGGTGTAGTGGTCCTTTGATCAAATGCCTCCGGAAGCACAGTCCACATATATCCCAAGGATCTGGGTTTGCATCCAGGCCAGGGAGAACAAACAAGATGAACAACTAAATAAAAATAAATAAAGTTTCTTCCTCCTTCACTTTCTTCCTGCCAGCCTACTTGCTTTCATTCCTGCCTGCACCTTTCCTTTAAAAAATAAAAGCAAATAAATAAGGCTCCTTCCTCCTCTCCTTTTCTCCCTCCCTTCCTCACTTTCTTTCTTCTGCTCTAAAAAATAAAAATAATAGTAATAAAGATGACTGAGGCGGGGCTCTGTAAGAGCAGGATCAGAGCCTGCTTCTAATTAAAGCTGTGATAGTTTGCCACCATGATTTTTACAGTAATTTTAATCTTTAAAAAATATTACATTAAAATGCTATTTATTTTGAATGCTGAGTTTTGGGTACTTCCTTAAATTTTGCAGCCAGGCTGAGGGGGGCCCTGCTCAGTAAGAAGAAGAGGGCCCCTGAGACCAACAGAGACCAGTTTTGTGGGGCTTAGAGCTTCCCAGGTGGCCCTTCACACATGTTCCCTTTGGCCTGCAACTGAGTTTTACCAGTTTTTGAGTCAGTTTTCAGTATTTAGAAATCCAGAGTCCTGTTGTCACCTGTAAAAAAAACCCAATAAACAAACCAGACCGGAAGTTCCGGCAGTATTGGTTGGTGTGTCCTGCGTGGTAACATAGCCAACGAGTGGCTTTCCACAGTGAGCGGTGCCAGTCCCCACTTCTTCACTTCTGTTACCTGCTGTCCTCGGCCGCTCTGAAGCCGGTTAAATGGGGCGAGTCCGAATGAGGATGGACTCCCTTGTCAGCAGGCCTTGAATTTTAAAGACTGCTACAAGAGAAGGATGTCATGTCACTTTGTTAATAATGTTGAAAATTTTGAGTCCATGTCTCAATGGTAATATTTTTAACATAGCAGGGTGAATAAAATATATTAAAATTAATCTCACATGTTTTCTTTTTACTTTTTTAAAATGGGGTTGCCAGAACATTTAAATTTCCACCTGGAGCTCATAGGACTTACCACTTTTAGAGTTGAAACTGAGACCATTGGAATATCCCGGGCTGGTGCTGTTACTTCATGTCTCCACAAACATAAAATATCCCACGTGGTGAATGTGAAACTCGGCACATCCGAGTCTTCAAAAGCAGAATTTTTTCATACTGACTTCAAATCTGCTATCCAATAACCACGAAAGTTCTGATATTAGGTGTTTAAGAAATCTGACGTTAGAGGCAGGACAACTAACTTTCAGCAAACTATGATTAAAACCAGGACAGGAATTCAGACTGGTTGGGACACTGGGACCAGCATTGATAAACGGGGACAATCTCGATCAAACCAAGATGTATGGCAGCCCCAGCTCACGGTATATTTTTGTTGGTGAGTGTGGGTCTAGTGCCTAAAGGACAAATGGAGGACAGACGAGAGGGTGGGATCACAAAGCAGGGCCGAGGGCATTATGCTAGTTAAGGGTGTGGACTTAGTGATCAGAGTTCAAGACCCACTTCTGCTCCTGACTTGCTGTGCCACCTTTGAACTCTAGGTTGTTCATTTTGAAATGGGGACGGATAATCTATTCCACATAGCTATGTGGAACACTTGGTGTACAGCTGGCACTCACTGAAGGATAGGTGACACCATTCTGCCCAGCTGGGATGTACTTCTCAGGGACCTGACCAGGCACTGACAGGCTTTGGGCTAGGGAGTGGCAGCTGTTTGAGAATGATCCTCTTGTCACAGGGCAAGGAGACTGGAGCCGGGCAGTGCAGAAATCGGTGTGAAGCGAGTGTCTGTGTGCACATGGGGAAATGAAAGGCCCAGGACACAGTGCTGGGTGGGAGAGGGCATGTGAAGGGCCTCACTGAGGCTTCTGGCAGGGTGGGGTGTGGGAAGGCACATCCAGAGAGGGCAGAGCTGGAGGGAATCTGCTGGATCTGGGACTGGTCACCCTTACACATCCCAGCCCTGTAGCTGGACCAGCCAGCTCTGCATTGCCAGCCTCGCTTGGTTCCTGGCACACAGAACTCAGCAAATATTTGCAGAATGGCTGGAGGGCTAAGAGCACTGCCTTTGAGACATCAGTCTAGGGCTTGCCATTGGTAGACACTGCTCGTGATCTCAGACACACGACTTGACCCTCTAGGCTTCAGTCTCCTGTCAATTGGGAATAATGGATATAGCCCCCTCTGTGTTCTGAGGATTCAGGGAGGTTAATGTGTAAGCACACAGCACAGGGCATGCTCAGTAACTGTTGGCTGCAGGTTCCCCACTTGGCCCCCAGCCGCGACACACACACACACACACACACACGCACGCACGCACGCACGCACGCACACACACACACACACCCCCTCTCTCTGTTCCTTCCCCAAACTCTCTTCTTGAAAGAGGAGAAACTCCAAGGGAAGCATGTGTCTCAATTATTCTCCCTCTCCTCGAGGCTAAGCATGAGGTTGAAGGTTAGATGGCAGGACAAATGTTCTTATAACGAGTGTTGAAGTGGTTTTTAGAAAACCAACTTCTCAGATTCCCTCCCTGCTTTTCGTATACATGAGTAGATGATCAGAGAGCACTAGAGGGCAGGGTTGAGGGCGCATGTCCTTATTCCTGGTCTCCTTGAGCGCCCCAGAGGGACTTGGCAAAGATGGGAGAGGGGTTAGACGTCTATGAGGGCTGCCTTGCTACCTCAGAAGGTGGGAAAGCACAGTCCCTGCTCCCCACTTTCTGCTGTAGGGGTCACATGTGGGAGGAGGGAGCTGCAGACTCATGACTGCAGGCCGGGCTGGGCTCTGCTGCGGCTGACACTCCGTTTCCTCCCTTCCAAGCTCTCTTTGACTGCACAGGCCAACATGTCACTACAGCTGAAGATGTTTGAGTTTTAACAGGGACCCAGCTGGGGCCGGTGAAGGCAACACAGGTTTGAAAGCCGGACAGCTCTAGGTCTAATTTCTGTCCCCCTTAGCGGAGTGAGCTTGGGCGAGTTACATGAACCTCATGCACCTCAGTTTCTTCCTTTGTAAAGCAAGGGTGGGAGAATCTCCCTCCGGAAGGTGCTGGGCCAGTTAGTGAGAGGTGTGCACAGCACGTTGCACGCTCACCCACAGCTGACGAGTGCCCTGTGGGCCTTTGCTCAGTGTCGTCACTCTCTCCCTTGCTCTCGCTTCTGCTCCACAGTCCCCATCCCCTCCAAAGCCAGCAGCCTCTCGGCCCTCTCCCTGGCCAAAGACAGCCTGGTTGGTGGCATCACGAACCCCAGTGAGGTCTTCTGCTCCGTGCCAGGCCGGCTCTCACTGCTCAGCTCGACATCCAAGTACAAGGTGACGGTGGGGGAGGTCCAGCGTCGACTGTCGCCTCCCGAGTGCCTCAATGCCTCCCTCCTGGGTGGTGTCCTTCGAAGGTAGGAAGGCCAGCCCACAACTCCCTACACAGTGCCTGGGCCAAAATCTATGTTCACTTAAGACCTTTTTAGTGGATCAGAGAGGAAATAGCCTCAACCCAGGCAATAAGGACATCTGCCCCTCAGTTGCCCAGGGGGATTGTGCATGCTTTGTGAGCAGGCCCCTGCCCCAGCGACTCCCTTGGGTCTGTGGGCTTGGGGTTGTGGGGTAAGAGAAAGAAACCAGGGCAAAGCGAATGGATGGAGGCCTTATTCACATTGGGCAGAATGGACAAAGCTGGGTCTGGGCAAGAGTGCCACCTTTCCCCGCTCCTCCAGGAAAGGGACCTCCAGGAGCCGAGGCCTTCCTGTGGCAGCATAGGCCTCTTGGCATCTGTACGTCTGGGGTGGGGACACGGTGGTTTGTGGTTTGTCCCTCATAGTTGTGTATCTGTCTCTCTGTGTATGTGTCCTTGTGCCAGAGGGTGTTTCTACTTCAGGACTGAGTTTTAATGTGTGAGTGCATGCACGTATGCGCATGGTGTAGGGACAGCCAGAATATGCTTCCGTGAGTTTCCTGTGCTTTTAGTGGGATGACGGACTAGGGTACATCCTCTCCTGGGTGTGTGAGTGAGCGTGCGATTGCATGTACTTCTGGGACTAGACGTGTGTGTGCCTGCCTGTCTCTGCCTCTGTGTAGGCGCTGCATCTGTGAAGGTAGGGAGATGTCTCTCCTTACTCCTGGTCTCTTTGAGCACTTCGGAGGACTTGTTTGAGCTCATGAGTGCACGTCTCAGCGATACAGACTTGGTGTGAATACGTGTCTCTATGTCCCTATGTGTCCTTGGGTGTCTGTGTCTGCAAGTCTTCCTCCACTGGTAGGTGCGTAGGTCTCTATTCTTGACCCTCAATATGTGTTCATCTGTGTGTCTCCAGATGGCTGTGTATGTGCCTTTGTCTCCACATGTGCTTGTGTTCATACGCCTGCATATGGGTCCATGTGTCCTTGTAGCAGTAGGTGACCCAGCTGGTGTGCTAAGATGAGAAAAAGGCCCCCAAGATACTGGCCTACTGCCCCAGTCTAGGCTGTCCCTGGTTTGGAGAGGCTTGGGGAGAACAGAAGGACTCCTGGAGCTGGGGAATAGGTCTTTGACCACCATTATCTTGGCTGCAAAACCACTGAGGTTAGGAAGAGGTTGGAACAAGCTGCAAGAGGCCCCAGAGTCCCGAGGGCCAGTCTTATCCCTCAGCAACACTGGGCGGAGACAGCAAGGCTCTGTGGGATCACTTAGTCCACACCCTTCGCTCTTGTCTTCATTGTGTGTGTGCCTGTGTGTGTCTCTCTCTGTGCCTGTCAAGGGCCAAGTCCAAGAATGGGGGCCGGTGCCTGCGGGAACGGCTGGAGAAGATTGGGCTCAACTTGCCAGCTGGCCGTCGCAAAGCTGCCAGTGTGACGCTGCTGACTTCCCTGGTGGAGGGTGAGTGAGGCCTGAGAGTGGACTTGGGTGTGAGCACGAGGGGAGGTGTATCAACCAGTGTGACCGTTCTTGACCGTCTCTTCTGGGCACTATGTATAAGGGATGTATGTGAACGTGTGTACAGTGTGTGCATGTGTGTATATATGTGGACATGCCCATACAGTAGTCATGCCCCAATGCACGTGTGTGTGGTGTGAGTGGGGTGGGGCAAGGAGTGGCCAGTATTTGCATGTAGAAAGGCACGAGGGGGTTGAGAGTTCTGGCCTAGAAGGTGGTGACTCGGCAATGTCATCTCAAGCGCAGGCTGTGGGATACATGGTGGGCTCAGCAACCAACCCTGAGCTCAGAGCCATCCCTGGTGGGCCCAGGGGAGGGCAGTGGGATTGGGGCAGGAGCTAGGCTGGGGAGGGAACTCAGAGGAAGGTATCTAGAAAAGCAGGTTAGGGTAGGAGGACTCCTGTCTACGGTATCAGCCATCCAAGGTCACGCTCCCAGCTTAAAGGTACACCTGGCTGTAGTGACAGCTCATCTCTCTACTCTCTTCCTCCCAGGGGAGGCTGTACACCTGGCCCGAGACTTTGGTTATGTATGTGAGACAGAGTTCCCAGCCAAGGCGGCTGCTGAGTACCTGTGCCGACAGCACGCTGACCCTGGGGAACTGCACAGTCGCAAGAGCATGCTGCTGGCTGCCAAGTGAGTGAGGGTGCCGTGCTGGGTGCCCTTTGTCTGTCTCAGGGACTGCGAATACAAAGAGGTGCAATATGCAGACAAGATACCAAGTATGGGCACAGTGGCCCATACTCATAATATATATATATTATAAACATGTGTATGACACAGGGGCAGCACACACAGGCACACCTCGGCTCCATGCTGTGTGCACATACATGCACACGGGTCAAGATATGTGGGTTCTATGCATTGGCCAAATAGCATCACGGATAGGCTTACAGAGGCCCTTGTGTGGTACACACCTCCTCAGCACCACCAGCCCCAAGCCCCAGGGATTCTGAGGTTCTGGGGTTGTGCTCCCGCTGCTGAGCCTTGCTCATCAGCCCCTGTGTCCCAGTGACTTCCATCAGGGCACTGGTGCCCACCCAGGCCCTCGGGCTGACCCTCCCTTTTTCCTCATACCTGAGCCCTCTGCCTTCCTCATTACCATTCACATCTTGCCTTCTCAACCCTGGTCTCCTAATCCCAGTCGCAAACATGCATTCATCCCAGCGCCCACTGTCCCTCTGTCCTCCCTGCACTGCCACTGCTCTCCTATCCAAGAAGTGCCGAGGGCTTCTGCAGCTACTTCACTGATTTCTGACCCTGGTTCTGTGGGGATCTCAGGGCCTGTTTGATGAACTAGTTTCCCATTAGGGTGTGGTCTTTAGAAAGGGTCCCCTTGCAAGACAAGACAGCCCCAGAGAGGAGAACTGTGTTGGAAATGATCGGCCTGCAGGGTATGAACCGTCACACAGTCCTTCAAACCGTGAGCCCTCCCCTCTCTCCTTTGAGGCTTTTCTCAAGTCCCTGAGACAACAGTGGAGTCACAGCCTCCGAGAACTGCCCTGACTCCTGGGACCCAAGATGGCTCATGTTACAGCTAGAGTAGCCTGTCTGGGGTGGGGCTCCCCTGACTTTAATCAGCTCACTCCTCAAGTGCTTCCTGGGCCCGGTGTGTCTGAGATGCTGACTGAGCTCATGCTGATACAGAGGCAAGACGTGATGGCTCTCCCTCAGCCACATGCAGGATACACCAAGAAATGAAAGCTGGCGGCAAACGAGCTGGATTCAAAGCCCAGCTTCGTCCCTTGGGCAGGTCATCTAAACCTTCTGAAGCCATCCATCGAGATGATAACAGCATCAGTTTGTTGTTAAGGTCTGAGGTGATGTGTGCTTGGCACAGCACCTACACCGCCATTCCTGTTCACTGCCAGCTACTACTTCAGTTTTTTCAAGCCAGGTTCTGAATTGTTCCCTAATAACATCAACGCTCTGTGAAGCACTGGGGGTGAATGATGGGGCTGGTGGTTAGGGAATCAAGGAACGTTTCCTGCTTAAGATAGTTGAGCTGGACTGTGAATGTGGGCAGGACCTCTGCAAGAGGAGAGATCATGGAGTATTGGCAGGTGGTCCTTACTAGTGTGTGATACTGGGTAAGTCACTTAGCATTTTTGAAGCGGTCTCCTTTTCTGTAAAGGAGATGTGATTATTACAGTCACGATCAGTAATCATATATGTACATTGCCTAACATGTGCTGGGTCCTTCTCTGAGTTCAGACCTTTATCCTCTAACCTCCCTCCCACTCTCCTTCCCCCATCAGGCAGATCTGCAAGGAGTTTGCAGACCTGATGGCTCAGGACCGCTCGCCGCTGGGCAATGGCCGCCCTGCTCTCATTCTGGAGCCTGGAGTGCAAAACTGCCTGACACACTTTAGTCTCATCACCCACGGCTTCGGGGGGCCTGCCATCTGTGCGGCCCTCACTGCCTTCCAGAACTACTTGTTGGAGTCACTCAAGGGGCTGGACAAGATGTTTCTAAGCAGTGCAGGCAGCGGGCATGGTGACGCCAAGGCTTCGGAGAAGGATGCCAAGCATCGGAAATAACTGCTTCCCTTCCCCTTGCCTGAGGGGGTCCCAAGGTCTGGGGTGACGTCTCAGCTCCTGGGGTGGACATGGAGTCAGGTCAGAAAGAGAACATTCATCCAGCAACTCCAGAGTTCTGGGTTGGAGTAAGGGGGGGTGGCCTCTCTATGGTGGTTTGTTGATAAGGGTGCAGGGTCTACTTCACAGGTGCAATTTTCTGACCCGTGATTGCTGGAAAGGTTGGGCGGGAAATTGGCATTGACAGGAAGAGCCTGGTTTGGAGGGCAGAATCCTGCATATTCAGGTGCCCAGGCAGCAGTGGGTGCTATGAGGGGCCAAGGCCCTGCTGTTTTTACTGATAACAGGAGGAAAATTGTTGACACACCAGAGGTGCTAGTAAGGAGCTGGCTTTCCTCACCCAGAATCCCGTTGTCAGAAGAGGGGTGCTGGCGGAAGGCCCCAGTGGCCTCTTTGGACCCCTCCCGCTCTTGGAGAGAAATGGGCAGGAGGGGTCCTCGAGGAGCAAAGTAAAGCACCATCTGAAGAACTTGAATCCAGACTGCACTTCAGTCTTGTTGCTCTTTTATTTATTTATATATGTTGTGACTAAATTTAAAGTTTAAAAAATGTCCAGTGCAACTTATTTATCCCAACACTAGAGGACTTGTTTCACTGTTTTCTGCTCATGTGCTGAGGTGTTCAGCTGGACCCCAACAGAGAGGGTGAGTTTGCTCAAAGGGCTGGGGGAGGGCTGGGAGGGCAGAGATGTGTCAGGGACCATAAGGTTGTCGCTGGGATTTTGTATTTGCTGTTGCTTCTCTTGACCCCACGATGTGCTTCCCCAGCACTCGGGCTGCTTTCTCATTCTCTCAATAAAACGTTCTCATTGGCTGCAATGGCCCTGAATGTCCTCCTTCGTCTAAGGTCTGGATCTGTCTAAGAAAGGCCACTGGGGAGAGGTACGGTCTGGAAATGAGAAGAGGTTGGAGTGGGGAGGGGAACCCCAAGGAGGTGTGGGCACCTCTAGGTGAGTCTGTAGATCGTGTGTCTGTCTGGCTTATCAGCATGGCTACTGTTCTGTTGGTCAGGTGAATCCTGGGTAAGCTGTATGTGTGTTATTGTGACTGTGGGCCTGCGCATGAATGTGCCCATTTAATCGTTAGGTCTATGTGATGCATTATCATGACCACTGGTGGAGGCTGGTGTGTCTGTGAACGACGGCTGCTGTTTTATCTGTCAGGCCAGTACGAATCCAGCTCTTGTCTTCTTGAGGATTTCACTCCTCAGGCAGCTCTTCTTTCCTGAATCTTCAGTTCTCTCTACTAACTTGTCTACTAGATCATTCCCCAAAGCACATTTTCTAGGATTTCTTACAAGACATAAACACTTTCCCCATTTCCTTTGCAGTTAAAAGTTTTTGAAAGATTGCTGTACCTACACTTCCATGTTCTCAAACCAATTTATTCTTCAACCCACTTCAACTCCCACCAGTCTACTGAAGTCCACTCAGCAAGCTCATCAGTGGTACAATGTCAAACCCAAAGACTTCCCCAACCCCTGCCCCAGCCCAGACCTAAAAGCAGCACTTGGCATAGCTGACCACTTGCTCTTTTCTGAAATGTTCTCTTCTCTGTGGCTCCCAACTTCTGGTTTCCTCTGCCCTCACTGGTTCCAGTTCTGGCTCCTTTCTTTTATCTGTTTGCCCTTCCTTGGGGCCTTCTCCTGTAGCTCAAGGCTTCGGTGTGCATACATCTGCCTGATGTCTTCACTGGGCATCTCAAACTTGCCAAAATGCAGTTGATTCAAATTTCAATTCTTTACCACCTCTTCTTTCCCGCTCCACAAATGGCACCACCCTCAGAGTTACTCAAGCCAGAAACTGAGGAGTCATATTTGATTCTTTCCCTGTAAATAACACATCAATAAGTTCATCCTCTCCTTCCAGTCCCTTCTGCCATCACCCTGTCCCGAGGATTACTGCAATAGGCTTCCAGCTGGTCTCTGTTTTCATAGGTGCACCTTTATAATAAGGTCTTGCAAGGGTCATGATTCTGCCTATTTCTTCAATTTTACCTTAAATTACTCTCTTCACCACTCGCTGGTTTCCTTTCTGTTCTTCCAATTACCATTTTGTTTTATTCCACCAGACCACAACACTGTCTTCTTTGCCAGCGATATTCTTCCCCCAGTTCTTGCGGGTGTGCTGTCAGACAGATATTGAATGTTTTGCAGAAATGGTGCACGAAGAACATGGGATCTAGCACCGTCTCCCAGAATAAAGGTCTAAAGATGTAATTTTTTTTTCCAAGAAGTCTCATTGCCCGAACCCATTGATATTAAAGGAGGAATGGAGGATGGAAGGATGCTTTGCTTTAACTAAAGTCTTGGGCCTGGCAATTTTTACTAAGATTATCTTAAAACCTATGGCAAGTTGAGAGGGTTAAATGAAATAACACATACAGTACTGACAATTCCCAGTACATAAATAACAAACTAATAAAAGTTTGTACAATCTCTTCGGTTGAATGAGGAAGAAACTAGTTTATCATGAACTTTCAGTGCTGGCCAACTGCCCCTAAATTATCTATGCAGTTCTTACCAAGGTCGATTTTAAAAATGAAATGGTAGTTCTGAGTAGTTTGCCCAAAGTCACAGACCAGGAAGAGGGACTCATGCAGGTCTTCCTGACCTACTTCATTGTATTGCGTCACAAGGCCCTCCGGGGAGAGGGTCACAGGCCAGAGCACAGCAGTGGAAGCAGATCCTCCCGGCTTTGGGCCTCTAGCATGTAGTCAGGATCATGAAAGTGCAGAAGCAGCAATATAGGGACTGTAACCAGCATAAGCAGCTTCTAACGAGGGCTCGGCATTTGATTCTTTTTGCTTTTTTCATTGCAAAATAGTGTTTTAGCCTCTGACTAGCTGGGTTAAGCCCTAAAGAAAATTATATTAGAAAAAAAAAATACATATATATACACACACATACATGGTTTGTCTTAATGACATTTTACAAAGCAAGTGGCTGCAAAGTAGAGTATTTAGCCTGGGTAAGCATCATAGTTTTTCGACTTTATACTTATTTAAAGACTTTCCTGTTTTTTTTAAAGACTGAGCTCCAGGAGGACTAAGAACAGGGCAGCCTGTGAAAATTTTCCCTCCTTTAAACCTTGTGAAGGAAGGCATGCCTGAGCTGTAGGACTTTCTCCTCCCAAACACAGAACACACACTGGAATTAAGTGAGCAGCAGACATCTAGAAAATGTCCTGAGAACTGCCCTCCTCCTGCTGAACCCTGCTCTGCTTCAGTCAGAGGCCCAATGCAAGGAGACAGTGAAGGACTCTGGGCTTCAGGCAGAACCAGGATCTCAGCAGAGCAGGCCCAGCCAGTTAGATGGCTCAGGCTCTTTCAGCCCCTCCTCTCTTCAAGGTTCCTTATCAGCTTTCCCAACCTCTTCACTTCAGGCCTGTGCTTCCCTCCCCTGAGGCAAAACAGCTGCTCTCCCCCAAACTAATCCCCCTCTCACCCCAAGCCTGGGAAGGAATAAATGGTTTTCTGTGTATTAATCACCTGAAGCAGACGGGAACCAATTGGAAGACCAGTCTGAGCAGTGTTTGGTTAGGAGTGTTAAAGAATCGGTGTGTTTTTAGAAATTTTTATAAACTTCTGGAAATCAGTTTAGGACACAGCTGGCATTAAATTATATACATATTCACAAGTAACATATATGTATGTGTATATATATAAACAGACAATATCTAGAGTGCCCTGCATTTTGACTCAATCACACATTTATATCTTTAAGTTCCATGAAGCAATGCTGAACCTTAAGTCATAAATTCAGTTGAATCATGGCACAAAAAAGAAAAGGAAGCTGGGGAACTAGATTAGGAAAGGAGTAAGTAATGTCTACTGTGTCAAACAAAATAATCAAGCTTTATTCTATAAGCAATGGAAAACCATAAAAATGTTTGAGAGAAATGGATGATTAATGTTTTTTAAGAGTACAGAGTAAGGGAGAGGGAAGAGATTAAAATTAGAAAGAAGTTAGGAGACTTTAATAAGAGTCTCAGGAAGAAATGAGGAGGCTTAACCAGAATCAAGGGGATGGAGATTTTTATTAAAGAGTCAGAAAAATCTTTAAAAAGTGAAAATGCCAGAATTTGTGACTATGTGAGGGTAGCAGGAAAAGAAGGCATGAGAAATGATGCCCAGCTAAATACAAAGTGATGTCCTATATTGTATCCTAGAAGAGAAAAATGACACTAATAGAAAAAGTGGCAAAGCCTGAAGAGAGGCTCGAGTTCAGTTTAACAATATGTACCGATCAATGCTGGTTCCTTAGTTCTGACGAATGTAGCACAGCTATAGTGGGACAGCAGGGGAAGCCAGGTGAGGGGTATAGGACACTGTAATCTTTGCAACTTCTCTGTAAAATCAAATTAGTCTAAAATATTATTGAAAGTAAATGATGCCTAGGTTCCTGGTTGGGGCACCTAGGAGCCTGGTGCCTCTAATTCTCTAGGATGGAGTCCTGGATAGATCTGGAGGGGACAGATATTGAGTTTGATACCAGAGGCTGGAAGGTGAGATCTACGCCCAGGAATAAGTTGATCTGGAGCTCAGGGAAGAGATCTGGGTTGGAGAAGAGACTGAGCTGGTAGGCCTGCCTGAAATTGCTCTGGGGACACAATCAAAGGCAGAGAACCATTCATTCCTGGTGAGGCCTGGATGCAAAGTAACGAGTTTACCAATGATTATACACTTACTGAGCACTTGCCAAGCTCTGTTCTAATACTTAACATTACCTCACAGTAGTCTCATAACCATCAATGGGACAGACACAATTTGGACCATTTTACAGGTAAGAAAACCATGAAGCAGGACTATCTACACTATACTAGTGGTAACTCAGTAATATACCTTTGGAGCTTTAAAAATAGAGATCGTGGCCGAGTGGTTAAGTCCACTGGGTACAGTTCACATCTTGGGGTTTGAACAACCAAGATGACAAAATTTCTTCTTCCTCTCCTCTCTTCCTGACTGCCTGCTTCCACTTATCCTCATGCCTGCCTGCCTGCACTTTTCCTTTAAAAAACAAAACAGTTCTTATGAAGAAACTTACGAATCCAGCCAAAAGCCCAAACGGATGGATGCACACAGTGGTACCAGAGTCTGGCAGCAGCAGAGATGGGAATCCTCTTCCCACTATTCACTCAGTGACCAACTTATGTTGGATGCATTTGCCATTGGTGTATAACACAGATCAACACTAATTCCAGCATCTCAATTCTGTTAACACAAATGTTCTGATTTGTAGGTAACAGCGATATTTCACCTCAAACCAAATTCTGTGTAGTAGTAGTGAGAGCAGTACCAACTGAATAAAGTAGGGCTTATCTTAGTTTACGATCTAATGAAGAGTGGTTTCCAGACCAGCATCAATTAGAAATGTTACAAATGGTGGGCCTGGTGGAGCAACACTTAGGTCAATTGCCTTCAAAGGACCCACATACCCCCAGGTTTGAGTCCTGGCTCTGGCGGGGAAACAACTGGTGTGAACAACTAAAATGGAAATGGAATAAAACGCTTCTTTTTCCTCTCCCTTCTTGCCTGTTTGCCTACTTTTGCCTTCATTCCTGCCTGTGCCTTTCCTTCCAATAAGCCCTCCAGAATACTGGGATGGGTGCTAAGAGTTTGAATTCCATTGCTTCAAAGAAACTCCAATCCAGTAGTTCTATCGTGCTTGAAGAATTACTTTGAAATTTAAAAAAGGATCCTATGTCTAGAGCTCCCAATCTATTTAGTTGAAATCTGGCAGTGAGTGCAGCCTAGTCATGTACGCTTAAGACTTAGTGGCACCCAATCAAAAAATGTTTTACACTATTCCTTCCCAAAAAGTTAAAGATTAGAATTAAAATGGGTATCTGGTTAACTGCCTACAGGGTAGCAATCAATTTAATGGATGATACCAGCTATCAAGAAGAAGTATTCACAAAGCAGTTAGATAAGCTCTGTAT
This sequence comes from Solenodon paradoxus, assembly GCA_004363575.1. NCBI lineage: Eukaryota > Metazoa > Chordata > Mammalia > Eulipotyphla > Solenodontidae > Solenodon > Solenodon paradoxus. Next base: position 394,877 of record RJWH01000368.1, on the reverse strand, counting down.
AAAACAATCTCCAATATAGTGGTAAACAAAATAAACACTATGCAGAGCACTTAAAAATATTTAGTAAAGGCGTCATGTGTGTAGTGTGCACATGCACATGCTTTATTCAAGAAAAGACTCTCTTAAAAGAAAGATAAGAAATCAGTTGCTAAAGTTTCCTCTGGAAAAGGAAGCAGGTGATCAAATTATAGTGCCTTTGTGGTTCAGGCAGTGAGGCTCCGGTGTGTGAATCATGTGAAGCCCCAGTTTCCAGGTTCAAGACCCAGGACTGGCGTGAAAAAACAAAAACAAACAAACAAAAAAAGAACTACTAAGTAAATAGAGATGTTTCTTCCTCCTCTTCCTTCCTTCCTCCCTCTCTTAAAAACAAAACAAAATAATCTTATAGGAACAGAAGAAACATTTTTTAGTATTCATCTTTGTACTTTTTACTAAGTGCATGCATTACCTAGTCAAATTAATAGAAAAAATTGTTAAGTTTAGGGACAAAAGCCCCACTGCTTTCGAGAGAATGAGACATTAGCATGCAAGGTATATGGAAAAGCTGCATGGAAAGGAAGCTGAGCCAGGAAACAGCTAAAAGGCAATTCAAGTATCTGTGAAGGGAAGGGGCAGGGGAAAGAAAGTAATGGCAGGAAGTTCCAATGCAGGTAATCCCCCCATCCGTTTCTTCCCTGAGGTGCTGTTTGGTAAACTGAGACTCAAACAAGAGAGCTCAATTTAGCCATATTCAGATTTATTCTTAATTAACCATCTATCAAGAGTGCACATCAAAAGAGTAGAAAAAAATAAAAGAGCCCATCAAAAATAGTTCCCTGGCAGGTGGGAGAGCGGGCATGGCATTAGGAGCCTTGTTTAGGGAAGGAAATGTTGGCCAGATCGTGGATGCCGCTTTTGTCAATGATTCGAACACTGAAGGTTGGCAGATTCAGGATGAAGCGTTTCTGGAGCTGTAGAGACAGGAAGGAAGGAAGTCAACAAATGTTTATTGAGCACTCATTGTGAAACAGGCTCTGTTCTAGGCACTGGCACACGAACATAAAAATCCCTGCTTTTGCGAAGCACACATTCTCTTACAGGCGGTCAGTACGGAACACTGAGGAAGCCCAAACTGCTACAGGGAGCCTGTCTCTCTGGTTAGACAGCTGATAAAAGAATGAAACAATCCAATGCTCTGTTCCCCACAGTCTGCTACCACTCAGCCTAGTAAATACAGATCTTTCTTTTAAAACATCTCAAGGTAGTAAGTCAATAAAGGAATGACTGCCCCACCAAAAAGCTTTGGATCAAAGCTAGGTCCCAGTAGCATGTTCCAGTCACTCACTCACATTATAAGGACTCGATGTGTGTGAGGTGTTTGTGTGTGTAGATGGAGCGATGATGTGAAGGAAGTCGGAGGAAGTGCTCTTGGAACAACCTCTGCTTCTGTCTCCTCCAATCCAAGTTGACCTGTCATTAACATGTCTACATTTTCTTAAGACTGTGCTTGAGAGGAGGTTCCAAAGTTGTTGAGGTCTATGTGCATGGAAGCAGACAGCTTCATTCACCTAGTTAGAAATTACTAAGGAACACAGCTGGAGCAAATATTTCCTGGCAATTTCTTGCAAAATTTAGGACTGTCAGACTAATATGGCCTCTCAGCTACAGGGTGAAAAAAAGCTTACGAGTTTATTCTCAACTTCTGTTTTGGAAAGAGGACTTACAAACAAGAGGAAGAAGGGGGCACTATGGATTGAAAATGACAGGCTGTGTAGGAGGCAAACTGACATGACTTTAATGTACCAGCTGCTCTCATCCCATTATTTTCTCCCTAGATCACAAATTCAAGCTCATCCTTAAGCCATCAGAACACAAAAATAATTGAAAAGTCTGAGGGAGCTGCTTTCTTTTCCTCCACATCCTTCACTCATATCCCAAAATCTTAGATTCTTAGTAGTAATACTGAAATATGCAGGGGGCCATGTTCCTGGCATCAAAAACTAAAGGCTACTCTCCCCTTCTGTCCAAAGCTTCATAGTTGCTTTCTCTGGTCTCCTGAATTCTCAGGGCTTATCAACTGTAAGGGAGCAAACAGTATGTCCTCTTCAAGTGGCACAAAAGTAGAGGCGGTATAAAGTGCAGTTCTTAAAGTGTGGCCCCAGTTTTTCACGTGCAGCAAAATAACCTAGGACTGCAAGTTAAAGCATTCTCAAACTCCACCTCAGAACAACTGAAAAGAATCAGAGTCGGGGCTGTGGGGTGTGGTGAGGAAGTGGAGGACATGAATTCACTTCAAAAACAAAACAAGTTCCCTAGATGCTTTTTATATATGCTAAAACTTGAGAACCACCAGCTTGGATGAACCAAAAAGAAAAGTAATCAAACTGTAAAACTGACATGGATAAGATGACCCATGAGGGGAAAAAAAAAAAAGAAAGCTTGTTAACCACCAAACTCTTATCCCTAGTAGCAACTTCACATCTGGTTAGACGGTATTTATTACATCTCTGACAAGGATCAGAAAAAATGCAACCAAGGAACGGAACAATATTGGCAACCAGAAAGACAAAACATTCTTTTCAGGATCCCCTGGGAGCTACTCACCTCCTCTAGACATTTCCTAAGAAGCTCCAGGGCTCTCTCACGTGAGATAGCTGAAAGAGAACAGAAGTAGGCACTCAGGGGCTACTAGTAAGTCCAACTCTGCAGCACAACTTCTGATTAATTTCAAACCTCTTCAGGCCATCATGCCACACAAATGAAAAAGGAGAGAGAGAGGGAAAGGGAGAGGGAGAGGGAGGGAAAGGGAGAGGGGGAGGGAGGGAACAAAGGAGAGGGAGGGGAAGGGGGAGAGGGAGGGAGAAGGAGGAAGAGGGAGAGACAGAAGAGAAAGTCTAGCCTTGCAGCTTGCAACAAACTTATTCCACATGCAGTTGAGGATGCCCCAGACCCAACGCTCTTGTAGCCATAAGCCACTGCAAATTGATTTGCTACAGAGAAGGGCAAGCATGACGGAATTCTGCCTCCCATGGCCAGGGCCTGCCTCTGTTGAAGTCCAGCAGCCTGCCTCTTTTTTATAGGCCAGTCCCGCATCCTGGCCCCCTTCCGCCTTTAGATTAGGGCTTAATCAGTTCCATCTGCCCCAGCCAGCTGCAAATCAGGGAAAAGGAGGCCAGAGTTTTAGCCTCACTTTTCCAGCTGGGTCTCAGTTTAACAATGGAAAGAGAATTCACAGAATGGGGCTGAGAGCCCCATAAAATAGAAGCCAAAGGAACTGTCCACAGGCATGGCAAACTGGGATGACATATGATGCAGTTAGGTTTCAGGGGTGGTTGGTGGTTATTTTGGTGGGCAAATCAGCTGTATTACTGATAAATGCCAAAATCAAGAAACAGTCTCTAGGAGGCCAAGCTAATTCTTTTCAGGATGTAGCCTAGAGCTCTGGTGTGGCTGAGGTTGAGTGCGAGAGCAGCACCAAATAAGGAATGAACAGGCATGCCCTGGTGGAGTAGCGGTTTGGCCCTCTGCCTCTGGCTGAAGGCAGTCCACAAGCATCCCAAGGACCAGGATTCGTGTGGGGGAGGGGGGGAGGGCAGGGGATGTCAACCAAGATGAATAACTGAAAATAGGATGTAAGGAGAGAAGTGGCTCTCTGTGCTGCACCTATAGCCTATAAAAGTTAAAAATTCCAAGTGTCCGTTGCTCAGCAAGGCAAGTCAAGGTTGGGACCAGGATCAGAAGAGAGAACTTAGCACAAAAGCATCCTTGTGTCTGAAGCTTTGCCAAGCTGATAATTTATAGAGAAGGAGAAAGTCAGTGTTTTCCTCCCAAAGAGGGCAGTCATTAGGTGTTAAGAACCAAAGAAAGGACCCAGGGTTGTGGCTTTAAAAAATTTTGATATGTAAGCAAAGAACATCTGAGTTGTTACACTGGGGGTCTGTTCATCCTCACAAACTCAAACACACAAACCAACTGGTTCACTTGTTCATTATTTATAGCAGTGATGCTAGTAAACACCTAGATGTGGCGAAATGAGTGAAAAAACAATCTTTTTAACTGAAGAATTGTACAGTTTTGCTCACTACTTCAACCCTCCTTTAAAACAAAACGAAACCAAACCAAACCCTGGGCGTGCCCTGGTGAGGCAGTGGTTGGGTCAACTGCTCCTGAAGAGTAAGTCACATACCCCTGGGTCTGAGTCCCAGACCTGGGGGAAAGCGACCAGTGTGAACAACTAAATAAAAACATAATACAGATGCTTCTTCCTCCTCAATCTTCCTGCCTACCTGCCTATTTGCTTTCATTCCTGCCTGTGCCTTTCCTTTAAAAATAACCGACAAAATCCAATTCTGGACCTATCTCATCTGTCTGGCAAAAGAAGAACTTTTATCAGCTTTTCAATATCCCTACTGACCATGGGAAAGCACAGCTTCCAGAGAACACCTGCATGTGCTTCTTAGGGTCCATTTTCTATCCACGTTTTGGCTCAGCAGCTCCAAGAGGCAGCACGCCATGCTGGAACGCAGCTGAGGACAGGGTGCCGCTGCAACCGCCGCACAGAACGTGAGCACTTACTTGGTGTGTAGTAACGGTCCAGGATGCTGAGAGTCAGGAAGGCACCGTAGCCGTGGGCTGCAAAAGGGGCCCTGGCCAGGGCCGCCAGGTAGTCCATGTAATAGAGCGCGGGGCCCTCGTGCTCGTCGCAGCCAGCCAGCAGGATGCTGACGTGGTACGGGGTCTGCGAAGGACACGGGGCAAAGTGCGGTTAGAGCAGTAGTGCCAACAGGGCAAGTGGTAACATTCTCGCTCTTGACGAACAGGAGAACAGCAGCAGCTAAGGAAATCGTGATGAAAGTAAAACGTCAGGCAAGTATAAGGGACCTAAAGTGTGCTAAGAGATAAAAGGAGGTCAACTGGTGTTCCTTGAACAGAAAAGAGTATTCGGAGCACTGTGAAGTATATGAGAAGCGGCTTTCTTCTTCAAGTCTATGGCCCACAGCCTATCCCACATGCATTTCAAAGGGAAATTACGAGTACCCTTATCTGTTTGCTACTCCTGAAACCAACAGACACAATTCTGAGTGTCAGGCCAAGGACAAAAAAAGCAGCAGTTCCAATCACATCATCCAAAACATTAGACTCAGCCTGGGAGTCTGCACCGAAATCTTGAATAGGAAACTGCATGCCCATCATAAAGAAACAACTCTTGGGGTGAGGAATCTCAACTATTTAAGTCAAATCATTAAACCTGTAATGCCGAAAGTAATAATGAAGTCCACAGCTACTAAGAGAAACATGGCAATGAGAGAAGAATTGTAGATTTAGGTGAAATACTAACATTTTTGTTTTATAACAAGGTTCCACTAAGATCGCTAAGAAGTCATTCTAATCAATGAAACAAATAATAAAGAAATTATAACTTGGTTTTATTGGAATTCTATCTTTGAGCAGTCTAAAAATACAAGTTACTACAGAGAACTCTAAGTCTGCCTTTTCATCTTCAAATGGATGATTATTTTTTCCTAGCCCAGCTGAGCTACTTACCGTGGTAAATTCAGTCTGTCTATGCCTCCAGGCATCAGGGGTGAGACTCCTATTTTACATAGTTTCCCTTTCCCCTGTAAAACATGTTTTTTTCCTTGCATTTGCCTCAGTGCGTAATGAGCAGGCCCTGCCCATTGCTATGTGCCCATCCTTAAACTTATATTTGCGTGAATGCACATTCAATGAAACGGAATGTATTTTTTATGTACCTTATTATGGAACATAAAGGTAGCAACAGCGATGATCTTAAAAGTGACATCTTACATTCTTTGAAAATTAATTTCCATGGTGCTTGGGAGTCTGAAGAAATTAATGTTAGAACAGATGAAAATATTATACTTGGAATTCCAAGCCAGCTGTGCTGAGTAGGAAGGGTTCTCACAAAGATTACAGAGTAACCCTAACTACAAACAAGTTTCTGCCTTGGAGACAAGCTTGTCTCAGAGGAGCAAGAATTGACCAGCAGTAGTCAAGACTTCTGAGAAAATAATTACCTGCCTATCACATTTCCCAGTGGGTAGTGTGCTATACTCTTGCCAGGCTCTGGAATTTTCTACCTCATTCTTACTAAGTCTGACCTTAGGCAAGACATTTAAGGTCTATAAACTCTATTTCTTTATTTTTAAAACTAAGTAGTTCTAAACCTTTCTATCTTCTAGCAAGTATGGTAAGAAAAAATAATAGCAGTATGGCTTCTCAAACTCTGGAAAAAAGGATGCTAAATTTCTTGCATGTTAGATACAGTTCAGTCTCCTTCTGATAGCTTGCCACTTTAAGCAACAAGCAATAACGTTTAAATTAGCATAAGATAAAAAATACATATAATAGTATTTTTTTTAAAGTGTGAAAACAGTACTGCACATCAGGTAGTCAGAAAATAGAATACTTTAGTATTCTTATAGTTAAAATTAGAATAGCAAAAAAGGATGGGAAAGGGAGTGAAATATAGTAAGGGAATGATACTGGTTTCCTTCCTCAAAATATTTAATAATAGCTCTTACCCATCACAAAATAAGTTCATCTTTTTGCTAAGAGCTTCTTATCTTCATTCACTGGCCCAAACATCCATTGTATGGATAACCAAAATAATTTTCTCAAATTTCAATGGTATATTAAGGATCCATTCAGTTACCCAAAGAGGCCTTAGCCAACAGAACTCAGCTGTATTCTATCTCCAAAAAGGAGCATGCCCATACTGTGAGGTTATCTTTGTTTAAAACAACATGATTTAAAAAGCCATTACCAAAATATTTTACATGAAACTATGTTAACATCAACAGAATTCCAGAAGCAAACTATATTGCTTAATATCTATATAACATCATTTATTTAGGCTTAAGCAGCTGACACACAAACTCATCAAAGTTGGTATTCAGAAGCTACAACACGTGGTATAGAAGATAACTCACAAATTATTGTGTGACTTTGAATTACCAACTTTTTCATGTGTGAGATGCTTAAGCATAAATAAATGGTGTTATCTAGACTAATTAAATCAATACATCTGTGTAACAACTTGCAGTTTCTGAAATTCTTCTGACAATGCTCCATCAAAGATCTCTGGCTCACACTAGTTTTTTAAAATTTCAAATAAAGTCTTGGGTACTGTCACACTCTCACTCCTCTAAGATTCATGTGATAAAGTCATAGTTATGGGGTTTTTGTTGTTACACTCCCTCAGTTTTTTTTTTATTCATTAGTGTTTTCCTGGAATGAGACAAATTCCAAGCCATTGAATTTTGTGCTGTTCTTGTAGCAAAAACATGTGTTGACTGCCTGTGTGTGGTAAGCTTAGGAAAAGAGTGTGTGTAAGACACGACCCACCTACTCAAACATTCATACCAATTATAAGCTCCATGAAGACAAGACTATGCCTGGCTTCTTTAATGATGTACAAGCATATAGTATATGCTCAATAAATATTTACTGAATGAATAATCACTATAGAAAAGATGACACGTTTTGATATATCCATGGTCAATGTCTAGTATCACAAGAATGATCATGAAACAAATGTTAGAAAGTGTTAGGTCCTTTGAGAACTGGTTCAAGTTTAAATCAACTGCCAACATCTCTCTGAATGTACATATATTGTTCCTTTTTGTTAGGTTCCTGGGTCCTTCTCTTTCTACCTTCCTTTAGACATGGGTTCCTAAGTAAAGAAAAATTCAGGATACAACTCAGGCACTCAGAACTGAACGAACAGTAGAATAAGTAGAAAATAATATCTCAGGAAGAAACAGCTGGTTACACTGCAGTTAGATCTGAGTTTGAAATCTGTCTTATTACCAGATATGTGGCTTTAGAAAAGTTAGTCATTTAAGCTTTCTGACTTTTACTATCCTCATTGAAAGCATGGGGTAATATCTTCTACCAAAGGACTAAAGGTAAGGTTCACAGAGATATTACATATAATAAGCACAGTGCCTAACACATATTAGAGTCTCAATAAGCCCTAATTATTACTAGGAAACACAATCATCTATGAAGTTCACACTGTCCACAAAAAAAGCAGAGCAAGTACTCAGAAGAAGCCCAACTACTCCTGATACTGAGATACAAGATCAATTCCTCATGACTTCATATGATGGAATGTTTATAGAAAGTGCCCAGCACATAAATAAAGTGGCATTCTCCTTCTCTCTCCTTCCTAAACTTTTTTCAGAGTTCCTCAGGGGATATTCATTATGAAAAACATTCACAAGCATTGAAATTTAGAGTATACCTGCTTCACTGTCAACCCACCCTAACCCGAGATTGGCACAGGCGTGGAGAGACAGATTTTCTGGAAGCCTGAAAAACTACCACCACCAAACCCCATCCCAGATTTAGAGAATACATGACTGCTCGGTATTTCGCACTGTTTCTGCCCTTACAGATATGTCCACCCTGAGTGCTATACCTCGCCTTCTAGCTACTTCATCATTTCCCTTCTTTCCCATGATAAGCATTACATGTGAGAATCTGTAAATTATCCTGCAGAAAGGGGAGCACTAATCAATCATGACAGAATTGCCAGGAATCCTCAACCTTTTACAAAGTAATCCTTATTCTGTGCATGATCTCATGTAATCTGGTCTTCAGTTGTGTTCACTGTTAACTGTTTAGATAGGAAATCTAGGTAATACAACAGTTATGAGGATCCTATGAGGAAAAACTGTATTTTGTTATGTCTAGGTATCTTTCAAAGCAAAGACTAGCACACTGAATACATAATTCTGAACTATCCTAGACACCCAAATGAACAGTAAATGAATCTAAACATTCAGCTGAGATAATGTGCCCGATGCCCTTGAAGATACTCAATGGTTTGCAGTGCAAATATCAACATTCTTAGTTTAAAATTCATATATAATAACAAAATATACAAACTTTTTTTTTTTTTTTTAAGCAAAGATGCAGGCAGGTAAGCAAACAGGCAGGAAAAGAGCAGAAGAAGCAACTTTTCATTTTCTATTTTTTAATTTTAGTTGTGCATCACGGTTGTTCCCCACAATGAGAACCTGTGTCCTTGGGATGTACATGGACTGTGTTTAGCCACAGGTGGCAGACCTAAATGCTACTCCACCAAGGCACGCCAATATAAAAAATTCGAATAAACCGTTTGGGAATACAAAATGAATTTTAGCTTCTACAACAAGGCAACATCAAAAATTTGCCTCTTGCTGTAAAGTAAGAGAAATTTGCTCCTCCCTGAACAAATACATGATATAAGCTTATTTTTAAAGCAAAGAGTTTTGTCGTTTTGAAATTCTGTCATCTATACAGGCTGAAATAGATAATGTACAGTGGTCAAGGAGTGTGCCCTGTGGCTCTAGCAGCTGAGACCCTGGTGTGAGGACCACGTGCAGCCCAAAGGCCCGCTGTTCAGGACCTGGGCTACAGTGAATAACCAAAACATATTGGAACAACTAAATAAAGATGTTTTTTCCTCTTCAAAAAAAAGCACAGTACTCAATGTAATGTCAGTTGAATAGCAATAATACCGATTAGCTATTAGGTGACATGACTGCCACCGATACCATCATTTTTAGGACCTGACCATGTTGTATTAATAGATTTGATTAGACAGTAAGATGTACCAAAAGAGTCAATAAATTATCCACTTCTTTTTTGGTTGTTAGAAGGGGTAAAATTTAAACCAGGGAATTTGCCAATAAACACATCTTTTGACGTGCCCTGGTGGAGCAGTGGTTAGGTCAATCACCTTGGAAGGATGCAGGCCACATACCTCTAGGTTGGAGTTCCGGGTCACGGGGGGAAACCAATGTGAACAACTAAAAAGTGGAAATAAAATAAAGTGCTTCTTCCTCCTCTCTCTTCCTGCCTGTCTACTCCCTTTATTCCTACCTGCACCCTTCCTTTAAAAACAACGGAATAACAAACAACCCCTGCCACACACACACATCTTATATAGTTCTCTCTGGAATTGCAATGGACTTACGTACCTCAGAGTCATAAAGAACTGATTCAGTTCCACTTTACACAGTGAGATGTTCCTTTGTACATTAGCTAGTGGGGGTTGTATGTGGCACACGGGTGAACTTTCCCTAAGTTAGATGAAGTGTTGCCGCCTCCAACTCTTGTGCATGCAAGTCCTTGTATATTCACTCGATCATGAAAAAAAGACACTGTAGTGATTAAGAAGTGTGAAATTCCATAAATTTTACAGCTTAGGAGAACAGTTGTGATAAATACACTGAAACAACAAAATCAGCGACGAGAGTCTGGTTGGTGACAAGCAGTGGTGTGACATCTGGCGGAAGCCAAAGTCACAGCAAGGGGGAGAGAGGTGGGCGTGAGGAAGCATCCTGCCGAGCGTGGACACAGAAAAAGAGAGGAATTGACAGTCTTCCTTTGGAGCCAGGCCAGCCTTTGCCACCTCTAATTGAATAGGATGACATCGCTATAAGTGGGGTGCCTTGGAGAACAGTGCAGCTTCTTTATGAGGCACCGCACCTTCGAATGTTAAGCAGTGTGTGAAGCATACTTCCAATTCCTGGTGGGCCACTAATTTGCCCAGAGATGCAGAACGACCAATGGGACAAAGGAGTCTGTCTAGTGATAACAATGTTTTAATAAATAGATTTCTAAATAGATTAAACAGGCCTTTCAAGGGAACAGTGTCTGCTATTTCATTTAGCCTAGTTGAATGTCAAAGCTGTCTAAAAGCCCATCTTCGTACTGAATGCATTTCACAAGAAGCAGTCTACAGAGTCGGAAGGGACCTGGTGGAGCAGCGGTTAGGTCGACCATCTCCGAAGGAGCACAGGCAACATACTTCTGGGCTGGAGTCCTGGGTCCGGAGGAAACAACCAGTGTGAACAACTAAATAAAAACTAAATTAAAATGCTTCTTCCTCCTCTCTCATCCTGCCTTCACCTTTCTGATGTCCCTTTTAACAAGTGTGGGGATCAAACATACAGCTAATTATCATTAGAATTAGCACCAGAGTTCAGGTTTCCTGAATGCAAGTCTTGTGTGCTTTTCTAGGAAACCATACTGCCTCTACAAAATGGAAATATGTGTGAAAATCAGTTTCATACTCAAATATTTCAGAATATATTGTTTTGGATACCAGCATTTATTGCTTCCGATTTCATGTATCACATCTTACATGACCAATATATTTTAAGTTTTAAGAGAGCACGTTTGAGGTCAGGTTGTACAACTGAAAAAGTATGTAAGACAAGTAATAGGCACTCAATAAACATCTGCGATGACAGATATGAACATTTTAACTGCTTTGCCACTGCCTAATTCTTCAACTTCATAAACAAGTAAAATGGATCAATTTATTTTGTTATACTGGTGCCCCAAATTCTGAATCAGGAGCTTGTTTCCAATAATCAACAAAATTTACTAGTTATTGTCTTTGGGTGAGTTTGGTGCTATAACTTTAAAATTTCAATGTCAGTGTTGCCATTTTAGGCAAAGTAGGATTGCGTACCTATAGTGGAATTGCAATGTTGACTATTCCAGACTTTTAAGAGAAAATCTCAAAGATTTCAGCTCTTCCAACAGTTCTCATGACCTAAGTACCCTTCCAGCTCTAAAAAAAATTATGATTCTACAGCTGGGGCAGAGCTACCTAACTCTGAGGCCTGAGCAATACAGAATCATTTATACCCGTATTTCAGTCCTCTTTGACAAAGTCCTTTCTAAGGAAACCCTTAATCAATCTTTTTCTAATAACCATGATGACTATGCTTTAAGTGTAAATGTACAGTTGATATAAAAGGTTTCAACCAAAGTCTGTACAAGTTCCCTGAGGCTACAACAGGGAAATTATGAAATGGGTGAATGCCCTAACCAACCTCACTTTGCATTTGGAACCTGAATACATTATACATTCAATAAATGTCATTTAACATTTACTATGTGAGAATCACTGAGCCAGGTGATGATGAAACCTGGATCTGGAAGCTCACTAGGTAGAGAGGGCTAGGAAGGATTCCAGATGGAGGAAACAGCGTAAGTGAAGAAACAGAGGAACAGGAATGTTTGGGTATGGGCAAATATGAAAAACATACCTAGTTTTCAGCAGAAAACAGAGAGAAAGTGTGATGATAGGAACTGAGAGAATACTGTGACTGGTTTCCTAGGGTAAAGAATACGAACTTCAGTATGTAGTCCGTGGAGGAACCAGTGAAAATCACTCCATTCACTTGCAGATCGGATCGAAGTCTTTTTCCTATGTCCCGGAGCACTGCAGAAGTGGTAGGGATGGAGAGGGGAAATCTGAAATATAAGTTGTATTTAGAAGGTAGAATTGATCGGGACTAATAACTACTAGAATAGAAGATGAGGAAGAAAGGAGAAAGAGTAGTGAAGAGGGGTCTCAATAAAGGGAAAGATGGTAGAGCAAAAACAAATGTAAAAAATCCAAGGAGCTTATTAAGCTGACTTGTCCAGATGCAGTTGAAAAAGAAAATAGTGTATAGTCAAAATCATGAGAATGAAAAAAACCAGTCAGATGGGAGGTTTTATTTACACAAACACACACGCCAATGTCCACATGTGGAAGACAGTAAAGAAAACAACTGTAACAGTATACTATAGCAGAGGAATTCCTAGCTGCCGTGAGGGCATAAAGCAGTCGAGGCTGACATCTGTGTGTGGGGAAGTACAGAAAAGGTTTCCTTGAAAAATGACCTGAGTCCTGACATGTAAGCGCTAGCCATTTGGAGACATGGACATACTTTCAAGGGAGAATGACCAGCGAAGTGGAGGAACAAAGACAGAGATGAGAGAATGAAGCAGGTTAGGGGAAGTACAAGTGAATCAGCAGAATGTGAGAAAGGGGTAAGAGGTTTGGAGAGCAAGGGAAGAAGTGAAAGAAGAAAGATAGATCAGAGGCTAATTTCTAATACAGAAGAGTTTAAGTTTAGGAGAGAAGTTCTGGGGGCTGAGAAGAAAATGGACCTTTTTTCCTTCATGATCACGAGATGGGACCAGTCCTATTACCTACTGCTACCACTTGAGAGAAAAAAGACGAGGTATGAAGCTGGAAATTTAATTCTTAATCCGGTGACTAACAAAGTATGAGTTTAAACTGAGCACGATCTGAACACTATATTGAGCTTCACAGCAGGAAGTTAAAACTGACTGCTTTCCTTATTCTATGTAATTTCAGGTACATTTATCATTTGGAGCAATAAAACCCAAACTGGCCCATGTTTATAAATTGTCACACTAAATTGAGAAATAAGGAAACAAGAAGCATCAACTGAAGGAAACCTTGGATTTTTAGAAGCCCAAGACAAAAACAAAACACATCCACCACTCCCACCATCTAACCAAGGCTTCCCTTTTTCTTTTCTCCATTTTGGGTCATTCTCTAAAAGTGTATTTGGTAGACTTGTTTGATGCTGTCAGAGGCAAATCAAACTTGTCTTCACTATCTTTTTAATGTTTTTGCTTAACACACTTGCAAAACTTTTTACAATGGTTGAGTTCTTGAACTTATTCTCAGGAATGTTACTGCATTTACAATTAACAAAATACTTAAAAAAATATTATTTGAATAAGCTTTAAATGTCCTAAGTCAAAAGTTAGGCATGTGCTTTTGTGGCAAAAGCAATGAAAACGAAGCTCAAATGAGGCTTGACCACTTGACCGATGTTACCTGAGGGCGCACGTGGCCTTGGAGTGTCACATGCCCCACCTGAACGTGCGTGTGCAGTGCTTGAGAAATGCTAAGTGTTCATTTGTGTGAATGTTCCTGGAAGGTCTAGGGAGTGGTACTTACCTAACAAATGACAAGTAAATCTGAATCTTAGGAACAAAAAATTAAATATTGTATATGTATTTCAATTTTCAGCAAGATTTTAAAGTTCCCCCTGTATGATTTTCAAATTTTTATATTTTACTTCTCAAAGCCATCACTAAGCCCAAGTTTGAATGGTTTTCCTATTGAAGTTGTAATCTTACTGTAATTAGAAGTTTAGAAATTTAATGAGTTGAAATGCAACATGGCACAGATGCCTTATTATACCAACTAGTTAACACAGTATTTGCTTTCTACATTAATTTTACTTGCTAATCAAAAATACTGCTTTCTCCCAAATAACATCAAAATAAAATTGCTGAATGTGCAATGGTAAAACCAACACCACCATGTCTATAACAAGGCCACTTGAATTCTTTTTTTCATGAGCTGGCAGTTTCCAGGGAAAATTTAAGACTCCATATACCTTTAAGTTAGCTCTCACAAAACTCAAGTGCAGAAGCCACGCTGACAAGCATATATTAACTTGTACATGCTAAGCACGTCCATAAGTATCTATGAACACTGAACAATAAGAGTTGAATCATCTCCCTGGGTTAATAAATGAGATGGTATCCTGGAAAGACTACTTAAGACTACACGTGCTCGTATGTCTTAGGATGTCCAAACTAACTAGACACAGAGCACTAAGGAAATCCTAAAGCAAAGACTAGGAGCCCTGCTATTAGAAGACCATGTTATTAGCAGTTTAGGTCCAACAAGAGTTGTTTTTCTACCTCTTCAACAGACCTAGAAGCTCTTTACCATCTTTACTGCTTCTTTTTCCAAACTGTCCACCAAAGAGCAGCCAAAGATGCAACCAAATCTCATCTGGGGATATTAACTCCTCTTAGCTAACAAGCTTCCAGAGTTCTACTGCTTTTAGCATAAAAAATGCATAACATGCACTTCCTGCCCAGTTTTAATCTCTTACATCTGCTTTTCAAGAAACTCAGCCACACTCCAAAGAGCACCTCGGAAGGCTTTGCAGCCTGTCTTGCTCAGCCTGAAGGACAAAGCAGGTTGTAGGTTTGCTGAATGGATGACTTCTGGTGCCTACAAAACTTCTCAGCTACAGAGAACCACACACATACGAGGAAGGGAAATGTGAATTGTGGCAGCTTATTTCACTTTCTATTCAGAGATTTTTATCTCTCCCTTCCCTTTTCTTTCTAATCTATTTTCTATACTTAGAAGTAATGGTAAAATTCTTTTTTTTTTTAAGGAAAGGCACAGGCAGGAAGAAAGGCGAATAGGCAGGCAGGAAGGAAGACAGAGAAGGAAGAAACATTTTATTTTTAATTTTAGTTGCTCACACTGGTTGTTCCCCTCCAGACCCAACACTCAAACCCTATGGCTTGTGCCCTTTGGAGGCAACCAACCTAACCACTGCTCCACCAGTACATGCCAAATCTGCGTTTTGTTTTTTCATTTTTAAAAAATGTGCTATACGTTCTCATCCTTTTACCCTTTTTATTTTCTGAAAACCTATTTTTGTAAAATAAAACATACATAAAATATACACGTAGAACTTGATCCTATTCACATGAGTAAGGTAAATACACACATACTATCTCCCAAGTCAAGAAACAGAACAGTCAATTCTTTCTCCCTCTAAAAACTTACAACTGTCCTTTATTTTAGATAGTTGTTGTTTTTTGTTTTTTTGAGAGAGAATAAAGAAAACCTCATGGAGTTTTAGGGATCAGCCCAAGAATGTTCCTGGACTAGGGCAGGTAAAAAAGGCACTAAGATGCCAGGATATATACGTATTTTTCATCTGTGAGTGTGTGTGAGGGCATACCCTGACACGCCAGAGCACTGGTTTAAAGCAATCTTAAAAGGTCAGATAATGAAATATATCACACAAAAAAATAGAATTTTAATCAATATCGTTATAAAAAGGGAAAGGAAAGGGGAGCAGGCAAACTGAATAAAAGGGATCAATTCTACAGTGAAGACAGAGCTGGAACAGTGATGGTAAACTTTATGTATTATATACAGATGTTGAATTACAATAATGCACTTTAAACCTGTATGTTAAAATGATATGATGCATTGTTTCTTTAATAAAATTAATTTAAAAAAAGAAGCAGGGTAAATGTGCATTTCTAATAGTAAACATTTTAAAAACAAAAGCATGTTTTATTACTAAGCATGTGATCTGCTATCGTTGGTTTACATCAAACCTTAATAGGAAACCATTTAATTTTCAAGATGTTTCAAAACAATATAAATCTAAACCAATTACTTATATTGCTTCACCCCTGTAGAGGGTAGGAAAGAAGCTTTAAGTGAAAAGTTGGCATTATGGGGGCCACACGATCCCAGCCACCCAATAGGCTCATTCCGTTTCAACCAGAACAGGATTCTCTATCCTCGCAGCAGGCATCCAACAGGGTAGCACATACATGCTCTGAGTGAGAAAGCAACACCTTCTCACATACAACCCCCTGGAGAGAGATGGGGAAGGGGAGGGGGAGGACTTTACACCTGTAAACTCCTAACTCTATCAGCACCAGGGCTGGGAAAAACAGCACATATTTTTTAAAAAGGAAAAAAAAAAAGGTTTCCTGATACAGCCAGTAACTTTCAAAGAAGGTTCTTAAGACATTTTTTAAGAGATTAGTAAGTATAATGATTTGACATTCAAGTCTTTGTCTTCCTAATGGACTTAGTCAAGCCCTAGTAATTGTAAAAGCAAGCTATTTTAAAGGACCACTGCCAGAATTCTTATTCTTGGTAGAGAACTACTATAAACACAAAGTGTTGTCATATTAATTAAGACATTTCAACTTCAAGGAACATCTGCCCTTGGGCCTTTGAATAATCAAAATGACCACTAAAAATAGAACACCCATATCTCCAATGGGGCAGACATGAGGCACCCCCAATCCTTAGAGACTCTTATGAGGTATGACCTGGGATACACATGTGTTTTGCAATACCACAGCATAGCCATCTAAACGTAGTCATAAAGTTTTAGTTTTCACTTCATAACCTATTAAGATTAGGAGACAGAAGTAATCAATAAACATGTCACTCTTAGGCCATAATGAAAAACCCATAGTTAGCTAATTGGTATGTAGCCCAAGTTTAGAAGGTTGCTGCTTACACTGAAACTTCAGGAGTTTCATGACAAACATCTTGATTTTTTTTTCAATTTCTCTATCACCAAAAGTAAGCCAGCTCTGCCTGTCAGGATGCCCAGGCTGTGTGGCATTCGGTGTCAAAGGCTGCCATTTGCTCCAAGGCACTGCCATCTGCACCAGCACAACATTTTGTCTCCGGAAAATAAACACATCTGCCTTTGCCAGTGTCCTCCCACTGTGCCGCCCATCTGGAGCAGGTGAGCTGGAAGACAAGCCTGAGCAAGGGTGAGATGGGGGCGAGCCGGGAGATGAGGCCTCCAGGGACATGGCACATGGAGGAAGAAGGCAGTGCTGTGTCATGTCACATCCTGCTAACCACATTTGCCAAAAAGAATGTGCAATTACCCTTGTTAGTGATATTTTAATCACAATGTAACAAATGGTTGGTGGTGTTTAGGGGACAAGACTGCAAAGTCAAAAGTTTTACCTGGGCCATCTGTTCATAAGGTCACATGACCTCACTGATGTCAGTAAACAGAAGATATCTGTGCCAGCCACCAGAGACATGAAAACAATAACTGATGGTCAGAACAGAAGGCTCAAACCAACAGGATTCTTTCTTTTTTTTTTTAAAGGATAGGTACAGGCAGGAATGAAGGTGAGCAGGTAGGCAGGCAGGCAAGAAGAGAGAGGAAGAAGCACCTTTAATTTTTTATTTAGTTGCTCACACTGCTTGCTTCCCCTTAGGCCCAGGACTTGAACTCTGGGGTATGTGGCTTGCTCCTTTGGAGGTGACTGACCTAACCACTACTCCACCATAGTGCATCACAACAGGATTCACATAGGACTGGAGTACACTATTCATGCCTACTATTAACCAAACATATTAAAAATTCAGGTCAAAGTGCTGGGACAATTTGTGGTTACTTCTGGAAATGACTAAACTTGAAATTCTTTCCTACATATTCTTTCTTTTTCACTGAAAAAACAAATTCAAGTCTAGCTATAGTCTTAATGCTGTATCTCTAAATAGTGTTCTTTGGGGGTTGGAAGAAATCATAAAAATGATCCAATCAAATTCTTTCTCCCAAGGTTTTTCAATAAGCTCACAGAAGAACTATGGATAAACGGTCTGGTAGAGGACTCTTTCAACTAATCAGTAGGTTTTTAAACTTTGGTGGAAAAGGTAACAATGAAGCCACTTTTTCAAACAGAATCTAACAAGGGATCCCAATACATAAAATAGATAAAAGGTGAGTAATCTATATGAAGCACAGTTAAAGTTTTGCTGCACTGGTCTTACTTGGTGAGTCTCTTGGAATAGCTTGAAAACCATACAGCAGTAGTGCATGGCATCTTTCCAATTCATTATTTCTACAGTTTACCTGATGAACACATTTATAAGCATAGCCCTATAAAAAGATAAATTACCAAAGGCTCACTATGTCCTTCAAAATGGATTCCAGGAAAACACTTGCACCAGCGAGTAGCAGTAATAAAGTCTTGAAGATTTCATGCCATGGAGTCAATCAGAATTTTACACTAAACCTTGCCACTGACTCCACATTCCCCAAAGAGATCAGATTTGGGTGGCTCATACCACACACAGAAAAAACTGGAGATCTTTGTGGATTACAGATAATCTTAAGGCACTCAGATGGGTTATGCCAAATGTGCCACATAGTTCTTTTAAGGGAGAAACAGACTTAGGAGCATACCCTTACGGCTGAGGCGGTGGCGAAGCTGGCATGTGGATCATGCAAAGGAACCGGGTTAGAGACCCCGGACTGGGGTGAAAAACCAAAATAAACCTAAATAAATAAAGATGCTTCTTCTTCCTTCCTTAAATGCTTCTTCCCCACTTCCTCTCTTAAAAAAAGAAAAAAGAAAAAAAAAATAGATTCATTACTCAGCACTCTCTCTTCTATAGCCCATAAATCAAGCCATAGAACACTTCAAATAGGCAGTAGTGTCCCTTTATCCATAGGGAATTCACTACAAGACCCCCAGTGGATGCCCAAAACCTCAGATAATACCAAATTCTCTATATTTTTCTGTACATATACACTGATGAAAACATTTAATTTATAAATTAAGCACTGTAAGAGATTAACAACAACAAATAATAAAATATAACAATCTATATAATGAAAGTTAAAGGCACATGAGATCGTTTTTTCTCAAAATATCTTGGTATGTAATATTTTTGGACCAAAGTTGACCATAGGTGACTGAAACTGCGGAATGCAAAACAAAGAATGGGCACATACTACTTTCCATTCACTCATTAAAAATATATTTTAATAAACCAATGGGTCTCAGTTCTTGTAGTTTCCCACATTTGATCACTCCTTTCTTGACAGATGAGGAAAGTTAGGCTCAGCAAACATTAAGTAACTTATTCAAGATTATACAAACTAGTAGGTACTGAAGAAGAGATTAATGTAACCATCTAACACCAAATCCAGGCTCAAAGAAGCCTCATAAATATTCAAAGTCAGGGAATCAAATCCTTAACAAAAATCCAATAAGTCCTTTTTCTGCTCCGTGGGGGTCTAACCAGGAAGAGACCAACTTTAATGTACAAATACATTTAAATAAAAATTAAAATGCCGGCTCTTGATTCCACCCACCACCCTTCCATTGCATAAGCACACAATATTTGCAGTAGTTATGTACACCTAACTGGATGTCATTTATTCAGCAAATTTTTATCAAACATCTACAATGGGCACACAGTTATAGCAGATCTATATAATTCTACGTGGAGCCCTGCACACCTTAATAGAACTGAATATTTTGTGCAAGTACAAAAGCAAACTTGTACACTAGTCCAGTAACTAATAAAGATGCCAGTATGGATGAGTATAGTATTTGTTGTTAGAATCTTAGCTCAGCCTTTCATAGGTTAGATAGGCGCAGCTGGCACAGCTGGACACATAAAAGAAATACTTCTCCTCTCTATTAACCAGCTTTAGTGTCCTTAAAAGTAAAACAGGGATACACTCATCTTATGGAGTCATAACAGGCATTAAATAAGGTCACAAATACAAGTAACTTATTAGCACCATCCAAGAGAACTTTTTACGATAATGAAAATGCTCTACATCTACAGTATCTAACACGGCAGACAGCCACATGTGGCGCCTGAGCACTTGAAATGTGGCCAGTGTGGTTCCGAAGAACCAAAATTGTTTTTAAGAAACAAAAACTCACTTCTTATTCGAAGTACAGAAGACTGCTCATCTAAGAACTGAATTTTAAATTTTATTTTAAATTTAAACTGCCACATATGTCTAGTGCTTACTATACTGTACTGTGTCAACCCTAGAATGCAGCCTCGCATCTAACAGATACTATTGGTAGTTTATTCTATTTTCCTTACCAATATCAGCAATTTTTATATGCCCACTTTATTAGATCAGTTCACTAAACACAACAAAGAATCAACCATGGGAAACTAACATAGCTATTATATTCTTTCATCAAAGAAACAGCCACAGCATCACAACACAAGTGATTTACTAATTGGTTATGTGGGCCATACACCGTGCTAACAGCTTTGCATGATTACCTCATTTAATCTTTATAGTCCTATGAAGCAGGTACTATTATTTTTAAGTAGAAAATCAAGCTTAGAATTTGTCCGAAGGGACACAGCTAGCAAGTTAGTTAGCAAAGATTTAAACCCAGGTAGTCTAATTCCA
The DNA here is from genome assembly GCA_004363575.1 of Solenodon paradoxus. Classification (NCBI taxonomy): domain Eukaryota; kingdom Metazoa; phylum Chordata; class Mammalia; order Eulipotyphla; family Solenodontidae; genus Solenodon; species Solenodon paradoxus. The sequence continues at coordinate 374,286 of RJWH01000368.1, read as the reverse complement.
AAGAATGTGTTTAACTACAATGCTAAATTGTCTGTGTCTTAAAGAGCCAGTTTACATAAGACTCATTATACCCTGCAACAAAATTAAGTCCTCCCAACCAAATCGCTGCTCCCCTCCCAGCAAATTGTAAATCAAATAATTTGAACTACAGACAAAGTTATGCATGGTAACTGGCTGACCTAAAACAAGTCTTATTGCTAACCTGTATGACTATATGAATATAAATCTAGTGTCTTTGCACTTATTAGGAAGACTGAAAAACCTTTCACTCCAAAATAAAGTGAATAAAATATAAATTCATATTTTAGAACTAACAACCTATTAGATAGAATGAGGTAGTAGGGATTGGACCTAAAAGCACAAGGCAGAGGTAGTCAATATTTACAAGTCCCATGTCACTATCTACAAGAGGTATTTATTTGTTAAAACATCAAACATTTCTGCTAGAAGATTAACTGGATTCTCTGTATTTGCATAAAGCACACTGCCACCCTTATCTCATTCTAAAAGCTTAATTTATGCAGCATTTATGACAAAGTGTTTATTGTACCGAAAGCCGGAATTCTTATTCCAGTTTTGCCTGACAAGTCACAGGGATATTTTACATAGCAAGTCACAGCATATTCTTTACTGAATGCCACAGGAACCTCTGGGTGACAGGAGAGGACATATTTGTCCCAATCCCCAATCTCACAAAGAAGGAAACAAGAAAAAAGCCATTGACCTTTCACTCAGACCAAAACAATGTATGTAAATTTGTCTCCTCCTCCCTATCCAGTAATATCTCCAGCTTTTCTTCAAACTTCACCTCCCTTCATATTACACAAGTCCCTAGGGCAACCTAGAATTGAGAAGAGATTCTATTGAGACGGTCTCAATCCAATATAATTAGTTACTAGAAAACAAACTTTTAAAAATCTATAACTTAAAAAAAATATAACCGAACTTGCTCAGATTTCTATCATAACTCAGTTAAGCAAATGCAGATGAAGCTAAAACCATAAAAAAAAAAAAGCACTGTTGCTCTAGAAACACTAATCGAAAACCAAGAAGCTGATATAGGAGAGAAGAGTCAAGTACTTGGCACCATTAGTGGATTTTGTCTGATTTGGAGCTAGTCCCTTTGCCACTTTATGCCTTTCACTCCATATCAGGGACAGAGAATTAGTTACTGTATGTCTCAGTGGAAGAGTGAGTAGATTAAATTATGAAGCAAAATGCTTTGGGCAAAAGTCATATGAATGTTAAATATTATTATTTACAAGCATTCATTGTCACAGCACTCCTGTGGGGTTAGGAAGTTATCTCGATTTCATAGATGAATAAACAGGCACAGGGGACAAGGTCTCATGGTAAGGTTCCATCTGTTTAGTCCCTATGGGAAGGGAATAGTGCATACCTTTAGCAATCATATGTACTCTTGGCACATCTTATACAATCTTTTATACATTCAACCCTTCATGTTGCATCTTTCGATATGTTGTTGACGGAACAAAGACAGCTCTAAGATAGCAACAAGGTCAGAATAAGTGAAAAGGAACACAATTCTGTGTGCCTTAGCAAGAACAGTCTTAGAGAGAGACATAAATTATCTTAAGATAGGTGTGCCCTGATGGAATAATGGTTAGGTCAATTGCCTCAGAAGGAGTGCAAACAAATACCACTGGGTCCAAAATCCAGATCCAGGGGGAAACAACCAGCATAAACAATTAAATAAAAATAAAATGAAATGCTTCTTCCTCCCCTCTCTCTCTTCCTGCCTGCCTGCAAGCCTACTCATCTTCATTCCTGACTGCAACTCTCCTTTAAAAAAAAAAAAAATCTCAAAATAAAATTTACACTATTATTTTCAAGGTTTCGCCTCCATTCCTATGTAGAGAAATTAACCATATGAATTAAGAAACATGGCTTGCCATGAAAACACTGTGATAGAAAGTTTACAGTTTCATGGTTTTCAAAGTGGCATGTCCCATCTAAATTCTCTGAATGTATTTGCCTTTTAGGCTTTAAGTAGCAACTATGTAGGAAGACAAAAGTCAAAAAAGAGCAAAAATACTACTCATGTGTATTAGGAAATAAAAGCAGCACAGAAAACTTTTCTAGGCACCTGCTATCTTGCTTACCCGACTCCGAAGACAGTCAGCCAGGTTTCGGCGTGTGAAATTAGCCGCTGCTGTGGGAGACAATTCATAACCTGGTACAAGAGATAAAGAGTTATACTTAACGTGAAGCAGAAGAAATACCAGTCCTTCCCAAATTATCCTACTACTTCAGTCCTTAAAGTCTACCAGATTATATAAAGTATACAGAATGAGAAGTACATGTCTCTCTTTCCCTACACAATGATTATAAAATACCATATTTATTTGATTCTAATCTACTCCCCATTTCTCAGGAGATTTTCATGAAAAAAATTTCAAATAAAAAATAATATTTATTTACAAAGTTCGAAAAATTAAAAATGGGAAGTAACAAGGAATAAATAATTTATTTAAAATTAATAAAATTAACAGATGTTACAAATTTAATAAGGTATATTTTGTACTTAGCAACTTAGTCTTTTCTGGTGAAACTTAGCCACCTTTGAATATAAGCCATACCCAATTTTCAGGCACACACAAAAAAGGGCACCTTAGAACTGAATAAATACAGTAGCAGCTTAATATACAGGTGGTAAATCCTGGCCAAAAAACAGAACAAAGGTAACAATAGTGAGATCAAATTCACAGCCTTGCATAAACTATTCATTCATCAACAGACTGTCATCTCCTTTGCAGAAAGAAAGGAGTACAAATACACTGCTTATGGGAAAATTAAGAGGTCTGTGTTTATTTAAAAAATTATATTGGGAGACGAGAGACTGGCTATTAGTACAGTCTCAGTGGCATACTTTATTATAAAGTTTTCATTTTAAAAAAAAGTAACTTTATTAAGAAGCGTAACATGATTTTCAGAAGTATAAGTCACAGAAAAAGTATTTCCATCACTAATCTGCAACACTAAAAAAGTAAGAGTATATGCGTAGTTGCCAGAGACAGTGGCTGGGCAAAATGGGTGAAGTTTAAAAAGTTACAAAGATCTAGTTAGAAAACAAGTCATGAGGATATAATGTACAGTATGGTGACTACAATTAATAATATATTGCAAATGAAAGTTATTAAGAGAGTAGATCTTAAAAGTTCTCATAAGAAAAAAAAATTTTGCAACTATATATGGTGGCAATGTTAACTACTTATTCTGATTGTTTCATAGTATACAAAGATAGAATAATTTCATACACCTGAAACTAATGTAATGTCAAGTCAGTTATACTCAATTTAAAAAAAGAGTATCTCAAGCATAAAAATTCTAAAAATAAAGTTCTAATGCCAACAAATTACAGTCCAGAGGCACGACATCAGGGGTGTATTTAACAATCTACTCAGTATAGAACCTAATCCCCCAGCATAAAATGGGACTAGTGCCAAAAGGCACAAGAATGACCCACAACTCAGTGATGTCACACAGAAAATGCCAACTTGGAAAGACAGATAATGTGTGGTTATTTCCTTCAACATTTTCGCTCAGACACTAGTATCATATCAGGTAAGATTTAGAGTAAAATTACATAAATATTTATTGAATAGCTACTATGTTTCAGGCTCTATTCCAGGTGCTTTCACATGTATTATCGAATTTCATCCTTATAACAATTCTATTAGTACATATTAAATCAAAATGGTAGCAACTCTGGACAAGGAATACTTTTTCAGTTCTCTACCTAATTCCCTAAATACCAAATAAGAACTGGACAGTAACTGAAAGGCAGAAAAGTCTGATGTCTGACTATCTGCTTAAAGATTTTTCTTTCTTTTCCTTATTTTTAGCTCAGTTTTATATTTTAATATGCATAAGAATTACTATATAGGTTTATATACGCAAAATTATACTTCACAGGCAACAAAGGTATTTAAGAGCAATTTTAACCACACAAGATTTTTTCTTTTTAATGCACTGACATTAGACTCTAATACTGATGTCACAAGCAATTCTCTTGACTTGATACTCCTCCCACTCAGGACAGGACAGTGAGCTATTGCAGCATTCTTCACCAGTCACGTAGGCAAAAAAGGACCAAAAAATAATTCTTGAAATACTCTAAATCTGATTAAACCTAAGTACTATGTGCTTTAGGTTATTGAACAGCAGGGGCTGAGCCTTCTTTCATCTCTGAATTCTGTGGTATAAGGCAGAGTGCTTAATATATGAGGAGGTCCTCAAAATTATTTATGGAACTGAAGGTACAATGCTAAATCTCCTGCCTAAAACACTGTATGAGGAATCATAGCTAGTAATTTTCACATAAAATTTATACTCAAATTAAGTTCCTTCCCAGCTCCACATTATACTAGTACCGTAACTATGTTATTAAAGTGTAAAGGAAGTGACTAGAAGTTAAGGTTCTTTCTGCTAGAGCATTACTATCGACTTTCCTGAATCACTCATTGGGCTAGTGGCTAATACTATTTGATAGGGAGGCTTCCCTATGGCAGATAGCAGTTTATTAAGCCCGGAGAGCTTGCAAAATATCTCACAAAAATGTCATCTCTCTAAATAAAAATCTACCAGAGGTAAAGTAGAACACTTTTACGACACAGAAAAACTAAACACAGTTTTAAGTTCACAAGGAATTTTTCTACATATTATTCATTAGTATTATTATAATCCCATTTTGGAGATAAGGAAAATAAAGGCCCAAAGAGAATATAAGTGATGAGTCAGTAATAGCAAAGCCATATTTAACTATATTTCAGTCCAAATAACATTCTCTGAAATATCTAACACTTAGAAAGTCTGACATTACAATGTTCATCTCCAAGATGCTGTCAGTTTTTTCCTCCAAATATCAGTGTTATAATGGTTTATTTTCTGCTCTGGGATTTTTGTAGAAAGACTTTAAGATCAGGAGAGTCTAGATAAAGTTTTAAAATTAGGAAGACTCAGCATGCCTTGGCGACTCAGCAGGTAAGTCTGCTGGGTCTGGTCCATGCACATCCCAAGAACCCGGGTTTGCAACCAGGCTGTGGGGGCAGGGTGGAGGGAACAACCAAGATGAACAACTAAACAAAAATAGATACTTCCTGCCTCCTTGACTTCATTCCTGCCTTATCTTTCCTTTAAAAAAAAACCAGAAAGACCCAAATAAAAATATGACCATATAAGTCTGCTCATGTGTAGACTTGTTAAAATAGAATACTCTTTTTCAGTTCAAAATGAAAGACAACTAACCAAAGATACATCTTATTACCCACCATTTCGCATCTTATAAAGTTGCACATTTTTCTGAATATATTCTGCAAACTGTACAGTGTCTCCAGCTTCTCCAACACATAGGAGTAAGATTTTTTCACTCATCTTAAACATCTTGTCATGATCTGCTCAAAGATAAAAAGTGTTAGAAGTTATCTTACCAAAAATTCACTATAATATAGGCAACCATAAACAGGTTTGTCAACTACTATATTAAATATTTTTATTAATTGTTTTTAGACTATTCTAATAAGCAACTTTATTAATTACTCTTTCATTCATTATTAAACTCCTTGGCATATTTTATTAATGTCATTTTCAGCTGGAGAATATATATGAAAGCTGACAATTGAAAATGTAGTTAAAAACATTCAAAGGCAAATGAAATCAAGGAATAGAAAAGTCAAAGAAATTGAAAGAATTAAGCAAATGTCCTTTATCTTTTAGGCTCCAGATTACAAATCCCTAAAATATATCTGTAAACACATGTTAGTTATTATCTTTATATACATACAAAATTACATATGAAAAGGACTGGTGTGACAATTAAAATAAAGAAACCATCTCAAAAAGTATCAACTAAGACTATTCATCACCTTAATAGAAAACCACTCCATTTCCAAAGTGAAAGAAAATTTAAAAGGCTACCAAAGCAAAAATTCTAACCAATACTGTAACACTAAGTTATTCTACAATACCTCAAAAATCCTAACATTCTTATCTTACTTAGCCAACCAGATTCATTCAGATTAAACAGATAAATATACAGATATTAATTAGTGCTTAAGGAAAAAACTCCAAATTCAGATTGCAGCTTCAGAAAAAGACTAAGTCTCCCTATCTTACTCTTACTTTCACTTTTCAAATAATGCTGAATAATCTCCCCTCGGAGACATGTTCATATTTGAAAGCTTCTGAAATGTCAAAATCCTTTAATAGGATTTAAAGAATAAAATGCTACTGTCAGATACAAGTGTTTTGAGAGTTAGATATCAGTAACATAGCTTCTTAGACTTTGGGGAAAAAAACCAAACCACAAAATGTGCCTACAGATAATATCGAATTGCCTTGAAATTCCTAAAAAACAGACTTTTATTTGTTATAGGATACAGAAGATTTAAAAACTATTCGTTTTCAAACTTATTTATAAAAGAAAAAAATTATCTATGCAAATAATAAAGGACCAGAAATATATTAGATGCCACTAGCATCTAAATTCTTGCCAGCGCCAAGAATGTGGGCGATTCTTATTCCCTTCTTTTTGCTCATCAGTATTTCCTATGTCTATACTTAATATGAATGATTTTTGTAAGATATTACTTAATATGTTCATTGTTTTCAAAATGAGAAAAAAAAAGCTGATCTTGGGGGAGAAATCTTGTTTACAAAGAATTTGTCACATTTAGAGACAAGGTTAAAATTCTAGGAATCAAATCATTCAATTTTGAACTTAATACAAGCCAACATTATTTTTAAGCATTTATCATATGTCAATAAGCAGCAAAGGGGATGATATAAAAACAAAATGACAGATGCTAACTAATGGCTCCCTGAGTGGTGTAGGACGCAGTCCTGTGTAGCTCTTGGAAATTTCTGATCCTTGACAAAAAACTTGCAAGATACTCATTCATGAAACAAAAAACATCAGTGTATAATATTGTGGAAAGTCAATTGCACTAGAAGCAAAAGATCATGATTATGACCTGGGCGTGGCACTCTAAATTTGGGCAAATTATTTGCCTTCTCTAAGTCCCAGTTTCTAAATGTGTAAAATGATAATACTATCACCCACTCCTATTTACTTGCTTACATTGTACATGTACAGTATTATGGTACTCAGTGTTAGAAAATGCTGTTCAGAATACACATGCTACAGCAATTCAGAAAGAAAGCACCCTGTGTGTGCGGAAGTACTCTGAGTAATTTAAAAGCACTTCTATACAGGTCAGGAGAAGAGAGACATGAAATATAGTAACTAACCAAACTGAAGAGTTGTGCCACTTTAACAAGAAAGCAATCTGGGAAACATATATCTTCTCTACAGTATCAAGTGACAAACCCCCAAATTGGAAATATCATTCTCATTTTACACTGGATACCAAGAGTACTCATTTTCAGCATTTTTGCCTACCTGACCCAAGCTCCTTCATAAAATGCAAAGTATGAAAAAGTCCTCATTCTATCCTAAAGCTCCTACCATAAAAAAAAAAAAGCCAGAAAAACAATAGGGCAAATTCGAGCTGAGTGTAATTATTTCCAACCATTTTTCAAGAACTAACTCGTTAATCTTTTTTGTACACCACAGTAATCTTTCTTTTCTCTGAATACACTCAGGATTTAACCTAGAATAATTTATTAGGTTAGAAACTAATCTAATACTTAGTAAGAATACTTTTTATCATACAAAATCATCTTGTAGTATTTCCTCATTTTCTAAACGTCTTACACCCTTCTGGGATTATAACAAATACGCTGCATCTCCTAGAAGAACTGTGTATATAGGTAAGCTTAAAGCACATTCACTTTTCAAAGTGATTTCTTGTGATGAAATAGAACACCTGTAAAGGTACCGACTCCTCTACCTAGATACTACTTCATGCTAAAATTGCTTGCATGTCAAAGGCCTGATGTTTAAACAAACCACTTCCAGGTATCTCTTCTTTAGAAAGAACAGAACTCAAGCAAAGTCCCTCAGAACTCTTTCCATTTTCCCAAGTGACCACCTGACAATCAGATTCCTGCTGCTTTCAAAAGCAACGGTGGACACTTTCCCACTGTGCTCTTATATTCTGGGAAGTCACAGATTTAATATGGTTTATTTTCTTAAACCCAAGAGGAATTATTATCTGACCTCAAAATTTACCCTAATTTCTGCAAACAGAATCTCTTCTTCCTTCAAATCAACCAAAAATCTCTTCTTCCTCTGCTCATCCTGAGAAGTTTGAGTGTACTTTTCATAACAACATCATTTTCTAACTTGCGTTATAATTTGCACATATATCTGCGTCCCTTATTAAATTTTACCTTCTTTTAGGATACGGGCCACATCTTATTCCCTTAGTACTTTAACAGGCACATAAGTGTCCAAAACTTACTAGTCGAATGAACACTGAGCAAAAAAGTATACCTTTCAACAGTAACATGTCTAAAAACAGTCATAAAAACACTCTTAAATTCTACAGAGCCACAACTAAAATCTTTTAATAATTTTTTACTGAGCGATGACCACAGAGAGACAGTAGACTATAGTTATGGGCATAGATGTGAACCTGGATTCTGCCATTTGTGGCCTTGGGAAAGCTTCTTAACCTCTATGCCGCCTAAGTAATTGCCAAGTGGTGGTAATACAGTGCTTATCTGCATACCAAAAAATGAATTAATGCCTATAGCTTAAAAGAACAATTAATACATAACTGCTTAGTATTATTACTAAATACTTGTCACTGGGCTAATATTTGCTGATAACTTTTTCACTCAAGCTTCCCAACAAGCTAGTGAGGTTGGTATTACAAACTTGATTTAAGAGATGAGGAAATCCGGGTACCGAGAAATAACTTGAACAAAGTCATAAAGCAAGTAAGTGACTGAGTTCGAGCCTCCTCACTCCACTACTTAAATGGAAGGAAAATCTAGCAGCCATTGTCCTTGAAAAGGAAAATCAGCGCTGCGACAGAGGAAGAGACGGGCAAGGGAAGGGAAGGGAAAGACCAGCTTTCTAGTTCGTCTCACTCTCCGCTGATCCCAGCTTCTGTTGCCAGTAAATTAACCTCATTAGTAGTGACAAGAGGAAACCTATCCGAGTTTGGGGTATAGGAAGTGGAGCCCGAGACAAGCGCACTTCAAGGCCCTGTCTGCCTCTCCTAGTTCCAGAAACTAAGTAAATGCAGACCAGGGCAGGCGGGGTTCCACCTCGCGGACCTCCCTGTTACTCCCAACCCCCCAGCCCTCCCCAAGAACTCCCTCCGGCCGCCCCTACTCTCAGGCCCAGCCGGGCCTCCCAGGCTTCCTCTCACCGTCCTTCATCTGGACAATATTGTTAGCGGCCACCCGATCAGAGGCGACAAGGACATAGTCAGGGCCTTGGATGCCGATGAGGTACTCCATGGTGGCGGGAGGCCGGGGACTGCAGGTTCCACCGAGCGCGGGACTCGCCGGCGGGCTTCTCGGCCTCAAGGGTGAGACAGCACAGCGGAGCGAAGGTGCGCGCGACGCCAGACGCGAGACCGCTCCAGCCGGCGACGCTCTCGAATGACGTCAACTGTCGCGAGAGGTGGAAAGTGGGCGTGACGTCAAGCGTCTTACTTTCTGTCCTTGTCTTGCAGGAGGCATCCTCCAGGAGCGGTTTACCTATGGAACGCCCAGTTTATTTATCAACTGAGAGTTTCAGATTCGCTTGAGGATGAAGTCACTCTCTACAAGAAAAGTGCTGAGCACATGTGGATGCCAAAAAGGCATGCCTCCCTAGATGGCCATTCCCTTTCCTTGCTTAGTGCACTGGCTCCAGAAACCTCTACTTGCAGCTAGCCTGGAGAAAAAGAAACTTGACAAGAGTCCGTGTTTCCCCAAAACAAAATATGATCGAGTCAAAAATCTACGCATGAAGATCATGAAAAAAATGAAAGAATAAGAGGATACTTCCAGAATCTTTGAAAGGCACATGTGTTTCTAAACAAGAAAAAACCCAGAAGCTGTGTAGGAAAAAAACGGACACTTTAGCCACCTAACGTCCTTATGATGAAAGTCATCATAATGTTCAAAGATAAATATAAATTAAGAATGTGTTTCAATATATGAAATAGTTAATATCTGTAACTTTAAAAACATGCCTACAAGTCAAAGACAGAATGATTTTTAAATGCTCAAAGGTTAGGAACGTGCTCTTCACAAAAGAAGCAACACGTGCCAATAAATGAACATATTTTTAAACTTTGATGGTAGTTAGGGAAATGAGAAATAAGAAGCAATGATAAATTATAAATTGTTGGTAATGTGTATCAATTGTTATGATCTTTTTCTAGAGAACAATTTGATCTCTATAACAATATAGGTACACCCTGGGAGAGTAGCTGTTAGGTCCCCCACCTCCAAAGGAGTGCAGGCCACATACATTTTAAGGACTAGGATTCCTGTCCCAGGGGTGGGAGGTAAGGAGGTGAGGAATAACCAAGATGAAACAACTAAATAAAGTAAAATGCTTCTGCCTGCCTGCCTGCTGCCTGCCTGCCTGCCTGCCTGCCTGCCTGCTTATTCACCTTTCCTGCCTGCACCTTTCCTTTAAATATATATGCACATAACTTTTAAAATGTGTCCTAAACAAATGATGCGCAAATATCTGAATATTTGTGTGCAGAAATATGCCTTGCATCACTACAATAGTAAAAAAAAAAAAAAAAAAAGCTGGGGGAGTTGGGGGTAACGCACCCTGGTGGAGCAGTAGTTACGCCAATTGCTTCCAAAGGATACAGGTCACACACCCTTGGATTGCAGTGTGGAGCCCAGGGTGGGGGTGGGAGGGAGCGACCCGTGTAAACAACAAAATGAAAAATAAGTAAAGTGCTTCTTCCACCTCTCTCTTTCTGCCTGCCTGCTGCCTTCATTCCTGCCTACACCTTTCTTTTAATTAAAAAAAAAAAAAATGGTGGGGTTACATGAGGAGAGGAACTGACTGAAATGTGCATAGAGAATTTAATATAGAAGTTATGATACACTCATGCAGTAGAATATTATACCACCATCAAAAAGAATACACAAATCTGAATTCCCGATATGTTCTATGGGCACAAATATATTTAGGGAAAATTTAAATTCACCCTGTATGTATCATAATACCATTTTGTTTTTTTTTAAAAAATACCTGGAATAGGAATGGGAAAAGATCTATTTGCAGATGTTCCAGCCTCAAAGCATAAGGCAGTTGTTACCTCTGGTAAGAGTGATTTGAAGAGAGGACTTTCACTTTTTATTTTATATGCATTTGTGTTGTTTGAATGTTTTGTAATGTTCATATATTATCCATTTTTACTAGGAAAACACATAACCATCATTTTGTATCTAGCAGCCCTCAGTAAAAAACTGAAGCAGCCCATGATTAGTGTCTGACATCCATAATTTAGTCTTTACACTAGCCATACTAGCTTCCTGAAGGATGAAAAAACAGTTGCAATTATATTTCCAGATACACCTCTGCAATTCACTTGCTTTGCAGAAACATTTAGTCCTTACTGTTTTCCGAATGTTTCTTCCAATTCTCTGCTCATGAAGGAAAACAGAGCCTGAGGAGTTTGGGGCAGCACATCTGTTACAGGATGAATGCCAGGGGCAACCGAGGTCATTAAGTCAACCATTCCACTACGAACACAAATTCATCCATCATACTAGAAAGATCTTTTTCTTAAACACCACTGGGAAAGAAGCCTTTAAAATCAGTCTCTCTCTCTCTCTCTCTCTCTCTCTCTCTCTCTCTCTCTCTCTCTCTCTCTCTCTCTCTCTCTCTCTCCATGTTATTTTCAGTGCAAAAAAAGTACATAGTTATTCCATAGATAAATACACACAAATAATGCAGAAGTGAGGAGTTAAATCTCTCTCCCCCAACAGAGGTAACTACCTACCAGATGTCTATATCTTTCCTTTGTACATAGATCTTTTTCCTTTGTGAATACCAATATTCATTCATGCATTTATTCACGGAATTATGAACCTAGTGGGTATTTTTTTAAAAGAAAGGTACAGGTAGGAATGAAGGAGAACAGGCAAGCGGGCAGGAAGAAAGAGGAGAAAGAAGCACTTTATTTTTATTTAGTTGTACATCTTGGCTGTTCCCACTGGCCCCAGACACAAACCTTGGGACCTTGGGAAGTATGTGGACTGCAGCTGACCAGCTGACCCCTACTCCACCAGGGTCTACTGGAAAACCTAATTTTAAAAAGGGACTCTTGTGGCTCAGGTGGCTAAGGTGACTAAGTGCAGGTCATACAAAGTTCAAGGACCTGGGTTTGAGACCTGGGGGGATGGGAGGGCAAAGGACCCAAGATTTTTTTGAGCTGACTCTTCCTTCTTCCTTCCCAGGACTCTTGAAATCCCCTCTAGCTCTGCCACACTAGAGCTTCACTAACTTCTTATTAGTATAGGAGAAAGTAGATTTTCAAGATCTAACTCAGGCTGTCACACTACGAACCAGGGAGAATTCCTCCTCCAATTAAAGTCTTAAAATAACTGAGTCTTAGAATTAGAAAAAGCATCTGTGGAAGTTTCAGAAGTAGCACTATGTAGTCAACATTTTCTTTAAGGGACAGATTGTAAACATTTTCAAGCCTGCAGGCCTAGGTTTTTCTTTCTTTCTTTAAGGTGTGCACTCCACCGAACTGGCCTCGTCAGTGGGCAGCCAAGCCTGGGTTGCCTCCAGCCTCAACCCACTCCCAGGGAGACCAAAATTCTTCGTATATGGCTGACCATCCAAAATAAAGCCAAAGAACAGGTATTAAGGCAAAGATTTTTAAAAATATGGATTACATAATTTACACAAAAGCAATGCTATTCACCCTCCCCTGCGTGGACTGCAGCAAGGACTGGCCTTTTTCCTGAGAAGTGAGGAGTCGTTGGGGAAGGCAAGGGACTTCCTCTAGTAATGCATCTCAAGGACGTTTGGAATTACTATTTTAAAAAAGAACAATATGGCACGCCCTGATGATCCAGCCGATAAGGCCACCGGACCTAGTCCACATACATCCCAAGGACCCAGTTTTGAGACCCGGGGCTGGGGGAACAACCAAGATGAACAACTAAATAAAATAAACATTTCTTCCTCCCCTCTCTTTCTGACTGCCTGCCTGCTCACTTTCATTCCGGCCTGCACCTTTCCTTTAATAATAATAATAATAAAAAGAGCAATGCACGAAATCCTTGGCCACATTGTAGAACTTGGCGGTGGAGGCAGCGCATAGCTCCCACCACTGCTGTCACCTTCACTGTTTGTTTTTAAATCCTGAGTCAAGCGCCAAAAATAACTTTTAAAGAAATAAAATACAACAAAATTTAAATACACCACGTCAGTCTCACCTCTTGTTTTCTTTGCCAGTTAGATTTTTGTCAAGAAAGGGTGTCGCACAACTAAGTCACAATCTCTAAGCACATTTGTGGTGGACGATGAGGTCGGACTCGTGCTCCTTCTTGCTGATCTGCATCTGCTGCAAGGTGGACAGCGACACCAGGAGGGAGCCGGTCAGGTGACGCAATGATATTGATCTTCGTTGTGCTGGGAGTCAGGGCAGTGATCTTTTTCTACATCTTGTCAGCGATCCGGAGTACGTGTTCCCATCAGACAGAACAATGTTGGCATAGAGGTCCTTAAGAATGTCGACATCATACCTCCATCAGGATGGAAGGTGAAGGTAGTTTCATGAATGCCACAGGATTCCATGGCCAGGATGGAGGGCTGGAAGAGTGCCTCAGAACAGTGGAACCTCCTTGCCTATAGTGACAACTTGCCCATCGGAGGAGGAGCTCATGGCCCCAGCGGTCATCTCTGCAAGCGCTATTGTATATTTCACAAATACTTGTCCATACAAGTGAGCATGACTTCCAATAAAATGAAAAAGAGGTAAGGGGGAGAGGATCATGTGGCTTTGATCCAGGGGCCATAGTTTGCTCAGTCCTGATGTAGTGGGAGTTCTGTAAATCAATACAGCTCTACCTCTTCCAAGCTGGGTGCAAAATTCATTGAGCCTCGATTTCCCTGTACATATAAAGGGAACATTCTGAAGAGAGATTTGCTTTGTGTTTTAGTAGGTGGTGGGTTTAAAAATGAAGGAATTACACAGAGGCTTTGTCTTGGACAGTGACAGCATCTACCAGCTACCAATATTTTAAAAGTTTATATAGAGGATGTTACTGGGTTTGATCACTACACCATTCAGATAGTCCTAACAACACACTTAAATTTTATCTCAGGGACATGTCTGTGGGAAGTTTCTGTAAGTAGGGAACCCACATTGTATTGGGGAGAGCGGTATTGAGGAACCTCTACTTGTCCAGGTCCAGATCCCAGGTCAACAGTCTGTCATATTCTTTTGATTGCCTTTCTCAACATAGGAGGATACAGAACCATTTAGATTCCTCCATCTATATATAGGGTTGGGATAATAGTAGATCAGAGGGCCAGTCTTAAATTTAGATACTTAAGAATGATAATATATTGGATGCTATTGATGCCTTGCCCATATCCCTATAATCTACCTGTGATAGTTGCTATCCCCCAGATGTTATACATATTAGTTGATAACAATTCACCGCTATCACTTTCTTCAGCGAACTCCCCTCAGCCATCTGAGAGGCATCCTTGTCCTAGAGACTATGCAGCTATACCTGCCCCCCAACCAATGGTTGATGCAGTGATTACAGATCAATTTCCTTGACTTACAGAGGGATACAGATCCATCAGTTTCCCTATGGATCACTCTAAAGCTAGTCTCAAACCAAGATCACATTCTTGCTTAGCTCCTCCCATACCCTATCCTTCTTCTGTTACTTTCCTTCTGCTAAGAGAACTTCCTCAATAAATGACTTGCATTATATCCTCATTTTGGTTATGTTCTAGGGAACTCAAACTAAAATATTGGTTACTAAAAGTGATCCTAGAAAGCAATCTCAAAGGGATTCTAGACTGGGATCACTCACTGCTGCATGAAAATGAAGACTTCAATACAGGCAGTAGAAGGAATATTCACAGTTCCAGACCTGCTGTAACAGCAGAATTGCTAAACTTTCATCTGTATTGAACTGAGATGGGCTACATCAAAGACATTTTAAGTCATAGACAAGCTGAAAATAATCATCACTAGAAGACCTGAGCTACAAAAAAATATTAAAGAAAGTTTTTCAGATGGAAAATAAATTATACTGGATGAAAATCTAGATTTACACAAAGAAAGGAAGAAATGTGACAAATAACAGTGCTTTGTTTCTTATGATTTAAATATCTTTAAGAAGTGGTTGACTTTTTAAGGAAAAATAACAATGTTTTGTGGAGTTTACAGCATGTTTTAGAAGTAAAATGTAAGGTAACTAAAGCACAAAGATAAGGAAAGGAGATATTGGAATATATTTCAGTAAGGTTCTTATACATAAAGTAGTATAACATCGCTTGAAGCTAGACAATGGTAAGTAAGTGAAATATGCAATAAAACCCAAATAAACACTAAAATACACAGGATTATAATTAATAAACCAACAAATTTCATAATATAGAATAAAGTACTCAATTTACAAAAGATTGAAAAATGAAGAAAAATGGAATAAAGACATAAGGGGGTTTAAAAAAAAGCATAAGGGACAAATGGAATACAAATAGCAAGACAGTAGATTTAAATTCAGTCATATCAATCATCATATAAATATACATGATCCAACACTCCAATTGAAAGCCAGAACTGATTAGATTAGATCAAAAAGTCAGAGTCAATTATTTGTTGTATACAAGCTACCCACTTTATATTTAAAGACTTACACAGTAAGTCTTCACTTAACGTCATCAAAACACTCTTTGAATCTATGACTTTAACTTCTAGAAATGACTTCTAATGAAACCAACTTTATCAACTTTACTAATTGATTTAAATCAGAGCTAAGTTCCTACTATATTTTTGGTCACGTGAAAACATCACCAAATTTCTAAATAAAGACCCTAACACTTCTAACATTAAGCAAGAGTTTGTATTTATTTTTAAATTCCTTTTCCAACCCTGTTGCTCCAGTCAGGATCATGAGTGGTCAGATGATAGGTCCAGGATGATAACCACCCCTAGACAGTGCACCCTTCCACCACAGGGGCCACTCCCACAAAACCACACTCAGACTGAGACAATTGAGACAGGTTAATGAACCAAATGTGTGCATCTTTGGGACGTGGAAGGAAACTGAGTATCTGGAGAGAACTCATGCAGACATGGGGAGAGTGTGCAAACTCCACACAGATGTGACCACCCCAAAGAATTGATTGTTCTTCCTCATCAACGTCATAGTGAAGCAATAATGAAATGAAATGACATTAATCAAGCACCTGCTATGCATGAGTGTTCATCATAGCCTTATTCGTAATAACCAAAAACTGAAAAAGATAAGGAATTTACAGGTGAATGAATAGTACATAGTTGCATATTTACACAATGAATGCTACTACTCAGCAACAAAAACAAATAAACTATTGATGTATACAACATAGAAAAAACAAAGAATTATGCTGAGGGAAAAAATAGACAAAAAGAGTATACACTGTATGATGCAATTTATATAAAATTCTAGAAATGTAAGTTAACCTATAGTGACAGGAGATATGTGTCTGTCAGGAGCTAGAAGGGCTAGGGAGGAATGGGATAAGGAATGCAATGGTATGAGGAAGTTTTGGAAGGTAATAGATATATTATCTTGATTGTGGATATAGTTTTACAGGTGTTCACGTATGTCAAAATTCATCAGATTATATGTGCACTTTGCTGTATGTTAATTACATATCAAGAAAACTTTTAAAACATGGTTTTACCCTACAGGTATATGGCAGAAAATTGGTGATGTCTACCCTCAAAGATTTGAGTGATGCAGTATTGCTGGGTTATCATAACTCCACTTAATTCACCAGGCTGGCCCATGCAAAGATTGGAAAGGCTATGACAGCTGACAGTGGATTACTGCACACTTTGCACCTACTCCCTTAGAGTAACTCCCTTAGAGCAGAATAATACAAGTTCGGGTCCATGGTCTACAACTATGAGTCCTTTCTGTGTCAATTCCAGAAGGAGTAACAGCAGCAGTTTTCATTCACATGGAATAAATAACATTCATAGTATCAACTCTGGGTTGCATGCATTCTCTTATAATAACTAGCTCTGTGTCTTGCAGAATTCCTTCACTTCTGGAAGCCCAATCAATTCAAATGATTATAATGCAGTCCTTTCTGGGCATGTAAAATTGTTAAAAATAAGAGTTGATAGTGCACCGCTAATATGCTTAATGCTTTGATGATAACCAATGAAGTTATAGTCACAAAAGGAGAGTCACAGGAAGAGATACTATAGACGCTAAAGGAAATTCTTTAGCAGATATTCATGCCAACAAGCTGCTACATCTAAAAGCCTTAAGCAAGTACCTCATGGAATATCAAAACACAGTTATGAGGATATTCAAATAGTACATCATAGGTGCACAAAACCTATCCCCCAACTGCATATTTTACATCAGCGAACACAGGGAAGTAGAAGAACTTACATCTATGCTTGAAAAAGCACATTCCGATTATCGAAGTTAGATTCAAGTTGTTGTGTGAGCATGTTTCCTTGGGGAGGCCTGACTCCTGTCTCTGTAGGTTAGCTTGCATTTCTAGAATTTTACATAAATGGCATCATACAACATGTACTCTTTTTGTCTATTTTCCCCCCTCAGAATAATTATTTCTTTTTTTCTATGTTGTATACATCAATAGTTTATTCATTTTTATTGCTGAGTAGTAGCAGTCCATTGTGTAAATATAGAACTACGTGTTATTCATTCACCTGTAGATTCCCTCTTTTTCAGTTTTTGGCTTTTACAAATAAAACTATGATGAACACTCACGCATAGCAGGTGCTTGAATAACGTCATTTCATTTTGGGAATATTATGCCTGATCAGCAGAGTATGCAATAAATAAAGCTTTTGTTTTGTTTTGTTTTGTTTTAGATACCAAGTGATGGCTTCATCTATTGATGTGTAAGGTTGCCAACTTTGAGTGGGTCCAGAAAAAAAGAGTCTCCAACAGGCTGCAAAATGAGCAGACGTGATACTTGAGTTGACCCATTTGATTGCATAGTAGTAGCAGTATCTTTAGTAAAGAAATGCTCCGCAAGGAATTTATAGTGATGCATCATGGGAGAGTTGTAGCTCAGATCTCTAGTATTCTAGGACAAGGGAACACCATCTTAGCAGAAACCAAATGTCTGACCACAGGACAGCAAATGACCACATAGCTTGAACTTCCCATTATGAACTGAGTTCTGTCACACCCTCCATTATAAGGTCAAGTGAGCTCAGCAGTAACACATCATAAAGTGAAAGTGGTACATCTGGGGTCAAGTCTGAGCAGGTTCAGCAGGCCCAACTAAATTGCATGAACAGTTTGGCAGGGGTTATTGATCCTAATAATGATGGGGAGGTAGGGTATAGAGGATTATGTTTAACATTCAGAAGATCCACTGGGCTATCTCTTGGTACTTATATGCCCAGCTGAACTGTAAATGTGTACCTACAGCTACCATGGTCTGATATAAAATCTTGACCCAGACTCCTTAGAAAAGAGAGTGCATATCAAATCATCATATTATACACCTTAAACTCATACATTGTTATATATCAGTGATATCTCAATAAAGCTGAGGAAAAAAGAAATTTTGATGTGGCTCAATTTACCAGATAAGCCAAAGGGGAGGTAATAGAGGAAGAGAATGATATCAATTATAGCTCATGGACTAAGTATAACAACTGTATAGTGCATTCCACTAACCCTCCCCTTTCAAGTTTTCTTAGAAATTGTAACTAATCAAGACTATGGAGAAGTTATGCATTAGACAGAGAGACTTTAATGTGAGAAGCAGATGGAGCTAATGTTGTGTAAGGGGTGAAGGATCTATCAGTAGAGATCTATCAGTGCACAGATACCCACATGTATACACACTCAGAGATAGGCTGACCACGTTTCCTTGAGACAAAAATGGGACGGGGCTCTCGGGCCCCTTCGACAGACCGGGCCCCTGGCAGCTCAACTGCTTCTTTCACGCCACATTGTAGACGGCCCTGGTTAATTAAAAATGGGACAAAATTGACAGCCAAGAAATATGAAAACAAACAGTACTGTCCCATTTAAAATGGTACATATGATCAGCCTATTCAGAGAGTTATGTTCATTAACTCATAATTGCTGTATTAGCCTGCTTGGACTACCATACAAAATACCATAGACTGGGGGGCTAACAGAAATTAATTTTCTCACAATTTTGGAGACTAGAATGCTCAAGATCAAGGACTCAGCAAAGTTCATGTCCTGGTGAGAACTTTCTTTCAGGCCCACAGACTCCTCACTAGTCCTCACATAGCCTTTCTCCGGTGCACTGAGAGAGGGGGAAGGAGAAAAGAAGTGAAGAGGAAAGAGAGGGAGAAAAAGAGGGAGGGAAGGGTGAGGAAGGAGAGGGGAGGGAGGAGGGGTGAACAAGGAGGGAGGGAGGGAGGGGTGAACAAGGAGGGAGGAAAGGAGAGAGTAGAGAGGGCAAGTGATGCTAAAAGACTTAGCATCCCATCACGAGGATGTCCTAACTCTAATCACCTCCCAAAGACCTCATCTCTAAATAAGGGAGTCAGAGTTTCAAAATGAATTTTGGGACTGAATTCAGCCCATCACAGGTATTCTTTTCTAGAAAACTTCACAGCCTTACCTGAGAGCTGCACCCCACCTTGAACAATAACTAATTGACAAAAGGGCTACAAATGACTGGCTCTTTTGCCTTAAGAAGGAACTAATTCTAAGGCTCAATTTGTTCTCCAGAGCTTTCCTATAGACTCAACATTTTTACTGGCATTTTACTCCCTGTCTCAACCTGTTCCTCTCACACCCTTCCTCCAGAAGTGACTCCCCCAGGAATCACTTTTCTCAGACTCTTCCCTAGAACCCAATCCAAACCAGTGTCCATTGCTCAGAATTTTTTTTATAAACTTAGGGAGAAGGTGAATCCCCCAAAATATTTCTGAAATGGAATTTCTGCTTAACCAGAGTGAGTAAAGGCATAAATAATAGTTCTGTGATGTCGAAAAAATGTGCCAATTCTTACACAAAAGTGTTGAGTAAAATTCACCCTTATTACAGACGTATATCTTTTTTGTCACATGGTTGACACCACACCCATTCCAGCAGATAAATATAATTTGAACTATGTACAGCCTTCCATTGCCAGTTGCAAGTCAGTAATTTTTAAATAGTCCATAACTTGACAGGAAGTAATCTTATGCTAACCAGGCACCATCTGCCAGAACCATGGTTAATTCAATGATCACCCACCTCTTCAAACTTCCTTTTCTCTTGCTTCATTTCTTCTGCTAGTCATAGCCCCTTCACACAGCACAATCTAGCTGAACCCTCTGTGATTACAGCTTCACCTCTGGCTCCACCTTCACCTCATACACTGATCATGATGTTAACTACTGGCATTTGCTAGTTGTCCTTGGCTTCCCTTGCCTCCTTGAGTACATCTGACATAAGCTAGCTGCCCCTCTGGATCAGTCCCTGATACTCACAAACTTTTGGTCTTCTTAGGCCCACTTTGTATAGAACAGTCTCTTTCCTATTCAAGTCTGGTGTCCCATTCGTCTCAGCCTGGATGGAATCTCTGAGGTTGTCCACCATTGTGGGCGCAAGGACTTCAAGTTCATTTTCTGTCATCTGTATTCCACTGATTATTAGAAACCTCAAGTCATAAATAATATTTCTAAATCCCATTCATACATGTATATGTATGATCAGCCTCTTCCTTTCCTACAAATCACCCTGTCTAACTACATCTTTGGCTTTCATAGTATCTACTTATTCTTAATCATTGTCTTTCTCCCATCACCTTTCTATTTAGCACCTTTTGCATCAGATCAGGAAGCTTTCTTCCAAACACACATTTCTTGGATACACATAATGGCTTCTATGCTTAACAGTGATGCTTTTCATGTTCCAGAAAACGCAATTCCTCCAACTTACATAGACAGGGCAACATGGCGGCTAAATTTGTATTTGAAAATAAAACTAGCCTGAGTTTGAATCCTAGTTCTGTCACTTAGTAGCTGGGAGACCTTAAGACCAAGATGCTCAACATTTTTGAGTCTCAGTTTCATTGTCTGTAACATGGGGAATGAGCATGATAGTACTTCCCTCAAGAGTTATTGTGAGGATAAGATGAAATAAAACACTTAGCCTAGTGTTTGCACACAATATGCTTTCAATAAATAGTACTATTGTTGTTATTATCGATTCATCATATTCACAGGCAGCTGTTCAGACCCCAAAGCTGTTGAGTGATTATGCAAAGGGTCAACAAATGTCCTGTAAGAACTGTCCATCAGAGCCATCCACCACCGTGGGGGGAAATGCATCCAGGTGCACCAGAAGCGACTCATTGCAGGAGAGGGTGGGCCGGAAGGGAAGGTAGGCACCAAACCGAAGTGCAGAAGGGGAAACACAGTCCATAAAGACATCAAGTGGAGAAGCAGGGCAAGAAAGAAGGTTCGGAATGAATGAGGATGGGGATACGTGGGAGTAATCGGAGAAAGAGTGAAATACAAATGGGTGAACTACACAAATTTGGAACAATTATTCTGAAAGGCAATATCCTTCCTGGCCCAAGATACCTGGAGATGATGGAAGCAGAGTCTTAGAAAAGAAGAGCCATGACAGTTAAGAACCTTCTCACATATCTAATTCTCTCTCCTGCTTTCCCACTACTGACCTGGGAATAAGCTTGACTTTCAGTGCAAAGACATTAGAATAGAGCCGGTCATGGGGATGAGGCGAAATTGAAAATCTGGACCTGAGAGATTGAATAAACATTACAACTGGATCTTACACTCCAGACTTTAGCTTCCCTACCTGGAAAGGGAGACATCTCCCTGGAAAATACTCCATTTCTCCCATGCTCTACATCATTCCTAAGGAACAGTGATTGCCCTAAAACAAACAGCAGGGGTGGTTGGTGTTTTCAGCAGTCAACTCTGTTATCCTAGAGGCTATCAGACACCTTTCTCCTCCTTACATTACCCCCAGGGACCAGGGTGGTCACATCTGCTGAAGGTCAAAAACATAACTCTCCCTGTAGGTCCCCCAGGAGCTGAAGGAGTCCCAGAAGAATTGAAGTGGTCCATGATCAGAAATCTCTTGCTGCCTTGTACTGTCTGAATCTAGTGCACCAAGCGCACCACTGGCAAATTACTGTTATTTATCATCTGTAATTGCTCAACTTTTTTCTCAGAGGCTTGGGAATAGATGCAATGACTTCTAGAGAATTGCAGTGACCTAAGAAACCTGTAAGCATTCAGTGATTCTGATATCCCTTAGGAAAAATAGTAGGTACTTATGAAAACTGTGAACAAAGATCAGAAGTATCATTTATGCCATCTGATTTCTGGTCCCCCAAGAAATGATACAGAGCCAGGATGTGTGCCAGGGATCGGGGTTGTAAAGGAATCCAGGTTCATGTGGAGCCCTGTCTTACCTGTCCCCCTCCCAGTCTCACCTCACATCCAACTTCCACCTCGAGCCCCTGCCTAAATTACCCATCACCCACTCAGTCTCTGACCTTCTGAAAGTTGATTAGCCCTCTGGCTTCAAGTTCTTTCACCTGTAGTTCCTGCTCCATAGCACACACCCCTCTCTATACCCTGCTTCCCAATATTTCTAGGGCTTTGGACTGTGAAGATAAGAGTAAGATGCAAATGTGCCCCTATCACAGCACCCAGAGTTGATGTTTGGATTGCTGAGACTCTGGGCTGAAAGCCAATTGTGAGCCTGGTTTTCCTGTTGCTCATCTTCTGAGAGCATTTGCTTCCCCGATGCTTCTTCTGCCATCGGGAAGTGTGGCAGGCCAGCCTGCTACTGGCACCTGCCACACTGTAGCATAACACCAACACTAATGGCAGAAATAATCACAGTGACATCAACGGCTTGGTCTACATGCAGAAGGTACTTGTCATCTCCCCGGGAGCCTCCTGGCCTGCGGCTCGACTGTGACAATGTACCTGGCCCCTGGCCCACACTATCACAGTCACACACCAGACTCATCGGAATGGTTGACATTATCATTACTGTCATCGCCATTCTTGATAACTATTCATTTATTCCTGAAAAATGCATTTACTGGGGACACACTGCATGTAAGGTACTGTGTAAAATCCTCAAGGAGTTACAAAGATTAACACTTTCGAGGAGTAATCCACAGGGAGAGAGATCAACAAATAATTAATTACTCTATAGGATTATACAGTGTTATAGATGGAGAGCATCCCAGTGCCGAGAAGAATAATAAGACATCATGTTCAAGAAATAGCTTTCAATAAAGTTTGAATGGATGAGTAAATGAATGGATAGATGAACAAATGAATGAATAAATATACAAAGGGCTATGAGTCCTAAGAGTGGGAAAAAGAGTAACTTTATTGGAAGACATGACATTTGAGCTGAATTCTGAAAGCTGAAAGGCAGCACAGATACTATTTAAAAGTGTAGAGTCTAGATCCAGAGTGCCTGGGTTCAAATGGCAACTCAGTGTGGCTTGGAACTTATTACTTAACTTCTCTGTGCCTCAGTTCTCTCATCTGTACAATAGGTCAATAATAAACCTTCACTTACAGTTGTAAAGAGTACATAAGTTAACATTTGTAAAGTTCTTAGAACACAGCACTAGTGCTGCATAAGGAGCAAGTAGCACATAGTGTTTGACAAATAAGAACTGGCTAAGAACTCATTAGACTGGGTCACCCTGGTGGAGCAGCGGTTAGGTCAATCACCTCCAAAGGAGCGAAGGCTACAAATCCCTGGGTTCAAGTTCCGGGTCTGAGGTTAAACAACTAGGGTGAACAACTAAATAAAAGTACAATAAAATGTTTCCTTCTCCTTTTTTTTTTCTGCCTGACTGCTTGCCTTCATTCCTGCCTGCACCTTTCCTTTTAAAAAACAATAAAGAACTCATTAGACTGATGGGGTGGAAATTTAGGGGCATAAAGAACATTCCAATCAATAGCATAGTTTTGAACTTTTCAGCAGGATAATATTCTCAGGGAACGGTGACAGGCAGTGGAGGGCAGGGGCTTGCTAGGGGACCTTAAATATAAGGGTAAGGATGTGGGAAACCATTACTTTAAAAAAGCAAACTTTGTTTCAGATTAACTTTAAATTTAAAGAGAATTTCCAGGTAGTGCTGAAAGTTACAAGCTATCCTTCAT
This sequence comes from Solenodon paradoxus, assembly GCA_004363575.1. NCBI lineage: Eukaryota > Metazoa > Chordata > Mammalia > Eulipotyphla > Solenodontidae > Solenodon > Solenodon paradoxus. The sequence goes on along the minus strand of RJWH01000368.1, from coordinate 350,008 downwards.
TCAGTTTGCCCTGATGGAATCTCTTAAAGAGGGCCATCGCTTCATCTCATAGTTAGGCATGTATTACAGAGAAGTTGTAGTCATTGCAAGGCGGGAGAATTAGAGGAAAGAGACTTGACCTTAACAGGTCAATGAGGGGCTATTAGCATCATCCGGTGGCAAATGATGCAGCCAGGACAGGGGCTGGTAAGAGGGACATGGGTGGTGAGCCTTGGTGCTCAGGAGCTAGGCTTATGACTTGGGCATGAACCATGTAAAGCCCAAGGACTCCAGTTTGAGATCCAGGGCTGGAAACAAGCAAAAATATAAATAAAAATGCTTCCACCTCCTCTTTCCTTCAAAAATGCTTCTTTCTCTTATCCCCTTCCTCTTTGAAAGAGGGAGAAGGAGGAGGAGGAGGAAGAGAAGGAGGAGGAGGAGGAGGGCATGGATGTGAAAAACCTCCTAAATTAGAACAGCTGGCTAAGAATGCTCTGGAAGAGAAGGAACCAAGAGTAAGTCAGGAGATGCAGGCCCTGGGTTGGGAAGCCCTCTGAAACACTTACCAAGCAGCTGTCCATGTGCAAGATCAGAATCTCTCACTGGGAATCTCCACTGTGAACAATTAAATAAAAATAAAATTAAAGATGCTTCCTCTCTCCTTCTCCTGTCTACCTACTTGCCTTCATTCCTGTTTGCACATTTCCTTAATAAAAACAAAAACAAAAACAAAAAAACAATAAACTTCCCTTTCAGAATTTTCAGACTTTAAGGAGAGGGTTTGAAGTGAAGGGGAGTGTCAGATACAGGAAAGAAAGTAGACTTTTAGAAGCAGCAGTTACCTTTGGAAGTGTCTCCCAAATTTATATTCACTGGATGTAATTGAGATTCTCACAGGGACCCTGTAGAGTTGATATTTTTATTCCCATTACACAGCTAAGAAAATTGAGGTTAGAAAAGGTGAAGTGACATTCTAAGGTCCACAGCTATCTGCTGTTATGAGACCAGAATTCAGGCCTATTGGACTCCCAGCCCAGAGTTCCACCTGTTCTACTCTGTCCGTGGGTTGGGAAGTGAGATTGTATCTGGGGGAGAACAGAGAGGACAAAGCTTACAGGTGATCTGTACAGGGTACAGATTGTTAACTAGTTTCTCAACCCCTCAAGGCCACATGGGCTGATCAGGCTGGCTAGGGACTATAGAGAATGAGGAATCGATCTGCCATTCCATGTGAAAATGGATTACAGCCCCAGCCTGAGTGTGTCAATGGAGCTGATTAGCACTTGCGTGAGTCTCTAGCCATCGATTGGCAGGTGAGAATCATTTTGGGAGCAGCAGGGAGCCGGTTGCTCCCACCTTCATCCTGACCAGCTTCTTTGCTCTACAGAGATTTCCTTCTCCTCCCTGCTACCTGAAGTCTCCAAACCTCCTCAGGCCTACAGGTGCCCCAAGCTCCTCTAGTTGTTCCTGATCAAAAGAGAAGGGCATGGCTGGTACCCACCTCATTCAGTCATGCTAGGTACAGCTGGTAGAAGGACAGATCACCTTTCCAAAAGGTACTGCATGTTTGGAGGGCCCAGTGTGAGGGAGTGGGCACAGGGTTCAGTTTGGACTTTACACCATGCTAGAGAAAGAGTAAGGACTCTGCCATGTATTGACCATGTGACTTTGGGCGCGAGTTGCCCAGGCAAATGTGTGATGGTTAATTTAAGTGCCTGCTTGATTAGACTAAGGGATGCCTAGCTAACTGGTAGAGTATTATTTCTGAAAGTGTTTGTGAAGTTGTTTCTGGGAAAGATTAGCATTTGAATCAGTAGACTGAGTAAAGATCAGCCCTCATCAATGTGGGTGGGCAGCATCCAATCTGTTAATGGGCCCAAATAGAACAAAAAGAAGGAGGAAGGGTGAATTATCTTTTCTTGAGCTGTGACATCTATTTTCTCCTGCGCTCAAACAACAGAACACTTAGTTCTCAGGCCTTTGGATTTGTGCTAAATCATACCACCAACTTTCCTAGTTCTCCAGCTTGCAGTCAGGATATTGCAGGATTTCTTGGCTTTCATAACCACATGAGTCAATTCTCTTATTAAATCACCATATATGTGTTTGTAAATATATGTATATATATATGGCAATTTAATCAAGGAATTGACTATATGTGTATGTATATAAATGTGTATATATATCAATGTATATGTGTGTATATATAAATTCTCCAGAAAAACAGAACCAACGGGAGATATGTGTGTAAATATATCTACATATATATACATATATAGCTTATTTAATCAAAGAAATGACTACATATGTATGTATATAAATGTATATATATATATGTATGTATATGTACTATGTGGCCTCTGTTTTTCTGGAGAACCCTGACAAATACAGTATGGGATTTGAAATAACTTACTTGCTGGATTGTTCAGATTAAATGAGGAAGTGTGTGTAAAAGTATTTTGCAATCCCTGGCACATATAGGAGCAAAAAAACTAGTTGGAAATGGACTCTCCACTCTCCTTAAAAGACACCCACTCTGGGAAACCCTCTCTAGTTGATCTTAGTACTGTGTCTCTTCTCATCATTGAATGTCACATGCAAGTGATGGTAAAAGCCTCAGTATTTTCCCGGACCTGGAGAAATTCTTCCTCCAAGTAAGCTCAGCCCATAGCATTCAGTTGCCTTTGGGAAATGAACTGTCATTTTCCAGCAAGAGAATCAGACAGACTCATATTAATCAGACCCATGAGATTCATATAGACTTAGAGGTAATATTTTAAACTTGTCACATGGTCCGTAGGAGTACCCTGAGCATTCTTGTACCTGGCAGACTGTGACCTCTTCTATGACCTACGGTTGTACGTAGTCCACATGGCAGGTTCCCTTTGTTAGTTTTCTCTCCTATCCCCACAAGGATGGCACTCTGCCCAGTTGGTATTGGCCTTGAATCCATGACTTGATCTTGCCAGACTGCTTCCCAGGGGCCTGGATTTCTCTCAAAATGCCTGGCATTTCTGCTCCAAATTGTTTAGGACCTTCTGTCACTAGAACTGGGTCTCAGCCTTACCAGAGTTAGTCATTGCAGGACTGTTGAGTGTCTCTGATACTACAGTAAGAAAGGAACATCTTTTTGAGTCCCAAAATTCAGAGAGTGTGACTTAATTATAAGGTCTGATATTAACTCCTAGGGCTGTCACGGCAAATAGAATGTGATCAGGACCATGGACAGAAGAAGCGGGACACAGCAGAATGTGGGGTCGGGGGAGTGCAAGCGCCTAGGATTAAGGATGATTTCGGTGACCCTGTCTATGCTGAAGCAGTGAGTGAATCGATATTCATGGTCAGCACCTTGGACAGACACCCTAGCCCGTGTTATTCTGCAAGTGCTGTTTTCAAGACCCTGGAGTAGTCAAAATACTTTTGATTACAAAAAATGGAAACCTATTTCAAATGAACCAAAACTAGTTGTTGGAGGAGTTGGATAAGAGATATGGGGCCTGTGGTGGTACTCAATGTCAACACATTGCAACAAGCAGTGGGAAGTCATCAGTGCATCCTCCTTTACCTTAAAACAGGATGTGGTGGCATGTTCTAGAGAAGCAGTCAGGTCTGTTGCCTCCAGCCGAGTGCAGTTCACATGCACCCCAGGACCCAGGTTAGCGTCCCAGAGTCTGGGGGAACAGCCTAAATGATGAACAACTAAATAAAAATGTTTCTTTCTTCTCTCTCTTCCTGCCTGCCTGCCTAGTCACCTTGATTCCTGCCTGCACCTTTCCTTTAAATAAAACAAACAAAACAATAAGATATGATTTGTTTAATAGGTGCAAAGCTATTCAAATTATCTATTTCTTCTTGAGTAATTCAAGGAAATGGTTTTGTACCCAAGTTGTTGATTTTATTGGTGTAAAGTTGTTCATAATATTCCCTGTTATTCTTTTCCTTTGTGTAAGATCTGAAGTAATAACCCCCTCTTGGTCCTGATGTTGATACTATTCATTTGTTTCTTCTCTCCACTTTTCCTGATTACTCTGACTAGAGGTTTGCACATTCATTTTTCATTATTCCTGTCCTGCCTCCATTGTGCCCATTTAGAACATTATCGTTCCACTGGGACAGCCTCCTAATAGCCCTTTATGCCTCAAACTCTCACACCAGTACAACTCTGCATACTGCTGCCAAATGGCTTCCAAAAAGCCTCTTTCATCTGAAGACTTTCAGTGTCTTTGCATAGCTTCCCCTAATGTTTGTCTGTCTTTCTTTCTAGCTCTCTGTCCTCCTCCGTGTGTGTGTGTGTGTGTGTGTGTGTGTGTGTGTGTGTATGTATGTACTATTCTCAACCCCAAATCTTGAAACTGGGTTCACAGCTTTCATAGTCTGTGCCTTACCTGAACCACAGAGAGGGGCCTGATGCCTCCCTCTTCATTCTGGCATTTGTGCTCCATGTTCTTGAACTGGAACCTTTTGGAATCACTTTTTAAGCAGAAAAAAAGCCTCCAGTCCCTACTGTGTCTGGGAGATTTGTTCAGATATCTGGGTGTGACTGGGAAGGGACCAGTTCTTAAGCAAACTTTCAAGCCATTCCCATGCTCATAGCCCAGCCCTCACTCCTCCTATGGGAACAATTGCCTCCAGTATCTGTTCTTTCCCTGCCCTGGGTCTCCACCTGGCTGGCTCCTCTTCGGCATCCTTTGCTCTAGCACTCGGTATGCAACTATGACAGCTCTGCCAAATTTTCCATTCATTTTCCATCTTCCAAAAGTGTGTTGACATCAGTGGTCCACTACTGCCTCTTTTATATTCTTTCACTTCTATTTTAGTGAGGTTTGTTGAAGGAACAGATAGAAATGCATGTATTCCATCTGCCACATTTAACCCGAAATTCAAAGACTGCACTCTTAATTACCGTACTATATTGCCTCTCCAATGAGACAGTGCCTTGGGGATCCTACAGCCCGATGAGGATGAGATGAGATTACACTCATGAACATACTTTTAATTCTAAAGATCCATGTGAATGAGAGGATCTATGTTTAATTCCTCTACCAAAGTACTCTCCTTTCTCACAGCTCTCTGATTCCTCCCCATCTCCAAGGTACAATTCAAGGTTATGTCCTCTTAGGGACTTGCATGAGTAGCTAACAAGCCCTGAGCCCTGAGCCCTGGGCCACCACCAGTTTCTCTGTGCACCTCCCTTAGCTTAAGCATTACAACTTTGTTTGACCATGAGCAGAGAGCTGCTGGCCAAGATGTACTGTCAAATACAGATCTTCTAGTGTGCAAGAAAAGGCCTTTCCTCCTTTTTCCTACAGGCAGAGGATGCAGGTTTGCTCAAACACTAAAGAGGATGAGATTTTGAGGCAAGGGAAGGAATGTTTTGTTTCTTTGGTTGTGTCTGTGGCCATGAAAGCCCGCCCTCTCTCCTGCCTCCTTCCCCACTCCAGACCTCTGCTCTGGGGCATGGGGGCTGTGGAGGGGGAGCTGCACCACCGTGCCACTGGTGAAAGCACCGTCTGCTTTCATTCCCCCGCTCACACAGGGACTTCAATGTGGGTTCTGTGAGAGTCAATGTGTCTACACAGAAAGCTTAAGCATAAGCCAGGATGGTGGTAGATAATGGACTGGTCTCTGGCTAGAAGATTCTCATTAGCTATTATTCACAGCAGTTAAAACAGAAAAGCAACCCAAGCATCCCCTGGTGGAGTAGTGGTTTGGTCAACTGCCTCTGACAGAAGCATGGTCCACATACATCCCAAGGACCTGGGTTTGAGTCCCAGACTGGGGAGAACAACCAATATATACAGCTAAATAAAAATAAACAAAGGGCTTCTTCCTCCTCACTCGTCCTGCCTTTTTGTCTACTCCCCTTCTTTCTTACCTGTATCTTTCCTAAAAAACAAAAGAAAAAGAAAAAGAAAACCAAATGTCCATTGATGGATAAATTAATAAGCAAAATGTGGTATACACATACAAGAGAATGTTATTCAACCTTTATTTACTTATATCTTTAAAAAATGTAGGCGTGTCCTGTAGAGCAGCAGTTAGGTTCATCGCCTCCGAAGGAGCACAGACCACATATCCCTGGGCTTGAGTCCCAAGTCTAGTAGGGAAGCAACCAGTGTGAACAACTAAATAAAATTAAAATAAAAAAGCTTCTTTCTCTTCTCTCTTCCTGCCTGCCTGCCTGTTTGCCTTGATTCCTGCCACACCTTTCCTTAAAAAAAAGTTTTAAGGGAGAAAGAAGACAAGCATCTTAGGTTCTTCAGAGTCACAAAGGTGGGTCCGTGGGTCTTGCCTAAGGAAGAAATGAAAGTAGATGCAGAAGAAGCATCGTTTTGAGGTTTTCAGGGTCATAAACCTGGATCCTTGGGCTTTAATGAGGTCAGTAGTAGGCCAGCATCTCGGCCAGCTGAGCTACGAGAGCACATAGCCCCATTCAGTCTTTAAAAGGGAGGAAGTTCTGACACCCACACAACAAAGAGAAACCTTGGGGAAATTATGTTAAGTGAAATAAGTCAGGCACAAAAAGATAAATCCTGTGTGGGTCCCCTTATAGGAAGAACCTAGCTTCGTCAAAGTCATAGCGACAGAAAGTAGAATGGTAGTTACCAGGGACTTGGGGTGGGGGCCAAGAGGCACGAGGAGCTGCTGTTTAATGAGTTGTTGAACAGTTTCACAAGATGAAAAAGCTCTGGAGATGGATAAAAGCGATGATTGCACAGTCTGTGTGCATGCCACTGAGCTGTGTACTTTTAAACAGTGAAGATGGTAAATTTTATGACATACGTACTAAAAGATGGAAAGAGAAAAGATCTTGATCATTTTCCAGGAGACATATGCCATCTGACAGCCTTGACTAAACATTCCACTGGAGCGCAATGTGCCAGCTCTTCTACCTTGACTGATGTGATTATGATGAAAGAAACAGAGCTTTTCCTGCGGACAGCAGCTGCAGGGAGCTCTCTGAGGGTCAGCGCTTGGGTCCTGGAGTACTGATGCACACAGGTACAGACCCTCCCGGTTCCAGGCTGCAGGGCACAACTGTGCAGCAGTAGTCGGCCCTGTCCCACATGTGAGCACCATGGCAGATGTACAGCCCTCCCCGACTCCTCTGTCCTTTTCAAGCCCTTCACTGGGGCAACCCTTGAAACTGCGGCTGGGTTGCACCTTGCTGGCCTAGCAGTCTAGCACACCTTGGGAACAGTGCCACATACATCCCAGGGTTCAAGACTCTGGGCTGGGGTGAACAACAGAATACAAATAAATAATGCGCTTCTTCTGCCTCTCTCTGCCTGCCTTCCTGCTTGCCTCACCTTCATTCCTGCCTTTCCTTTAAAAAGAAAAAAGGAAACTGAGGCTGATTTGACTGGAAATCACCAGAGAATGGCCAAGGAGAGTAAAATAGACGATGAGGTCATGACATTTTGGACTACCCTTCTATAAAGTATCCCAGGACTTAGGTTGCTAATTCTCACTACTTTTATGTCCAGGGCTATGTCACTCAGTATGGAAACCACCAGCCACATGTGGCTATTAAGAACTTAAAATATGCCAAGTTCAAACTGAGATGGGCTAGAAGTGTAAAATGATGCAATCATACCAGAATTTTTTAACTTAGCACAAAAAAATGAGATGAAACATGTTTTTCTATTTACTATATGCTGAAATAATCATTTTTTTGATATTTTGAGTTAAATGAAATAGGCTATTATGGGCACACCCTGGTGGAGTAGTGGTTAGGTCCACCACCTCTGGCCTAACACAGTTCATATACATCCCAAAGACTTGGATTTGACACATGGGGTCAGGGGCTGGGGAGCGGGGCACAACCAAGATGAACAACTAAATAAAATACATAAAATGCCTCTTCTTCCTCTTTCTTCCTGCCTGCTTGCCTATCTCCTTCATTCCTGCCAACATCTTTCCTTGAAAAAAAGTTTATTAAAATTAATTCCCTTTGTTTCTTTATGGGGGAGGGGACTTTTTTTTTTTTAAGGAAAGATACAGGTAAGAATGAAGGTGAATAGGCAGGCAGACAGGAATAGAGAGAGGAGGAAGAAGCATTTATTTACTTTTATTAGTTGCTCATCTAGGTTGTTTCCCCTGGATCCAGGTCATGAACCCAGGTCCTTGAGATGGATGTAGAATACACACGCTGGAGGCTATGGACTTAACACTAAATCACTATGTGCCTTTTTTTGTTTTTTTTGTTTTTTAAAGAAGGAAGTAGGCAAGAATGAAGGCAAGTAGGCAGACAGGCAAGAAGGAGCAGAAAGGAGAAAGAAATATTCATTTATTTATTTAGTTGTTCATTTTGGTTGTTCCCCCACCCCCAGCCCACCAGGTCATGAATTCCAGTCTTGGGCTTTCCATGGATTATAGCAGAGCTGCAGATTTAACACCTGAGCCACCAGGGCATGCCTCCATTTGTTTCTTTTTTACTTTATTTAATTGTATTTGTGGCTGGTTTTATGTAGCTAAAGGACAACACAGATCTAGAACCTGTCCTGATGCCAGATTTCTAGGCCAGACTCTTGTCTCCTGCTTGGATCTTATCATTCTTTTCCATAGAATCCAGAGCTTTGGCATGTTGGTGTCCTCGCAGAATGGAGCGATGAATAGGATCATGTATACCCACCTGAAGCGGACGTTTCTGCCTGTCTGACTCCTTCCCAATGCTCCTCCTGGCTTGAGGGCATGCCCTTTCCTCCTCCCCAATATCCATAAACGTGAATATGAGACAAAGACCCAGAACTCTCCAGGAAGTCCCCAAAGACTGGATCCATACTCTCTGATAGGGTAAGGCCGGGTGACCACAAATGCCATGTCTTTTTCTAATTTTCCCCCTTCCCTTTTATTCCCCTTCCCTCCCCCACCCTACACCTCTTTTTTAAAATTCTAATTCTGAGCAGCCGGCTCCGTTCAGCCTGACTGGTTTGTTATGGCTTATAATCTGCGCCAGGATTAATTAGCTAATTACTGACAAACGTCCGCTGGCAAGATTCTGCTCCAGCTTGTCAGCTTGAAGTGTTTAATTATTTTAATCATTTACTTTCATCTTCAAAATGTATGCTGCCAAGAGAGTTGCAGGGCATCTTTTAATTATGATTTGGGGTTTCTGCTGGGCTATGTTCTGTTCCTGGGGATAGCGGATATTATTTTTTACTAGTCTTCCACCAAAGCTTTAACACCCTTCTCCTCCAGGGTCTCATGCTCCATGCATGGGAAGTAAGGGGAAGACCACATCATCTGTGGACACTGGCCGTTCTGTATCCCCAGAGTGTAATGTGTACAGGAACATGATGTGAATTGCACTTTGTGAGTATCTATTGGACATCATGCTAGATGTGTATCTATATTATTTCACAGGTATGAGCACGAAGAGTGTGGAAACAGCCTAAGAGCTGGACAGACTGACCAGGGGTGGAAAAGGAAGCAATGGGTTTATGTACTTATTTGCCTGTGGTATAATTTAGTTATAGTCAAGAGAGGTCACCTTCAGCATCATTCCCTGTGGTGGTTTCACTTAAGTGCATGCCACCACCCAGATCTACGTGTCCTGAGACTCCTTTCTGCTCCCTCCAAGTCAATACCTCCCAAAGGGACCCACTTCAGACTTCCATGAAATGATCTTAATCTAGTCTTCACCTTCACATAATGGAATTACACAGTGTGTCTTCTTTTATGTGTGAATTCTCACACTCATGATTTTATGTGTGAGAGAAAAGGTTCTTTATTACAAGTCATATTGTCTGGCTAAGGTTTCAGTTTGGGTCCAGCTGACAGATTCACCCCCAAGTCCTTAGTGAAACTTTGTCATGGTTTCCTTTCTTTTTAGTATTGTCCTGAAAACAAGTCTAGATGTGGTTTTTCTTCTCCATTCCCTCGTTCTTCCTCTTTTTCCTCTCTGTCTCTTCCCCCCAATCATAGACATGTGTATCACCTTACCTTGGAGGAAGTTAGCTGAGCTTTGTTCATGCCATTCTGGGTGAGAAGGCTTAGGTGTTTCCTAAAGACACACGGTGTTCAGAGTGGGGTCACGAAGGGAAAAAGATGGTCCTTCATTAGGAGTTGGATTCCTGCCTCAAAAAAAAAAAAAAAAAAAAAAAGATATGATGGCATTTAGACCCCCAATACCTTAAAAGTGATCTTGTCTGGATATATCGTCTTGACCAAGGCAGCCAAAGTAGAATGACGATGTGTCCTGATAGGGTGGGTGTCCTTTATTATAAAAAAAGAAAGAAAGACATTGTGGACACAAACACACACACAGAGAATGCCATGAGGGGATGAAGGCAGAGATGGGGTGATTCTTCTACCAGTCAAAGAATGCTGGAGGTGACCAGCAACCCACCAGAAACTAGGAAAGAGGGCCGGGACAGATTCCCCCTCTTGACTTCCTGCTGACATCCTTATCTCAGACCTCAAGCATCCAGGACTGTGACACTGTACATTTCTATTGCTGAAGTCACTTAGTGTGTGGTACTTGTGACAGCAGCTCGAACAAACTAAGCTGTCCCCAAAGGGCACTCCAGTCAGTCTTTCCGAATCTGTGCTGAGACGGACAGCGATCTCCATGGAGCTTCTGTGCGAGAGTCACCAGGGTTATGCGAGCCCCAGGCTGGGGTGACTGGTGGCAGCTCAGAGCCGGGTGACTAAGTAGAAGAGAAAGATCAACTTCATGAGCGCAGCAATACCATTAATGAGGCAACATCTCCAGGCCTTCGCAATGGTCGACACCACGGCAAGACAATCTGAAGGATGCCAGGAGTCAGGCCACGCCAGGTTCTGATGTAAAGTGACTGTCCTCTTGATGCCTTCCTCCATAGGGTCAGGGATGGGGTTGGGAGAGACAGAGAGAATCCTTGTTCGGAGGGCTCCCTGCCCTTCTCTGGACTTGGGACATAACCCTGCACATGGCATTGCAATTTCTAGCACGTCATTCCTACTTGAGTCCACCCTCATATATGCCTGCATCTAAGTGTGCCAGGCTCAGGGAAGTCACTCTACTCTGTATGTGTCTCCCTCCTCCCTCTCACCCCCACATGTGACGTTCCATCTGAACAGTGTGTTTCATAGGAAAGCAACTGAATGTCCTCCTAGCCTGTCTGGCAAATGCATCGGGCACATCCTTTCTAACTCCCACAGAACTCTCTTTCCCTGAAATTCCATGTTAGAAATCCTCCCACCTCTCATTCCATTCTCCTTTCCAGGACCCTGTTACTAAGATCAGAGCCAGGCCTCACTGTTTTCTACCAGACTCAGAGACTCTGCCTAAGCAGCCTCACCTACAGTCAGGGACTGCCTGGTGGTCTGTGTGAGGTCTGGGTCCCTGTCTCAGTCTCTGTCTCTTATAGTGAAGTATAGATTATGACGACTTGCCTGATGAGGGGCTTTGGGGCAGACCTCCCACCATGAGCTGGCTAAGAATCTGAATCACAGATGAACACATGAGGCCTGTGCCTGGGGCCTTATAATGAAGTAAAGAGTAAGAAGAGAAGTAGGATGGGATCTAGGTTCTGGCTTTGGCTCCACCTTTAGCACAAGGCTTCCCTTGTTAGTCTCAGCTTTCTCACCTGAAAAATGGGGACATAATCTCTACTATGTAGAATTATACAGTTTAAGCGTGTAAAATGTAAATTCCATGTGGAATACACATTCAATGGAATATTTTTCAGTTTAAAAAGGAAGGAAATTTTGACACATAAGTACATAAATGAGGCCTAAGGGCATTATGCTATGTGAAACAAGCGAGACACAATGGGACAAATGATAAGATTCCACTTATCTGATGTTTCTAGAATAGTTGAAGACATTGAGACAGGAATGGAAGGGTAGCTGCCAGGAGCTGGGAGGAGAAGGAAATGGGGAGTTACTCTTTAATAAGAACAGGGATTTTTTCGAGATGAAGCATTCTGGAGCTGGATGATGGTGCTGGTTATATGACAATGAAATGTCCTTAGCATGAATGTACACACTGATGAGAATGGGGGATGTCCAACAGGAACAGAGCAGGAGTGTCTGGACTGCCAGTGAGGTGTCTGGCCTGGCATGTGGAAGCGTTTGTGAGCAGTCTATCTGACACTCTTCACAAGACTGTGAGAGCAAATGAAACGCCTGTCTAAACGCTCTGTGGAATTATGAATGACACCAATTTATACAGTAGTATTAATGTCGACAAACTGGCTCGCACAGACTTGCACACACGGGTTCACACACAAGCTCCAGCTGTTTGACTAGGCCCTGTCTTTCACACAGGTCCACAAAGCCACTAGAACACCCCCCACATACTCCGCCTTGGCCTCCGCAGATATCCGCAAGCTAACACAGTCACCACATTCCCACAGAAGCCTGAAGATCTCATGTTTGTAGACACTCTCTCGCAGACAGGCACGCTCAGACACTCCCACTTTGGCTCACTTATGCACAAGTCTGTGGATGTGCACACATGCACAGAGACCCACGTGCCCACACAAAATTAAGCTGAGAGTCTTCCAGTCCAAGGAGAGTTAAGTTAACTTGACATCCAGGAATCAGGGAGGACGTCTCCGTCATCAAATTATTTTGCCAACCTGCGGTTTTGCTTCAGGACATCTATTTCTGCAGAGAATCAGTCTGTCTGGGGCCAAGGCAGAGAGGCAGAGTGGGGTGAGGAGAGGAGCAGATTTGAAAGAAAAGGCCTCTCCCCTCTCCCTCCTCACCTGCTTCTCTCCAGGTTCTCTGAGCAGGAACTGGGGATCCTCTGAGCCATAGTTCCTGTCCTGGGAGAGCCCTCATCCGGCAGGCCAACGTCACAGTCATCAAAAACATCTCTTAGGGTGTTTACATAAACTCAGCTGCCCCCAGCCTCTTTCTCCTCTCTCATTGCTGCAAGCCCAGTAGGTAAGCTGTGTACAGATGGGTCTCCACTTGGGTAATGAAAAAACTTAATTCAGAGAAAAGAAGAACTTTATCAAAGGGGTGGCACATGTTTATTCCTTCACCAGGGCCTCCGCCCTTCACAAACTCCACATCAGTTCCCACCATTCCCCACAGCAGCTGCTTCAAACCCTCTTGTCAAGCCCACATCTCCACTCCCCTCTGGCTTCGCTTTCAGCACATAATTTCACCTTTTATTTAGAGAGCATAAATAGTTTTGGGACCATCACAACAGACCTTTTCACTCCCTGAACTCCTCCAAGAGAAATCTACTCACATCAGTTCTCATACTTACCTTCTCCCGTCTCAGAGCCATCCAGAGCTCATTGCTCGCTGATGCACTGTTTCCCACCCTCCCTCTCACGTCTCTTCCACAACCTTTCTCCAACCACTCTCTCCCATCTCCTGCATCTGCGGTTTCTTGCTCTCTCTAGAGCTTTCCCATCACAGGCAAATATGCTCTGACCTCTTCCATCTTAAAAAATGGAAATTATTCTTTGACACATTTCCTTTTTTCTTCCCCTGTATCTCTCTCATTCCTTTGGTACCATTTTTTAGTGAGTTGTCCCACTCACTTTCTCCTCCTCTCACCAGCCTTTCATTTCCCCAATCCCTGCACTGTCTTCCACACACCATCCACCCCAAATCCCCTGACACACACAGATGCCCATCAAGAGCACCAGCCAGCTCTTCTGAGATAGACCCAGTGTTCACTTCTCAGGCCCTGCTGTGGGGACTTCTTGGCAGCACTGAAAGTTGTTGACCATTCCCCGCCATCTTGGAACTCTCTCCCCCAAAACTGTCTTCTTTCTTAGCATGTTTTGACTTTTATATCTTTCTCTTACCTATCTGGCCACACTCATTGATACTTTTTCATCTGTTCGTCTGACCTATTCTTATGCTTCCTGTGCCTAATCAATATTCTAAAGCCTTTTCCTGCTGAGACTCTTGAGCCTTGACCTGAATTCCAACACCTGCCCAACTGCTTTCCCTGGATCCACAACCTTCTTCTAATTTACCATCTATACCTCATCTAAGTGATTCTTTCAAAATACAAATCTGACTATGTCCTTTGGCTGCAAAAATTCTTTCATTGACTTCTCACTACCTGTAGGATAAAATACAAACTCTGAGAGAGGGCTTGGACAAAGTCCTTAGTGTCCAGACCCAACTTTCTTCTCTAGTCTCAGGTCTCACAGCTACCCTTCCTTGCCTTTCACATGCTTTTTCAGTTCAGCTAAATCCTTTTCAGCTCCTCAAATACAGCATGCTATCTCTAACCTTCAGGCATTCAAACACGGTATAAGCTCTATCTAGAATGCCTTCCCTTTCCCTAAATGATTTATTTTTTAAGACCCAACTTTTTATGACTTCTCCTTAAATCCCCCCCCACCTCATCCATCCACTTAGTCATTTGTTCATTTAATTAGTAATTGTAGCTCCTTGTAAACTTTAAGAGCCCCAGGAGAATGTTCAGTCTACCCAGGAAACTGCTAAAGAAGGGAGGAAGTTAGGGGAGGAAGAAAAGGGAGATTTGAGGAAAAGGATTATAGTCTCCAAGGAATTTGATGGGAGGCAAAGCTACTGAGAAAGCTCAATGAACACAGAATGACAATATTTAGAAAAATAAGAAGTCAATAGTAAGAACTATGGTATTTCTCCCGTGTATGTTTTAGTTAAAGTTTCGTCTCTGGTCATAATGAATTTACAAATGCCTGCAGGGAGCCCTCTCCTGACCAGAAAAACAAATTTAATCACAAGTCATATTTATTGGGCCCTACAGACATTGGGTGATGCATCTAATGTACATTTTCTACCACAGTCTTTGTCACAAGATCGTATCACTGGCCCTATTTTACAGATAAAGAAGACAAGATTCAAAAAGGTGAGGTGATTTGCTCGAATTCTCGCAGCAAATTAGTGACAGAGTCAAAAATCAAACCTCGGTCTATCTGAACCCAAAGCCAAGTTCTTGATCTTGACTTTCTTCTGCCCATTATCACTACGTGGTGGGTTTAGAGGGAGATTCAAATGCACCAAGGAGAGGGAGAGCATAAGTAGTTCCTACACTCGTGTCCCCATGGCACCGTCCTGTGTGTGCTGACAGCTTGACAACTTGCACGGCAGCTGGTTTGCTCGGAGGAGATCTCTGTTAATTAAAATAACACAAAGGAAGAGCAGCGCACAAACCATGTCAGCAGGTAATGAATACAAAAAGGGCCCAGGCACGTAGGACGCTCAGCTTCTACCTGCCAGAGCCTAGCTACACACATTGTCCCCAGTTTGAGATTGTCATTTTGTCCCTCTGGTGCTGCCACCTGCCTGTTTACCTCCATGGATGCAGGATGCGGGAGGGAGGACCTATCCTCTGGATGGGACCTGCGCCACTACTCCACTGGGCTCTGGCCCCTCACACTCCCCTGAGCGGCCACCTGTCCCAGGAGACCCAGGAGGACAGGTGAGCCAGAGATGAGCCACCCAGGGTCCATATGGGGCATCATCTCTGAAGAAGTGTGTCTCTGCCAACCCCTGCTCCAACTGGTGGGGAAGGGTCACTATGTCGTTGTCTCCCAAGGCAGGGCCTTGAATCAGCTGGCCCGCCGCCTCCAGGTATTGGGATGAACTGAATCCAGCCCCACCCCTGCCTCTGCCTGGTCCTGGACTTACTTCTCTGTTCCTGTACAGCCTGCTCCTGAACCTCACTGCCCTGCTGGGATCCTGACCTCCCACCTATCTCTTCTCTCACTGTTTTATCACCACATCCCCAGCAGGAACAACTGCAACAGGATATTTCTCCACTGTTCAGACAAACAAATGAAGTTCCGAGCGGCAAAGTAACCTGTCCCTGGACAACAGGAGTTTTCTCTTCTCTGTCTGGAGGCTGTGCTCCTCCGAGTTTCCAAGCATCTGTTCAGTTACACCTTGTTATTCTGCTTTTAATAAACTTTTCATTTTTGGAATAACCCTAGATTTGCAGAAAAGTTACAAAGATAGTACAGAGTTCCTATATCCGCCTCACTCCATTTCCCCACTGCTAACGTTTTATGCTGCCAGGGTACATTCGTCAAACGTAAGAAACTGGTGCATTCCTGTGGCCCAGCAGCAGGCAGGCCATGTAAAGTCTAAGGACCCAGGTTTGAGAACCAAGTCTGGAGGAAGGAAAACCAAAACAGAAAACTGGAGTGCCCTGGTGGAGTAGTGGTTATGTCAGTCACTTGACACAATTACAAAGGAGCAGCCACATACCCCTGGGTCTGAGTGCTGGGCCCCAGGGAAGCAAGCAGTGTGAACAACGAAATTAAAAATGAAATGAAATGCTTCTTCCTCCTCTCTCTTCCGGGCTGCCTGCCCACCTTCATTCCTGCCTGTACCTTTTCATTGTTTAAGAATCACTACTTGTCATCTATTAAGCAGTTGCTGTCTTCTAGGTACTATGCCCATTGCTTTCCCTTGTGTAAAGCTAGGCTTACAAGTAAAAGTTTACGTGACTTTACAGTCAAGACTAGAGGTGATGGTGGCCTGAATCAAGGCAGTGATTGGGGGAAGGAGAGATAGACTTAAGAAACATTTTAAAGTCAACAGCTGATTAGATTCAGGGAGAGTGAGTTGGACATGATGTCCAGATATGTAGCTTGGACCCCTAAGTAGGTGTCAGTGCCATTTATTGTGATGGAACAAGAGGGGGAACAGGTTTGGAAAGGTGGTGAATTTTTGGTTTGAGAAAGATGTATTGAAGGATTCTTTGGCATATTCAGACAGAGATGTCTTTCAGGCAACTGTACCTGGACCCAAAGTCAGGAATAGAGACAGTCTTTTGAAGCATCTGTTTATAGCTTGTTGAAATGATTTAAATGGGCATGGTTGTACCACTAGAGTAGAGGGAATAAAATCAAGGGAAGAATAATATAAGAAATGAATAAAGAATAAGATGGTTAAGGAGATTCAAAATTATGTTTAATAGCTGGAGACATTTTTAACATCGTTGCTTCTTGCATCGCACATTTTCTTCTGGATTTAATTTTTTCTTGCTGAAGTACATCCTCTAATAATTCTTTATACAGGGTCTGGCTTTGTCTTTATGTGACTGAAATGACATTGTTTGGCTCTGACCTCTCTAATAGGATGACAGATGTAGAACTCTTATTCAGATGCAGTTACTTCTCTCAGCAACTTTTGCGATGTTATTTCCTTGCCTTCTAGCATCTATTGTTGCTGTTGAGAAGTTTACTGTTGGTCTGACTGGCAATCTTCTTAATGTAATCTATATTATCTGCTCTTTTCAGTAGTTTTTAAAAGAGATTTTCAACTTTTTCTTAATGTTTTATAGTTTCACTGTCATGTTTTGGGTATGACTATTAATTTTTTCTGCTGGAGACTTCATGTTTATTTTCAGTCTAAGAATTCAGATCATCAGTTTTGGAGAATTATTAGCCATTATCTCTCGTAATATTTTCTTTCCCTCATTCTCCCTATCCTTTCCTGGAATTCCTATTCAGTATAGGTAGAAGGATACCATTCTCTTATCCAAGTCTTTTCATTCTTTCCTCAGGTCTTTATCTTGTTATGCTTTTATTTCCTGTGTTATTTCCACTGGCCTGTATATTAATGTTCAACAATTCTATTTTCAATCATGTCTAGTCAACTAATTAATTCATCCATTGAATTTTTTTTCAGAGATCACAGTATTTATCTTTAAAAGTTATTTCAGAGTCATCTGTTAATTTTGTATAATGTCTTATTTATATGTTATTTTATTTCTCTCTTTGAACCTTTAAAAACTCTATTATATTGTTCTATTATCTGTGCTTTTCAGATAATCTCTTATGGTATCGGGTTTCCTTGTTTTATCATTTTTATTGGTGCACATATCTTCTGGGAAGTTTTCTTTGATGGAGTCCTGTAAGCATTCTGGGTTATGCAACAGATTGTGCATTGCCTATGACAAAGGTGGCTCACGGGCTCTGCATCAACTTTGTCTTCAGCTGGAACTACTCTGAGGTTGGAATTTCTCTCTCAGGAAAGCTGTGCAAAATTGTAGCCTGCTGCTCACATATTTCTCGAGTCAATGGTTCAGATTTCTCAGGGTTAACATGTATACTTCTAGTCTGGACTGAATGGCCCATATCTACCTCTGTCCATATCTCCAAGGCAATGGCTAGGTAGAGAGTTTTTGTAGGTCCAAATAAACAGCTGAATCAGCCCTCTCCTGCCTCCATTTTATGCAGAGATCCCAGTTCTGGCCTATAGTCCTGACTCCTGCCCTAATATCTGGTATTAAAAGCCCAGCCCCAAGGCTTAGAACTCAACACCCTCATGGGCTACGTGCCTGTGGCTCCCACTCACCACTGAAGGAATCCAGAGCATTGTTTAGCAGTTGAAATGTGACCTTTGATTTTTGGTTTTTCTTCACACTCAGCTACACGCTTTCATTTATTTTACTTTTTTTAAAGGGAAGGAAGGCAGGCAGAAATGAAAGCAAGTAGGCAGCAGGCAGGAGGGAAGACAGAGGACGACACACTTTATTTACTTAGTTGTTCGTTTTAGTTGTTACCCCTCCCTCATCCTGGACCACAGCAACCCTGTTCCTGGTGTTGTATGTGGACTGCACCCCAAGCACGGGCTTAACCCCTGAGCCACCAGGACAAGGCCATATGTTTTTAAATTGAAAGGAAAGCAATAAACAAACAAACAACTAAAACCTTCTCTTCTGCATTTCTATGTGTTTGGAGCCAAGTGCCAGCGTAAAATGCCAGACTTCTATCTGAAGATGTGCTAGGAAGAAATGACTACGGAGGGGTAAGAACATGAAGACAATGATGACCCAGAAGACAACAGAGAAAAAAGTGTCAAGGGAACCAAGTATATCATATCAAATGTGGTGTGGTGCACAGGTAAGTAAGACCTGGACAGGCACCATTAGATTTGAAGACAGGAAGGTCTGTGGTTATCCAAGCGAAAGCTGTTTCACGGAGTAGCAGGGGACAGGGTGAGCTAAAGCATGAGCAATGCCTCAGGAAGAGGGTGGTAGGGACTCCTCCTGGAGCAGGACTTTGTAGAGAGGGGACTGGGCTGGCGGCAGCAGGACAGGAGATGGGCGTTGGAAGAGACATCTGTGGACTAAGGGAACAAGGAGGGCAAAGAGGGAAGAGGCAGGACAGAAACAATGACCCCCCCAAAGGCCAGAGTAGGCAGGCGCCAAACACAAAGACATTATTGGCCTTTCCCAGGAGATATCAGAATCCAGAAGACGAGAATGGGGAGAATACTTTTGAGTGGGGGTGGCGGGGAGATTGAAGGCATTTGCATCCATGTCTGGGTAGAGTTAGCCACTTGACCCTAGTTGAGGGAATGAGGAAAGGCAGAATACCTAGGGGCTTGAAGAAAGAGAATGGGGAAGGTCTGAGCATGTGGAGGTGATGTGGCGGGTGGACAGGGGCCAATACTGAGTACCCTGCTGGGTAGAAAGACCCTCAGGGGCCCAGCTGGAGTCGGGGTGAGGGGACTGTGACACTGGTGAGAAAGTGGAGCCAGCACAGGTGGGGCTGGGCTGAGTTAGGGCTCCAAGAGAGAAAGAGAAGGAGGCAGGTACTAACCACGCTTGGCCAGAGAGTGGAAGTACTGGATGAGAGTCAGCATCCAAAAGAGGAGCTTAGGACATTTTCCCTTTGTGTAAATTGTTTTGCATTTGGCTGGGACTTGATCAGTAAATGAAGAATGAATAAATGATACATAATAGCTCAAAGGAAAACGCAGAAAGAGAAAGGAGAGAAACGCAGGCATGGGGACAGAGGGCTATTTGAATCAGTGGGTGTGATAGCTGGACCAACAGATGACTTTACTCCCTAAACCTGACCTCTTCAGGCTCAGCCACGTTCTCATTCTCCATTCTCATATCCCTCTTTCTCCTGGGTCTTCCTCCTATTATCCAGGAGCTCAGTGCCAAGGCTAGAGAGCGCTGGGAGTTAGTGGCGACAGGCTGGTTCTGAGGGCGGGTGCTGGGTGGGAGGGAGCAGATTGGGATGCTGGGCTGCAGCCTGCTGCAGTGGAGGAGGGGAGGGGGAGGCAGAGGTGCCTCAGGCATTGAAGCTGCAGAGGCATCAGAGACAGGAGACTTAATGACAAGCCTGGGGTCCACCTGCATAGATGAGCAGGGCTGGGAGGTGGGAACTGTGGGGAAATTGGAAAAGGGACACATTCATTTTTCAGCACATTTCTCTCTGTGTTTTACACACACACACACACACACACACACACACACACCATCTTTAATAAAGAGCTGGAGGCTTACTAGCTCTCCATTTCCACAAAAGACATCTTGGGAAAACGGTTGTGACAAGAGGCAGAGAGGGTCCTGGGGAAGGAAGGCGGGGTGTCTTTTGCCCCTGAGCCTGACAGTCAGAACACCGTCCTGGAGGACACCTAGCCAGCTACATCTCCCGTGAACTAGAGGTGTGGGGGGCAGGTTAAAGAACCAAGAACAAGGCAGAGAAGCTGGCCCAGAGCCCAGCATTAGAGCTGGCACTTCGGTAGAACCCTTAGTCTCTCGAGCCCCAGCTTAGTCTCTTAACTGCAGCCTGGAAAGGCTCTTTAATACCCACTCCTCCACCCCAATACTTGAGGGTCACAGAAACCCAGGAATTACTATGCCCAGTGTTCCCTGGGTCTCCTCCTTATAACCTGGAATTGGGACCCTGGGAGCAGAGTCAAGACAAACCAATGGCCCTGGGAGGGGCTGGGCTGTTTCTAACATCAGTATCTCCTTCACGGCCCGTAACAATTCATATCTAGAAGAATAGTTGCATCTATGGGAATTATAGAAACACCATCTAACAGTCAGTGGTGACACCCAGCTCCTAGGGAAGCAAGGAAAAAAGCCCTTTTCTCTACTATCACCTGCTTGCAGAGAAGGCAACCTAGTAAATACACACCTGCCCACACACTCTTAAAAAAGAGAGAAAGAAGAGAGAGAGAGAGAGAGAGAGAGAGAGAGAGAGAGAGAGAGAGAGAGAGAGAGAGAGATTCAACCTCACTAAGAATCAGTATGGAAGAAAGAAAGCAGAGCATTAACATAACAATTTTAATTATATGCATATTTTTAACTTTCAGTATTAGATATAACAACATATAGTGGTTACATTTTGTTCATTGTTATATACTATTATATATATTAATTGCTAATTTTGTATTTAGTAAATTTGCAAACATATCTTTGGGAAATGACATCACAGTCTTTCTCAAGAGTAAGAAAGATTCTTTAATCCAAGAATTTTAACTCTGAGACGCTACCCCAAACAAGTAGTTTGAAGCATGAGGGAGAAAAATGTACAAAGATGTTCATTATAACATTATTTATCATAGTAAAAAAAAATGGAAGTGACTTAGCAATAGGGTATGAATTAAGTAAGTTGTGGTTTGTTCTATGTAACATTATGCAATTTAAAGTTGTATAAATTTAGGTACGCCCTAGTGGAGTGGCGGTTAGGACGATCACCTCCAAAGGAGCACATACCACGTATACCCCTAGATTTGAGTCCTGGGTTGGGGTGGGGGTGTGATAAGACAACTAATGTGAAAAACTAGATAATCAAATTTGAAGTCAAATGAAATATTTCTTCCTCCTCTCTTCCTACTTGCCTGCCTAACTTGCTTTCATTCCTGTCTTTATCTTTCCTAACATAAAATAAAATAAAAAGTTTTATACATGTATAGAATCATTCAAAATGATCCAAAAATCTATGTAACACCATGAAAAAAATTATTATTACAAGCTAAGTAAGAAAAAAATTGGGATTTACAAGTTTATGTGTTATGGCTGTTAGTGCAAAAAGTATGCTTATGGAAAACAAACAACATATACCAGCATGCTGAGAGTCCTTGTGTTAGAGAAAAGTCATCCCTGGTATCTGTAGACCTTCCCCCCCACCATAAACTCCTCCACATTCTTTGCTATTGACATAATTGTCTTAGACATAAATTGCTATGGAAATGTAACTTCAAGATCCATTCCCTTCCAACAAATTGCTATCCCAAGTCCCTCTTACACAATAATTTGGAATCCTCACCAACCAGTTATAATCCCATGTCCCTATTTTTCTTTTTTTAAGGAAAAGTGCAGATAGGAATGAAGGCAAGTAGGCAGGCAGGCAAGAAGAGTATTTTATTTAATTTTATTTAGTTGTTTATCTACTTTGTTCTCCCGCGTCCCAAGGCATGAAGCCAGGTTCTTAGGATGTACGTGGACTGTGTTGGCTGGAGACAGAGGACCAAGCCACTACTCCATTAGAGGGCACCTACATCCCTATTTTTCAAAGTTGTAGTTGGTAGCCTTATTCATTTGATATATGACATATAATGTAATTTAATTACAACATAATAATAATGCATCAGTAAAGCATTTCTTTTTATTGCTGAGCAATATTCCATTGTGATGGATATGCCAACTCTTGTTTGTCCATTCATCACTTGATGGACTTTGTATAGTTTTCACTTTGGGCTGTTACGAATAATGCTGCTATGAACATACATGCACAAGCTTTTGTGTGAATATATGTTTCCAATTCCCTTGAGTACATTTGGACAAGAGTGAATTTGCTGAGTTGTAGAATTATGCTAACTCTATGCTAAACCCTCTCTGGAGCTGCCATTATACTCCCAAGCAACTGTATCATTTCACATTCCTACCAGCAGGTCATGAATTTCCCATTTCTCCACATGCTCACCAGTACTTGTTATTATCTGCCATTTCGGTTGTAGCCATCCTTGTGGGTGTCATTTAGTATCTTTGTGGTTTTATTTGCATTTTCCTTGTGGCTAATAATGTTGGCTATTATTCATTTGCAAATAAAAGGCAATTTTTTAAACAAAATAAGGTTGAAAAGTTCCCATTATAAAAGCAAATCATGCGTATTACTAGATATTTTGGAAATAGGTTTTTTTTTTTTATTTAAACCACACCCAGATAGCACCATCTAGAGGTAACTACAGAAGTATTTCAGAGTGTTTTCTTTCAATGCTTTTTTGTCTCTCCACTTTCTAAAATATTCTTGAAATGCTATAACATTTGCAAGTTTGCTTCTGATTTCTTCACCTAATATGATAAAACAGGAATTTCCCCAACCCCTTCCAAAACATTACTGGATGCAACAAGTTCCACGGTCCTTCCCATGTTGATGGTCACTTGGCTATTTCTAGTTTTATTTAAAATTGTAAATAATATAGAGCTTTGATACTCTTTTATTTAATTTCTGAATTGATCTCTTTATTTTCAAGTATTCTTTAAGGTATGTTGACACATCTCAATGCACTTTTGCACTTTTCCGTAAATTATCAGATATTACAACAGACACCTTACAAAGAACTTGAAAAACTTCAGTACTTGATCCTCTCAAGAAACTTGTGATGAGAGGTAATTACAATAGCAGGTCTGCTTTATGGAAGAAGAGATGGAGACAGTCAAGTGGCCTGTCCCAGGTTTCTGGTTCCTAACTGGTGTTTTTTCCCCCCTGTCAGATACTCTCATAAAATTTGAGGAGCATGAGAAGGCCTTTCTACAACAGTACATTTCTTTAGTAAGACTCTCATAAGGTATACCCTGGTGAAATAGCTGTTAAATCAGTCACCTTGAAAGGAGCACTGGTCACATACCCTTGGGTTCAAGTCCTATGTCCGGATGGAAGGGGAAACAACCAGTGTGAACAACTAAATAAAAATTAAAAATTAAATACTTCTTCTCCCTCTCTCCTCCTGCCTGCCTACTCACCTTCATTCCTGCCTGCACATTTCCTTTAAAAATAAAGAAATAAGCCTATCACAATACCTGAAATTATGTCATTGTAAATTCCTTAATCCCGTTACATTTCCTAAGTGTTATGTCCCCAGATATAACAGAAAGTCATAATCATGACAATGACTTCTGTTATCTTTGACTGTAAGAAATGTGATGATGTGATGATGACAAAGAAGGAAAGGAAAGATTTTTAAATGTTGCCTGAGATCCTAAACTAGATGTTTGTGGAAACGCTCGATTAAAAAAATAGAATCTGAAGATCAAGGTGTATATATGATACTACTCTTTTTCTGCTTGCCCCGCACTCAAGCACCTCAACGCCAGGCCTGGGGCTCTCATAGAGCTTGAACTTGGTCGTCTGAATCACAGAGGGGTTGATGCTGCTCTTTTTGGTCTGTGCTCCATCTGTCTTTGGGACAAAGAAATAACTGTCTTCTCTTCCCTTCCATCCTGCTGCATCCTTCCAGGATATTCTATTTTGGTACAAAATGGAGTTACTAAGTCCTTATTATGGGCTAGGCACTGTTCTAAGCTCTTGACACATATCCATGCATTTAATCCTCAAAACTTTCCCGTGACATAAGTCATATTATCATCACTCCTACTTTAGACAAGAGGAAGTTGAGGTAAAGGTATTTGTTCAAGGTCATCATGTACTAAAGTGCAGAGGGGGGATTTGAATCCAGGCAGCCTGGCTCCAGGTTGCTCTCGTCTCCACCAGCCATACTGCTTCCCCATGATGATGACAACAAAGGGCACTCGATGTGACAGCAGCCATCATGGCTTTAGGAAGAGGTTGGTCCTGTGGAGGGTCAGAGGAAAAGTCCCCCCATTTCTCTGAGGTTCTTCACGGGCTAGATAAACGAACAAATTAACATCAGGCATGATTAGTAAAATAAAAGCCCAAATTTAATAGCATACATTTGGAGAATTTACATGATGCAAATTCTGGGATAGCTGAGACAGACCCACAATTATATGCTGAGCTGAAGCAAGGAAAGGGGACCTAGGGCATTAGGGGAGACAGGAGGGGGTCGCCACACAGCAAGGAGGGATGACTAGCCCTTAAAGATAAGTAACTCCCCTTTTTACAGTCTTCTAGACAGAAGGGACAAAAAAAATCATTTCTGAATTAGAAGGGTGGAGGCCCAGGGGCTAGTAGAAGGATTCTTTGGTTAAGGGACCAGCTAAAAGATTAGAAGAATTAGAGCTTCTTCTTTGCCTCTGGGGCTGTCCTCTACCACCTTTGTTTCTTCAGGTGAGAGTAGGAGCTCCTACAGCAAACTAGTTCTGAGAGACTTGGGGTGTCCTGTTCTAGTCCCCTCACTCCATGTTTGAAACCTGGCACCAACTTCATCCTTCACTGAAGTGAAGGCAAGAAGGCTTAAGGAGTGGGGATCCAACTCACAGGAAAGGAGTTTCCCACTCTCCCCAGCTTGTATCTCCCAATTCGCACACCAAAATAGGAGAGAGGTGTTTCTCTAATGCTAGTCCCAACCTGTCACTTCCCTGCTGAAGCTCTACTGGCCTCGGACATATACCCAAGCCTAAGCCAGGCAGTAAGGTCATTTCTCTCTCCACTGTCTGCCCTACCTCCTCTCCTCCCTGCTGTGCATTCAGGTCCCACAAACCCCAACACTCTGTCTCACTGTCTCCTTTTTCAACATTTTAAAAACAATGTCAAACCTGCAGAAAAACTGGGATAATTCAAGGAACCTAAATTCCCCTCCTAATCCATCAGTTGTTAGTATGTTGCCATGTGTCTCCTCTTCACTGAAGTTCATATGCCATGATCCTAAATTTAGTCCTAAAGATTTCCATATACATTTCCCCCACAAAGAGAGACTCTGTACCTTTTAGACCAGTGGCCTGGAGAGCTCTTTCCTATCTCAACCCTCTCACCTTATTTTGGTCCCACTCACTCAAAATATCTGCTTAAAATTCTCTTCTAGGAAGACTCTCGTCCAAACCCCTCCCATGGGACTGTGTTCCCCTCCTAGACCTTTACTTCTCTCCTGACATTCATTGTATTTCTTGAAGTTGCTTTTATTGAAAACAAAACTTTTTATTATAGAAAACTCAAATCCACAAAAATGAATCTATTCTCATTATACAACTTCTGTTGTCAGCTCACAGCCGATATATTGACTCCCATATTTAAAAAATGTTTCCGGTTGTACTGAGAGTTGACTTCCTGTATTATTTTTTAAGAAAATAACACACATAATTTTCTTTCTTTCACTCTTTCTCTTTTAATAAAGGAAGGAAGAAAAGAAAGAAGAAAGGGAGCAGAGGAAGATGCATTGTGATTTATTTGTTTTATTTTGATCCCTGACCCCGTCTTGAACCCGAGTCCTTGAACTTCACATGGTCCACGCTAGCTGTCTCAGCTGCCAGAGCCAAAAGGGAGCACTCCAGATCATTTTATTTCATCTGAAAGAAGGACTTTAAAATCAGTTATAGAATCATTCTCATGCTTTTTCTTATTTTTTTTCTATAAATTCTCTTTTTTTTTAAGGAAAGGTGCAGGCAGGAGTGAAGGTGAGTGGGTAAGCAGGCAAGAAGAGCGAGGAAGAGGAAGCACCCTATTTTTATTTAGTTGTTTATCTCAGCTGTTCCTGTCAGTCCTGGGACACAAACCCGCGACCTTGGCATGTGTGCAGACCACGATGAGCCCTGGTGGAGTGCTGGTTGGGCTAATCACCTCCTAAATGGAAATAAAATGAAAGTGCTTTTTCCTCTTCTCTCTTCTCTTGCCTTCATCCCTGCCTGTATAGTTCCTTTAAAAAAAAAAAAAAAGAAAAAAAAAGTCAATTACATAAAGGCAAAGGCGTGCCCTGGTGGAACAATGGCTAAGTCAATTGTCTCCAAAGGACGAAGGCCACATATACCTGTGTTCAAGCTCTGGACCCAGAGGGAATAACCAGTGCAAACAATTAAGTGAAAAATAAATAAAGTGCTTCTCCCTCCTCTCTCTTTAAAAAAAAGGAGCGCCCTGGTGGAGCAGTGTTTCGGGCAATCGCCTCCAAAGGAGCGCAGGCCACATACCCCTGGGTTCGAGTCCCTGGTCTGGAGGAAGATAAACCAGTGTGAACAACTAAATAAAAATAAAATAAAATTCTTCCTCTTCTCTCTTCCTACCTGCCTGCTTGCCTAATCGCCTTCATTCCTGCCTACACCTTTCTTTTTTAAAAAAAAAGCCTAATATAGGCATGTCATGGTGGCTTAGTGGTTAAGCCCTATGGTGCAGTCCACACACATCCCAAGGACCCAGATTCTTGACCAAGGGCAGGGACAGGGGGAACAACCAAGATAAAATAAATAAAAGTTTCTTCCTTCTCTCTTTTCCTGCATGTCTGCCTATTCACCTGCATTCTTGCCTGCATGTTCTCTTTAAAAAAGAAAAAGAAAAACTAATTATAATTTTTCTTTTTTCATAAAAACTATTAATATTAAACAGTTTCAAACCAACAGAAAATCTCCAATAATCCAATGAACAATCTTAAAATTCTCTCCTCATCCATCAACTGTTTACATTCCTGAGACTAAGTTGTAAATATCATGATCTTTTACCCCTTTAGTTTTCCACATGTATTTCCCCCAAACAAGGAGATTCTTCTGTATAACCATGATGATCATGTTCAGATACAATAAAATATCTGTAATACAATCCATCATCACATTTGGCAAAAATGTCCCAGTTCTGTCCTTCACAGACAGTGTTTCCAATCCAGTGGTTGATCCAGAATCTTGTATGGCATTGAGTTGTTTCTTTGGCTCCTTTAATCTAGAACAGTTCTTCTTTCATGACACTGATATTTCCAAAGAGCCTCTGCCAACTGATTCCTAGCCTAATCTTGAATGTATTCAATGATTCCTCTCCCAGTCTGTATCCCACAGGCCCTTGTACCTATGACAGGAATGCAACCTAGGTGATGGTCTGTGCTGAGGGTCTCACTTGGGGGGGCGGGGGAGGGGAGATGTTCAGCTGACTCACTGTTGTAATACATTTCTAGGTCCCTGATGGATTCTCACCTGCCTGGGTGCCGTGGCAGCAAACCCAAAACATAACTTTTGTGTCCCTGTACATGCCTAGTACATGACCAAAAACATGGCATATTTGTTACTGTGCAAAGGGCTCATGGAACCAAAGTTTGACAAAAGGAAAAACTGACAGACCCACAAAGAGACCAAGACAAGGGGGTTGATACACTCTGAGGCTCGGCTTTATTGTCTTCTGTGCAGGCCGGGAAAAGCTCCTTTCTGAGAAGAGACAGAAGGAGCAATCCTAGGGGAAGCTGCATGATATAGGGACTTTTAAGGGGAAATCTCTGACTAGCAGGGAGGGGCTAGAGGTGGAATTCCGATAAAGCCCTCTGGCTGAGCTGTTGATTTGGGGGTAGGGAGTTCTTGGGCTGGAATGTTAGGTGAGTGAGGAGTCATGGGAATGGAGTCCTTGAGTTCAGTAAACAGGAGGGGAGTTAAACAGCCTCTGGTCTTGCTTCAGACCCCAAAACGTTTCTCATGCTTGGCTGGAAAGTTTCAGTCCTTTTGTCTTACTCCACCTATCCTTGGATGAGCCTTGTGGCTGCTCAAAAACTTTATTGAAAGTCGACAAGCAGGGATCAGAGGAGTCAAAATTCTCAGATCTGCCTCCCAGAGCAGGAGTTGGGGCAAGGATTTAAAGGGCTAGAGCCCAGAGAAGAGCAAAGATACTCTTGTTTAGCCATTTGATTGGCCTGTTCATCTGTATCTAGGAGGCATCAGGATCCATCTTCACAGTTAAGGGACCCTCATGCTGAATCGTTTCCAGGGTCACTTCCTCCTTAGAACTTTGATTCCTAAGCAGTCACTATTGTTCCAGGTGACCGGAGGTCATTAGGAGGGGTCTACTGTGGTGTATAAAATCAGATCAGGATGCCCAAAATTGCTGCGTCTGCAAGAAAGCCTCACATTCCTTTATGAACAACATTTCTTTTTATCGAGTATTGGTGTTCTAATCTATGAGGCATTCGTTTATAATCTTTGAGAAGTCTACATGTTTTCAAAAACGTACACAAACTTCAGGTTTTCAAAAACAAAGTGAGGTTAAAACAGTTTGGCTCTATTCATTTATTTTCAAGGCTAAATGTAAAAAGTACAATAATTCTGTAGAGTTAATGATAGCATTGTTTAGAGCTGGCTTAGCTAACCAGAGATAAAGATTGTGTTGGTTATAGCCAGCTCGACTAGAGTTAATAATTGTATGCATTATATTTGGCTCAGTGCTGGTTTCATATTCAGTTGATCAGTCCTCAAATGCCAAGCCTACTTTGGACCTTCTCTCCCCAAAGTTGACACTGTGGTCCCTGGTCAATCAGATATTTTCTATTAGTCTCTTCCTTGTCCTTTATTCTTTATCTTACAAAAACATGTTGCAGGCACTCCCTGGTGGAGTGGAGTTGGGCACAGTCCACGTACATCTGAAGGTCCCCAGTTCCTGTCTTGGGACTGATAGGAACAACCAAGATGACAACTAAATAACATAAGAAAAATGTTTCTTCCTTTTCTGTCTTCCTGCCTTCCTACCTCTGCTCACCTTCATTCCTGTCTGCACCTTTCCTTTAAAAATAAAAAAGTTTGTTGCCTTCTGCCCCTTTTTGCAATTCTTGGAAAGGAGCCTGTCCACTTCATGAAATGGTAAGTAAAATATCTATCACCTAAATGGTCTTAATCATTGTTAACAGGATGATGATAATGATTTTGATCTCTTGATTACATGTCCTATAATTGCTTTTTAAATTTTAAGTAATCTGAATTGTTTTTCCCTTCTAGACTGTGAGCTTCATGAGGGGAGAAGTCATTTCCATTATCTCCACCTCTGAATTCTCCAAGCCTGGCAGCTTTAAACCAGAAAGGTGCACCTGCCCATTGGCCCCACGCCTTTCCCTCCATCATCACCACCTGCCTGGGGACAGACTAATTGAGATCTCAATGATGAAAGGGGCAGACTCCATAACACAGGGATTTGCTCACACTTCCACTTTAGCTGATCCCTGGCTTTAAATGCACCTGGGAAAAGCCCCCTGCCCCTCTAAAAAAAAGATTTCAGTGGCAACAGAAAATGCCAAAAAGAAGGAAATCACATTAGCTGTCCAGAGCCTAGGGGCTGGGGGAGAGAGGTGGGAGGCCCTATTTGCATTTTTTCCATTAACAAGCTGGAGTTGAGCTAGCTCGCCTGGGGAGATAATTTGAGTGGGAACTCTTTGCATATTTTATTTAAAAGCACGCTGCGTTAAGCGGGTAATAATGCAGAGTGCGGCGATTAGGTGAGGCCTGCAGGGGGCGGGGGTGGGCCCTTTTCTTCCATTTCTCAGCCACCCCACCCCACCCTACCCTCCACTAACCCCTTCAGTCCTGGGAACCAGCCGCCTTCAAGGAATAGCCTCCTCTAGACTCAGAGGCAGGCCTGGACTTAAGCCGCACTTTCTTGCTGAGAAAGCCCGTGAAAGAGAGATTCTGCGACCACCCTGGGTGCAAAGTCTGGATGGAAGGAGTGGGATTAAAGAACGGGGCGGGGGCGGGTAGTGTCCAAAACTGAGACCCTATTCCTGTGGTTATAAGTGGCAGGAGGGAGAGGGGAGTATAGGGTGTTACCACCCCTACAAGGAGCGTTTAAAAAAACAAGAGCTATGTTTCGGTTCTCTCTATAATTGTGTAGGCCGTGCTAATGTTATTTCATGTCTAGGGGACAGGGATGCTAAACTGAGACCCTGCATTGTCTAGGACAGTTCGACTCAAAGAATTATCCAAATCTGAAGGCACTTTCCATTGACCCCGCAGCAAGCCTTCCTGGAATCCTGTTGCCCTGGGTTCTGGGAGACCTGGGGGTTGAGTGGCTACTGAAGGGAGCAGGTCTTTGCTCCCTGGCAAGCCTAGGAACCTTTCCAAATCGATTTCTTCTTCCATAAAAAGACAGCTCATACTACCATTATGGAAAGCAGTATGGAGAGTCCTCAAAACTGAAAATGGAAATTCCATACCATATTCTCAAGCCACTTCTGAGTGAGGAAGGTATTTACCTGAAAAATACAAATGTATTGATTTGCAGAGATGTACCTCCCGTCACACACATCCTGTATGGTTATATAATCAATAGTAGCCAAGAGGTGGAAATAACCTAAATGTCCATTGACAGATGAGTGGATAAAGAAGATGCGGTACACATACACACACACACGCACACGCACACACACACGCACACACACACACACACACACGCACACACACGCACACTGGAATACTACTCAGGTATGAAAAAGATGAAATTCTGCCATTTGCAATAGCATGGATAAACGTAGAGGAAATTGTGCCTAGTAAGATAAGTCAGAAGGAGAAAGACAAACATCACATGATTTCACTTATATGTGGCATATAGAAAAAAAGCAAATCAAGCAAAAATCAATGTTTAGTCTAAAAAATCAAACCAGTGGTTACCAGAAGGATGGAGAGGGCAAACTGGATAAAAGGAATCGATTACATGGTGAAGGACAGAAGTGGACTATTCATGGTATATTCATATGCTGATTTATGAGGATGTACACCTTAAACCTATATAAATACTATAATACAATGTTCCTTTAAAAAAAATTGTTTAAAGGAATAGGACTAATACAATTTTGAGTCTTGACAAAAATATTAAAAATAAAAAGGAATATCAATGTCTCCTTTCCAGTTATAGTCATGTCACAAGAAAGCCTGGGAGCATCCCTCACACATCTTGGGTCCAGGGTTCAAGACCAGGAACAGGGCGAGCAACAAATGTGAACAACTAAATAAAAAAGCACTTCCTCCTGTCTGTCCCTTCCTTCCTGTTTGCCTGCTCACCTTCATTCCTGCCTGCACTTTCCCTTTAAAAAAAAAATTAATAAAGTGCTTCTTCCTCTCTCCCTGCTGCCTGCTCACCTTCATTCCTGCCTGCACCTTTCCTTTAGGAAAAAAAGAAAGAAAAAAAAATTAGGGGTGTATCTAAGTGTCTCTTATAGGAAAATTTCATTACAGCAATCAAATTGATACGTGAAACAAATTGGGATGGGAGGAGGGAACGAAGATACTAGAAGGGTCTGCTCCTATCTAGTTGGGTTTGGTGGTAGGAATGAATTCAGGAGTAGGGAGCTTTGTGAGTTCTGGAGGCTATATGAGGATTTCAGGCCCTCTAGGCCCAGGAAGCAAGCTAGGTAAGGCCTGCCTTTCTATATTTCCTCTAAGGAGGAAACAGCTAGAATTGTTAGCTGGAAAACTACCGCAGGAGCAGATACCTGCCCTCATGTCTCCCTCCCCCTTCCACTCTAATGGGCAATTCCCACCTTACCCTCCTTATCCACTGACCCTAACTACAGGTAAGGTAGCAGGACTTCTCCCTAGATTAGAAAACCCTTTCTGAGTACAAATGAACCCTTTTCTCAGGCAAGAAATCTGTAGGGGGAGAGTCAGGATACAGAATAGTGTCTGCCCTGCAAGAAACAAAACTCACCTAGAAACTTCTATTTGCTCATCTGTAAAATGGGATCATAGAGACACTGCCTCATTGGGTTACTGTGTGTGAGTGAGTGGACTGTACGAAGCCTTGATGTGTGTTGGCCATTCTCATGTTCTCATTCTCATTCCCTTCCCCACTCTTTGGCTTTACCTTATTCCCCCTCTGCTTTTCTGTCTTCAGTCCTCCTTCCCAGCTTGTCCCATCTCCTTCCCATTTTGGAGCACCTACATTCACCGCCATTCCATTTTTAGCAACACTAAAGATGACTTAGTAAGAGACGGGCCTCCGTGGAAAACATGCCCAACCTTGTTAATACAAGATTCTTTTTCTTGAAGTATTAATAATAATAATGAAGATTATGATTTCCGTAGTTTCCATCAAATTTAATTTCAAAATAGCACCCCAATTTCACTATTTAGAAAACAAATGCTTGATTGCTGAAATAAAAACATTTGCTTCAAGAAGGGGTGAAAAATAACAAGACAAATGAATAAAAAAATAACACATTGGACTGTAAAATGTGTTGCAATTAAAAAAGCCATGTCACGAGCTTTATTTAATACTCACAATAATCTTCTCAAATAAATGTTACTTGCCTTCTTACTTCTTTCTAACACAGGAGAAAAACCAAGGCTCCAAAAGACGAAGTGATTTATCTCTGGGTCACAAGGCTAGTGAGCATGAAAATAGACTCCAACATCAGTTTTCTAAAGGATACAGGAAGGAGGAAGGAAATTCACAGAAGGAAACGGGTACTAGAGATGGGAAAAGTTCCAAGTCTGGATGGGGTTGTGGAGAATGGGGATAAAATTGAGCTTGGAGTAAGTGGGATGAGAATTTGATGTTCAGGACAGAATGAGAATGGGAATGAGACAGGGATGGGCGTCTGGGTTGGAGGAAATGAAGACGGTTATAAAGGTAGGGAGGGAGGGGATAGATGTGGGGCAATGTGGAGTCTGAGCTATGACAGCACTGATTCTGAAGCCAGACTGCCTATGGGTTTGATTCATGGCTTTGCCTCCAACCCACATGAATTTAGACAAATTGCTCAATAACCCTGGGCCTTGATTTCTTCATCCACAAAATGGGGATGATAATAATGCTATCTTTGGGGTTATAAGGATTAAATGAACTAACACGTGTAAAACACCAAAATGGTGGCACAAAGAAAGTATTCTGTGGGTGTGCTCTTCTCCTCCCCCTGCCCCTCTCCTTCTCCTCTCCTTTCTCCTTTCTTTCTTTTTGTTTTTTAAAGGAAAGGTGAAGGTATGAATGAACATTCAGAGGCAGGCAAGCAGGAAGCAAGAGGAGGAAGAAGTATTTTATTTATATTTATTTAGTTGCTCATCATGGTTATTGAACCCAGGTCCTTGGCATGTATGTGGACTGTGCCCCCCAGAGGCTGCAGCTCTAACCATTAAACCACTGGGGTGCATTTCTTCTCTTCTTGTTGTTGTTAGGGAGATGATTTGGGCTGTAATAGACAAGTGAGTCTGGAATGATTCTGACAACGGGGTGAGGATGAGCTGGCATCAAAGACAGGAATGCAAACAGGAATAAAACAGGGAGAATATGATACTGGAAGCCATCAGAGAAAAGCAGTCTTGGACTCCTTTACAGGGGTCTGGACACGGATATATCTCTGAACACAACCGCTTGTTCTGGGCTGAGCCTGACCGATCCCTGCAGAACCTAATTAGCGGGCACCAAGCAAGAAGGGTCTAGTAGAGTCTCAGTGACCTTGGCACAAAACCTCCCTCTCCAGACAACTGTCTTCCCGGGTTCTGTATCCATTACTATCACCATATACACCCAAACTGTGAAGGTCCTGAGTGTACCAGAACATAACATAAAGTCTGTCTGGATGACAGACAAGTGGAATATTTTACTGATCTTATACTGCTCCACACCCCAGGAAATGAGGTGATGTCTGACGCCAAGTTCATAGGAGTGAGCATTCATAACAGTTGTTCAGATAAGTTTCTCTCTACGTTATAGCTGCTGGCTCAAAAAGACACCCTTGACATGGCCTGGTGGAGTAGCGGTTAGGCCAGCCATCTCCAAAGGAACACAGTCCATATAATCCCCAAGGATCCCAGTTCATATCCTAGGTCCAGGGGACCAGCTGATGTGAACAACTAAATAAAAATTAAAAATAAAATGCTTCTTCCTCCTCTCTTCGCCTGCCTCCCCATTTGCTTTCATTCCTGAATACACCTTTCCTTAAAAAACAAAAAGACTCCTTGTCTCTGGGACAGTGCCTTTTTTCTGAACTCTGTGAACTATTTTCTGATTGCTCCTCACCTCCTTTGACCCGCCCCTACCCCAAACCCAGAAGTGCTTTCTCCAGGGTCCCACTGCAGCCTGTTTCCCAATGTGGTATATGGAACACTGAACCAAAGGAAAAAGTGCTCTGTGCTCAGACAAGTTTAAGAAGCTCTTTTCCCTCCCCTGGCATCCTCTCAGGATTTCACGACACACGCTGGCACACTCAAGGCCGCCAGGAGTCCTGCTGTAAAGAAACCTAGTCGACATGGCCAAACTCACCGTTTCCCAGTGTCTTTGTCTTCCTGTCTGGGGGAACGGGCTTTGGAAGTGCTCCCCTCACACAATGTACAGACTTCTATTTGCACTTACCATGCTGCACTCTCATTACCCACGGCTGGGTCTGGCCCCCTGGTAGACTGTGAAGGGCCTACGGGGCTGTGATTCATTGGGGTCCCCAGTGCCGGCAGAGGCGCTGGCCCATGGTCAACGGAAATACATATTTGTTGAATGCAGGAATTTCCTATCTGTAACGAGGAGGATATGAAGAATACCTCTCAGAAGCACGTTCGTGGTGGTGCCTGGAAGGCAGTGTCTGGGGACAATGGTGACAGGAGCGGAGTGACACAGACATGCTCGCTGACTGGGTTTGGGGCCTGCTGGGGATATGGGCCATCTTGAGGGGTCTGGCTGGGCACAGGGCGTACAGCATCCCCAGTGATTCACGCAACTGTAGTGGCCTCTGTAACACAATGGCCTGAAGGAGCCCAAGGCAGGGCAAGACCTCATCAGCCTGGAAGAGTCCAGTTGTCCAGCATACTGTGGGCAAGGTGGTGTGAGCACACACCATCTTCAGAGGGTCTGCCTTCCCTGAATCATCCGCTGTCCTGTCATTCCCTGGACTTTGGAGCCCTGAAGGATGGTTCTGGGAGGAACAGAGGTTAGCCAGTGATCTCATTCCTTTTTTGGAGAGGGAAAATGCTTCACAAGCGTGCCACACTAAGCAAGTTGAACCATCTGGAGAGCCTTGGAAGGGTTTCGAGTTGG
The DNA here is from genome assembly GCA_004363575.1 of Solenodon paradoxus. NCBI lineage: Eukaryota > Metazoa > Chordata > Mammalia > Eulipotyphla > Solenodontidae > Solenodon > Solenodon paradoxus. Next base: position 314,498 of record RJWH01000368.1, on the reverse strand, counting down.
AGGAGGCTTATAGAAAATCACTCTAGAGCTGGGTGGCCAGTGGATTGGAGGGAGCCGGACCCAGAGTCATTTTAGTGATCTAGGTGAAAGATGACCGAGGTGACAGAGTGGAGAGGAGAGGAAGGCATGGGCTGGAGAAGTGTTTTCCAGTGGAAAGGACAGGACTCAGTGACTGAGGCATGAGGAGTGACATCACAGGGCCCAAGTTTCATGCAGAATGAGTAGGTTTATGGGTGGAGAGGAGCTCAGATTGGGACTCCGGAAGGTTGAGGGACTGTGGGTGATCTGGGACTGCGGGATGGGGGAGCAGTCCAGTGGACAGTTAGGCCTGCAGGTGGTGGGGAGGCTCTGCTAGAGACAGAAATTTAGGAGTCCTGAGGTTATGTGGGGACTGAAGGCACCAAATAAAGGGGATCCCAAGGGGAGTATGTGGGATTCGGGTCACTCAAAGAACCCATGACAGAGTCAGGCAAGTGAGTAAGCAGAAATTTAATTAGAGGGTAAAGGAATGGAGCCAACCAAGGGAGGTCCAGACAGTGTCCATTGTGCTGGTGTCCTGGGTTTTTCATGAAAAAACCCACATAGGGAGGAAAAAGGATGGAGAGAGAATCCTTGGGCCAGGTTTCAGGTTCTGATTGGGCAAGGGGACATTGTCCTTTGAAGTTGCTGGTGGGCTTCTTCAACCAGTGCCTTTTCTTTGTTCCTTTGTGCAGAGGGTCCGTCCTGGTCAAGTACTACACGTGGGACACATCCTGCGTGTCGGACTCATCCGTGGGCTTTCCTTATCCATCCAATTGATTGCATTCCTTTGCTTGGATAGGTGGTGCCAGGGACAATTCCCTGCCCTGATATCCGAACTTTGACCCCTGCCCTAAGGATTGCTCTTGAGGGGGTCCTGACAAAGAAGTGTAGAGAGAAGAGGTCCCCAGGACAGCCTGAGGGAGCATCAAGGTCTGGGGGGGTTGGGGGCTGTCTGCTGAATGTTGTCCAACCAGCAGGCGGAACAGGCTGTCTTGCACCCTCCTAGATGTGCACACCCACAGGGGCATGCCCATGAATGTTCTGGCTTGCAGTCATACCCACCCACACTCCCCTACACTGGCACCCGAAGTCCTCTTGTGCCCTCCTTCTCGGTCCCACCCTTCCCAGCAGACCGGGGGTTAATCCCCCTCCTGCCCCAGATTAGGAGCACTCCCTTCTTTGTGCGCCCAAGTGCCGGAGGCGAGAGACCTAGGTGGCTCAAGGTCTTCCAGGCAGCTGAGGGGTAAGGACGGAGGGGGACGCCGGGGAGGAGACACAAAAGGTGTGAGGGGACGCCGGCTGCAGCTGTCCCGCTAGGGCCAGTGACAAAGGGCCTGCTGATGGCCGGTCGCAGCCGTTTTCATGCTGGTTGGGATTACGCGCAGAAACGGCGCTCGCCACGGTGCGGATCAGCAGTGGGTGAGCCGGCGCCTGGGGCGGCTCGGCCTCCCGGCCCGGCTTTGTGCGGACCACCCGCCCCCAACCCGCCGCACCCTGCCGGCCGGGTTCCAGGCGGCGCGGGTCTGGAGAGGCTGCGCCTTTGTCTTCGCCTTTCGGAGACCAGCGCCTCCCAGAGACCACCGCACACCAGCTGACCGCGGGCCTCCAGCCCTTTCCTTCCCCGGGACCGAGCCCTGGGAGCGCCACCTCGCGCTCTCTTATGGGGCAAGATCATGGCCCCCACCCTCCAAGCCCCGAGTGCTCTTTCATCCTCCGTGTGGGGACCTATACCCTCCCCCACGACCTTAGCACATTGAACCTCTTTCTCCAGTGCCACCTCCCCGCCTCTGCCTGCCAGTCCCACACCAGCCGATCTATTCCCAAATCACAGGTACCTGTGCTAAATGAGAGTGGAGGGACTAGGAGATGTAGGGGTTGTGAGTCTGGGGTTCGGGGGGAGGCACAGGGCAAGGAAGGGTGAGTTTAGCTGGAGAAACCTTCAGGCCTGGCGAGAAGCGGAGACCCCTCTGGCCTTCCAGTGCCAGGCTGTGGAAAGCTCCCCAGGCTGGGGGCAGTCTTATTCTTTCTGAGAGGGGTGGAGGTAGGAGTTACGTGCCTTTGTGTCCCAGAGTGGGCATTAGTGCGCGTGAGCGACCGTGCGTGTGCACATGCAGAGGTGTGGGTCTGGTGCAGTGTCTGGGTGCCTGGTGGGTGTGGGCCGGTGTACTAGTGTGGGGCTGCCTCAGATCCCAGAACATTCTCAGCTCCCTGCCAGCAGCCATTAAACGAATGGGTCTGCGACTCAAGGCCCTTTAGCTTTTCAATACACAGCACAGCTGTCCAGCTGGATCTTCTGCTTCTGATGGCAGATGATGGTCATCTCTTCCTCTCCTAGTCAGATCATAACCATGGGCCTGTAGGGATTACTTCCTATGCACCAGACTCAGGTCTAAGCGCTTCACTTGTGTAAAGTCATTTTAACTCGCGGTAACTCAATGAGAGAAGTGCTGCTATTGCTCCCATGTTGAAGTTGAAGAGTGAGGCACAGTGGGGGATGCAACCTATCTGAGTTCATTGTGCACTAAAAAGCACTATCCTTCGTCTCAACTTCTACTCATTCTCCAGGTTCCTCTTCCTCCAGGAAGCCTTCTTTGACCAGGCCCCCACATATCACCCCTTTCCTGTTCCTGTCACCTGTTCATGTTGTAATTAGGAGGCTCTAATATTGTTTGGGGGCAGGAAACAGGCTGATAGGTCACAGGCCACCACCAGAGGGCATTCAATCTTCCTTAGAAATTGGGTCAGACTCTTGCTGGAGCCCACCTATCACATCCTCTTAACCCTTCTCCTTGTAACTCTTTACAAGCTTCCTCAGTTTCCGGTTCATTCCCTGATTCCCTGCACCCCAGATTTTAACCCTATCCTCTCTGACCACACCTAAGGGGGTTGACCTACTTGGGGTCCCTAGAGAGAGAGTTTTCCATAGACCCTGTCTTGCAGTACCACTCAGACAGTCCCATCCAGGCATCAGTCCTACTTCTGGGGTCTGCTCAGGGTCACTGGCCCATCCCCAGTTGGTCTCTGGCCCTCAGCCCCTATTTCTTGCCTCATTCTACTAAAACAAGACTCCTCAGTTAGCACCAGGAACCCGAGTTACACATCCTTGCTCTTAGTCATGAGATTTCATTCTGACAGGAGGGGAAAGGTGACGAACTAGCCAAGCTCCTTCCTAATACAGGAACCCTTTCAACTCCTCTTACTATTCCAGGAACTAAGACGTCCTCACCGCAAAGATTTTACAACAACCTCCCTGGCGTGCCCTGGTGGAGTAGTGGTTTGGTGAACTGCCTTCCACCAACAGGTTAGTCTACATACATCCCACGGACTCAGGTGTGCATCTCAGACCAGGGGATTAACCAAGATATACAACTAAACAAAAAAATAAAGTACTTCTTTCTCCTCTGCCTGCCTACCTGTCTACTTGCCTTATTCCTACCTTTCCTTTAAAAAAACTTAAAAATTAAAATTTAAAAAACAAAAACATAACCTCCTGGATAAAGACCTCTGAGTGAGGACCTGCAGGGCGGGCCAGCTCCAGCTTTCCCTCTCCCAGGCTGGGAGTGACTTGCGCTTTGATCTTTTGGATGCAAATCTCATCTACCTGCTCAGGCCAGAGCTGCTCAAAGGCAGGACCAGGCTGTTCAGGGCCTTGAGAAAGGCGCTCAATAGTTTTAATGCACACAGAGCTGCTTCGGGTCCGTTTCTTCATTCAGTCTGTACAATTGCCACAGGCAAAGAGACAGGCAATCTGGACAGTCTCAGGCCCAGGTCTGTGCCAACAGGAGGCATAGCAGCAGGCACAGCGGCAGGCACAGCACTTCCCAGATTCATGCTTGAAGGCCAGCGTGCCTGATGGGAAACAGGAAACAGCCAATTCTTGGCTAAGCTGGCTCATCTGTGGAATTCCTGTCACATTTCCCTGGCCCAGACACTGCTGGCCTGGCTGTGGTTCTGACTTCCAGCTCTTGTTGGCCTCGTTCCCTAACCCACCACTGTCCCAGGGTTTGGGCCTGTCCCTATGAGGTGGGGCACTGCGTAGCTTGGAATCTACATGGCAGTATGCAGATGTATGAGTAGAAAACTGTCAAAGCGTGAAAAAGACACTGGGTGTGGGAAGGGGGGCGTGTCTCACCTTAGAGACCTTAGGGGGTCTCTAGGACACTCCTCTAGATACTCATGCCGTTTTACTCCAGGTAACCTGGACATGGCCAAAGCCCCTAACCCTTATAAATACATAGAATCCATTTCGCCTGTGGGAGAAGCAGGCAGCTTAGGTCCCGCGCGCACACATGCATATGTGCAGTCTCTTGATGTAAACTTTCCAGCCCCACAGGACACCTCAACTATCTATTTCTGCTTTTAATAAACTTGCTTTGCATTCCTGGCCAAGTGACTCTCTCCAAGAATTCTTTCTGGACAAATGCAGCATCTCATCAGCGTGTCTCAGCTCCCTGCTTCCCATCCCCCCGCGCCATCACTTAGACTTTCAATAACTGGATGGGGGTTGTAAACATCGAATTGTAAACATACAATCCACCATATTGTTTCCATGGTCAGACTTTCATCTTTTTCTCAGCTCAGTAAGCTCTTCGGTTGAAAGGAGTTTTAGGCAGTTTTGTTTTTTCTTTAAGTTTTTTAAATATGTCTTTCAAATATTAGATTCAAGTTCCTTAAGGAAAAGTCAGTATTTCTGTGAAAAAGTTAAACATACATCAAAATAGCATTATCTATACTCGGTGTCAGGTATGGTTCCAAGTATTTTAAATTTAAAAAATGTTTTCCTGTAGGAAGCCTCTGAGATAATCACTACTACTAGCTTCATTTTGAGATGAGAAACTGAGGCACAAAGAAGTTAATTAACTTTCCCAAGATCACAAGAGACAGAAAGCAATGACGACAACATCCAATTCCAGAGCTCTGCTTTCAGAATCTGCTCTTAATCACTGGTTGTGATCAGAAAACCTTTCCGCATTCAGTGTCTGAAAGGTCACGCTCTTTTTTTGCTTTTTTTAAAGGAAAGGTGCAGGCAGAAATGAAGGCAAGTAGGTAGACAGGCAGGAAGAGAAAGAAAGAGGAAGCATCTTTTATTTTTATTTAGTTGTTCATACTGGTTGCTTCCCCCTGGGCCCAGAACTTGAACCTAGGGGTTTGTGGTCTGTGCTCCTTTGGAGGCGACTGACCTAACCGCTGCTCCACCAGGGCAAGGCAAGATCACCCTCTTGTACGCTGAAGGCTTGACATGGTCTAGTGATTAGATATCTTCATGGTTAAAGTTATTCAAATTTAGCTATAGTCCTTTGCTAGAACATCTAATCAGTGGAATTTGTTAAAACTGGTTCAATACTGTTTTAATGTTTTAAATGTAGAGATGACAAGAATTATTAGTGTCTTGGGTCACTAACATTTGGCAAGAAATATACTTTGAGGTTTAAAATATATGGTATATACCTGGTTGAGAGGGGTAAAAGAAGATACTAGATTTATCTGATAGTTCAATTTTTATAAGTAGAACATAGATAATAAAGTATGCTTCTATTTAATCAATCAAAATATATCTCCTGTGGGAGGAGGCCTCTAAGGTAGCCCCCAATGAGCTTTGCCTCAGTTACTTACAGCCCAGTGTATAGCCTGCTTGAGCAACTTGCTTCTTTCTGACTAGGAAAATATGGCGATACTGAGGGGACATCGCTTCTGTGATGAGGTTGTAGAAAAGTGTGACTTGTGCTAGTACTTTATTGCTTTCTTGGCTTGCCCGTGTTGATGACATGAGCTGCCATTTTGGAAAGGCCCACATGCCAAGGAACTGAAGGTGTCCTCCACTGAAGAGCCCTTGAGAACCTGAATTCCCCCAACAAATGAGACCATCAACCATGAATTGGCACCTTGTCTGCAGCCTTATAAGAATTTCCTGACTTACAGAAATGATGAGATAGCAATGTGTATTAAGTCACTATGTTTTAGAGTTATTTGTTATGTGATAGGTAAATAAATAGGTATAAAAGTAATGAATTTTTGAGAAAGTAATAAATCATCATGCAAACTAGAAGACCTCATCTAGATTGGCATCAAAAATATCTAAAGTCAGATATATGTACTTTAACTACATCTATGTCAAAACTGCCTAAGGACCCCCAGTTCAGTCTTTCAAAGGCAGGGTGTCCTCCAGGAAAGGGCAGGGTGGTGTATGTGAAGGGGCACGTGTCTTTCACATGCATGGCTCCCCTTTCAGGTCCAAAGCTGCTTTAGGATAAATACAATCCCATTTGGGGCTCTCAGGTAGAGGTCAGGTTTTCCTGTCAGACTGACAGGCCCCTGAGGAAAGACCTCCTCCATCCCCATCAGTGACTGAATTCCTCCTCCCCAGAGTCTCCCCCCTTAGACAGCCCCCAGCTCCTAGCCCAGGACACTGTTCAAAAGGGGAGCTCAGATGGTGTGGGAATGAGGCCATCAGGCAACCGGTAGACTAGAAACACAAACTAAAGAAATGTATTTCTCTGCCCCAGTTTATTCGTCTTGGGTTGGGTCAGTGACTAGGTTCATAGTCAATATGCAAGAGCAAGTCACAGTCCCCAGAACCGTTGCTTCACCCTCATTCTCTCTACCTGCCACCCACCTACCTGTCAAGACTAGAACTCTCTAGAGAGAGTCAGGAAGACCTCCTCACACTTTGCAGATAGGGAAACTGAAGGCTAATGGTAGCATCATGACTTCCATGCCACTGCTCATCCACCAGGGTCTTAAACTCTTGGCCCCCAGAAGCAAAGCAGAGAGTTCGGCTACCTTACTGGCTGGTTCTCCCCATGCCTCACCCACTCTCCAGCCTCATAGGAGCCTCTGCTGGAGTCCACCACCCCTCACTTAAGGGCTACCCGTGACAGATGGAAGTATGACCCTGGAAAGCAGAACTGTGGGTCCTTCTGCCCCAGACAGTCTGATTTCAGGGAAATGGACCAAACTAATCCGACATCCTTGTTGCTAAAGCCAGAGAGGGATAGCAAGCAGAGGCACAGAAAATGAAGTGAGATTTTTTTCCAATAGCTTTTGAACACCTTGTCTACTTGTTACACACTTATAAGCATACATTTCTTTTTCAAGAAGGCATGTGGGCAGGAAGGAAGGAAAATAGAGGAAGAAGCATATTTGTTGATTTATTTGTTCATTTTTGGTTGCTCCTCCCGGGCCCCAGTTCACGAACCCAAGTCCTTGGGCTTTATGTGGTCTATGCCCTTGCCACCGACTTACCGCCACCAGGATGTATCTTCTTTTCTTTTTATTTAAATTGAGGTATAATTGTCATATATATTTTATTAGACCATTTAGCCTTTCATCAGAAGTTTAAATCAATGTGGTCTGCAATAGCTCCTTTGCAATGAAGGTATGGTTTGTTTGGGAACTGATATTTTGGAATTCCATTCTCCTGTTATTTCAGGGTTCTTCCCGTGTCATCTCTTCTATCCCCGTCTCTTAGGGACTCAAAGGTAGAGTTCAAAGTGCATAGCTTCCCATCTTCTTCTCTGACCCTGCCCCCACCCCTGCCATGGTCCCCATCATTTCCCCTTCCTAACACTAATTCTGTACCAATTGCCCTGGCAAAACTAAACTAAAAAAACCGCATGGCAGGCCAGAGCAGACACCAAACTTGCTACAGTAGATCCACCAGGGATAACAGCCTTCAGGGAACAAGGCTTTGGAGGAGTGAGGGGAAAGGAGAAGCTGTGACTTGGGAAACCCCAGAATCGATTGGGCAAAACTCTCAGATAAATGACAGCAAGTTAGTCCTCTTTCTCCATGGAGCAGTGGGACCCAAAGCGGGAAAGGCTAAAGTAGGCAATGGCACAAAGGGTATACACGGATTCTCCATACATGCAATTAAATATAATCTTTGCGCACATCTGCTTGGAGTCTGCCTGCAAATATATATGGTCCTAATATGTATACCTGTAGAGATGGGATATGTATCCCTATAATATATATTCCATGCCTGTATCTGCACACATGCACTACTACACATAGGCATGAACACACAAGGGATCACTCACATACAGCCACAGGCCTGCACACAGAAACTCACTCACAGGCACATACATGTTTTTGTGTCCTCACTCATCATGCACATACATAGAAGACCCTGTTGGGTACCTGTCTGTGCAGACACATACATATTTACTCCCTCTGATACAAATGCGATACAGATACATATGTTCCCTCTTATATACTCGCGCTAAGTCTGCATCTAAGTTAGCTTGTGTGTGCACATTACATACAGCATACACAAGCTCATACACAGATCCCGATTCACACATACTCACTAATGCTTACCTGCACTCACACCAGCAAATAATCATATACTTACTGACGCACAACCACATGCCTGCAAACATATACATACATATGCCCTCGTACCCCTGTGGAGGAGGCCCACCCTTAGCTCTGGTCCTGGGGTCTATGTGGTGCTGCCCTCTGTTGGAGACAGCGGATAAGCTCCTTTCGGTTATCTAGGATGGTGTCGAAGGTCTCCTGCAGCCGGGCCTGCTGGTCAACCAACTGGTGTTGCAGGCCACGGATCCACTGGAGCAGAGCTAGGCGACGGTACATCACCAGGTGCACATGGTGCTTTTCCTTCTCCTGTTCTTTGTAGCGTTCTTGAGCCTGCAACTGCTGCACAGCCTGGGCCACTGAGGGCAGAAGGGGATCTGCAGTGCCTGGGCCTGGAGGGGTCCCACAGGCAAGCTCAGGGCTGCTGCTGGCACTATCAATGCTCAGGGAGCTGCTGGCATAGCCGTTGTCCTCCAGAGGGGAGCAGGCTGTGCTGGCACTATCCATCTTCTCAGGCTCAGTTCCAGGGATCTCTGCCCCCTCTGGGGGGCTGCGAACCTCCCCCTCGGGGAGCCCAGGGGATTGGAAGGCCTGGTTGTCAGAGGGTAACTCCGACGAGCTTCTCATCAGAATGGACTCCACTTGGTCTGGCATCCCCTGCCAGTTCTCATTGGCATCCTTGGCATGCGCCATGAAGTTGGAGTTGCTGTCTGGTTGGAGCTCTGGCTGACATACTCCAGGAGGTGGGCCTCCCAGGAGCTGGCCCTCCTCAGCGAGGGCTGGTTGGAGGGCGAACATTTGGGCTGCAGAGGGAAAGAGGAAGAATGAGTCAGAGCAAGACAGGATGGGGTGTCTGAGGTTGTGGCAACCTAGCTGCAGGGACAAGGCAATGAGCACAAGTCTGGTTGGACCCTCTCAGTCCCATTCCTTCCACTCTCATAACACCTCCCTTTGTGGCTTTCCGCCTCCTCTCTGACTATGCGTCTCAGTTTCCTGCATAGGGTTTTCCCACAACCCTGAGGCAGGCTGTCTTCTTACTCCATGCGCTTCTCCCCAGACGACCTCATTCTCCCCTGCTGCTTCAAGAACCGAGCTGTGTTGGCAGCTCTCAGATCTGTCTCAAGCCCTGAGCCCACTGCTGCCAACTCTGCCACCAGCCACCGGCTCCCTAACCTCTGTATATTCACACCAGCTCTTCGTCTTCGTATCTTCAGCAAAATGGCTCCCCTCTCCACTCAATCACTCTAACCAGAAACCCGAGGGCATCCTGGACTCAAGCTGCCCGCTTCCCCACCTCATTCTTAAAATCCTCTCTCTCCCTCCCTCTCCCTCCCTCCCTCCTCGCTCCCACTTGGTCGGGACACTTCTTACCTGGGTAGCCTCACTGATCTCTGCCTCCAGTTGATGTATATTTTGTTTTGTCTCTCCCTGGTCTACAAGGCTGTGCTTCAGCTGACCCGACACCCCTGCAGACTTGCTTCTTGCCTCTCTGCTCCTCCCACCACCCCAAAATGCTCAGAAATCTTTGAACACATTACTCTCCTCACACAATCCCCTTGGCCGACACCCCCTTTCTCTCCACCCAGCAAGTTCCTCTTAGTACTTCAAAACTCAGCTCTCCTAGCCTTGCCTCTCTGAAGTCTTCCTGATGTTCCGCCTGCTGCCAAAATATACACACATACAGGTAACCATGTGTAGCCTGGTACACTCTGGCTATGTCTCCGCTACATAGGTGATGGTCACTAGATGTCTAACTTGTTCCTGCTGGCGGTGGCCTTTAACTGGCCTGTAACAGCAGCTGATACACCTGGCTGCCTGCTAGACACAAAGCCCTTCTAAACACCCCATATTCCCAGGAGCCAGTACCTAGTCAGTCTGGCACTAAGCAGGTGTCAGCACTTCCTTGCTCTGTGAGTGGGCAGGGGACAGGGGACTGCAGTGGGACAATGAGAGGCTCAGGAGGATCCCCCATACACATCACTGACTAGTCTCTCTTCTGACATTGCCCCTTCCCTCCGTGTCTCCAGTCTGGGTCCTGCCCCTCGATTGCTCCATCCTGAGCCCTGCAGGGAGTACATGCCACACTATTCTTTCCTCCACCATAGCTGACTTTTCCCAGAATTAGGGTTTAAATTGAGGAGGTTTCTACTGCCTGCATAGCTCTAGGATTAGAAAGACTGGGGATCTGAGTGAGAGATCTTGTAAGTGGAGGAGGGACTAGAAGGGTCTTTACCGGTGGTACAGGGGTCTCTCCACATCCAGGAGCTGGCAGAAGTTCGGGGAGGAACGGTGAGGGGCGGTGCCCCTGAAACCTGCCTACTCACACCCGGCTAAAAAAAGTGCTCCTCCCCACCTATTCCTTTTCCTAAACGTGGGCGGGGCCATGGAGGAAGCTGGGATGAGGTTCTGGGTGGTGCTACAGATCAGAGGGACTCAGAGCCGGACACCCCAGGGGCCGGCTTCTCTTAAAGCTAATGTGCAATTTGCCAGGGAGCCGGCACTGGGGAAGGGTGGCTCTGCAAGGAAGGAGGGAGGTGGCCTCTCTTTCAGTCCAGCCTTGCGGGAGGAGACTACCCGCAGGAGACGAGAGCCCTTCCTTCCCCAAGAGGCAGCTGGGCGCTGGCTGCGGACACCCACGACCCCAACCCTCCCCTCCTCGGGACCAGACTCACGATCTAGAGGCGTCCGTCGCGGTGCGTCTGGCTCTGATTCTACGGACCCCGCAGCGGGAACTCGTCACTCGGATCTGGGGATGTCCCTCGCTGGCCCAGGCGTGGGGTGCAGGGCTCCAGGGCGGTGCCCAGGCCCAGGCCCCGACTGCGGAGTCTGCGGCGTCAGCACGGCAGGGCGGGGCGGGGCGGCCTAGCCCACGTGGGCCGTTTCGGTTTTCCACCGCGTCTCTGGCACCGGAATCGTCTCGAGTGGCCCTGACCGAGGCCTCGCAGCTCAAGAAAACCGAGGTCCGGTTTTCTGGCCGAACTGCATTTACTGGGCCCCTCACTGAAGATAGTGATATTTTCAAAATGAAAATCTAATCTCGTTACCACGCTTCTGCTGAAACCGGTCAAGGACTTCACTTCTGCATGGTGATATTTTTAAGACAGCAGCCACCAGACTGTGAGCATCCTGCCCCAACCTCTGCAGCTGCAGCCTTGGCTGTCACCTCTGCGATTGGTGTGGGCCTCAGCAACTTTTCCACACCTTCTGGGCCTAAAAGTCTCTTCCTGCTCTCAGATTTCAGACCTCTTCTCAGATTTCAGACCTCTTCTCAGATAAACCTCTGAGCTCCTAGGCCAAAGTTTCCCTTTTCGTACTACCCCAGGGCATCTTGTTTTTCTTCGTAGCACCTATCACATTTTGAAATTATAGATTTGTTTTGTGCTTGATTAAAGTCACTTAATGAAAGCTGGGTTTTTGAAAGAAGAAAGGAAATCCGCTCTGGGACAGGACTGGGGTTAATTTCCCACACCAAGTCCTGGTGGGCAGAGAGCCCCTCCCTGGCCCCATGCTTTTCTCAGTTTCTTACTGAAGCCTGAACCCCTTCATTCCCTTCTTCCTTGGGGGAAATATGTGATGTTTGGGAACCCAATCTGTAATCAAATAAAACAAATTAATTGCTGACTCTAATGATAAAACCTGCCAAAACAATGGCTGATGTTAGGGAAACTGAGGTTTCTTAAATGAAGTTTGTGCATAGAGGCAGCCCCAGAAAGAAGACTGGGACAAATTTAGCCTTTAGGACACATATTCCTCCAGAAGGTACCCCCCTCTACTGAGCAAGCCAAGCAACTGCACCCATGAACTGCACCCCATGTCATTTCAAAACAAAACTAAACAGATATGGAGTAATCTTTGAATTATTCATAATTTTAAACTATCCTTGCCTTCCCCTTGACCCCTTTGCTTTTTTTTTTTTTTTTAATGAGGAAGAATTCAAGTCTGAGCTCTATGACGAGGCATCTTCCATCTCCAATGATTCCAATTCACCATTCAGCAACTTAGAGGCGAAATGGCAAATTAAATCCGACCAACGCAGCCTTACACAAAAATAAGGGAAATGAAAGACACAAATAAGGCATGATTATGACAACTTCTGTTTTCAGAAGGAAAAAGAAATGAAAGGCAAAGGTAGAAAGATGCTCCTGGATACTCCTCCAGCCAAGAACATACTGGTGAAGAATCAGCCCCATTTCTCCTGGGTCCTGAGTCCTAACTGGGTTTCCCAGTCCCCTAGTCATGGCAAGTTTGCCTTGCCTTCAGCCAGAGTGGCTTTTAGCCAGAGTGGAAAGGCTCTGAGCTCCGGTGGCCTGGTCATGCAGCTCTCCCCATGCCACCGCCAACAGGCCAGCAGGCTGTCTGGGGACTCAGAGCAGCTCCTCCCCACCTCTCTTTGGATTCTGTCTCCCTCAGCTCTCAGGGTCAACAGGCACCTAGAGACACCATTCTAGGTGACTCAGAGTTCCCTGAAACTTTCTAAAACAAAATGCCTGGAAGACAAAGCAGGGCCAGGTGAACCGAGGGCTACAGCATCACAATGCCTGGCAAGCAGAAGTCATTCTGCTAGAGGAAAATGACACTAATGCACAGAAACAGACAAAAGACAGGTCCTAGTGATGTTCCAGTTCCTGTTTCCAGAGGCCTTTGCCTTATGTATGCCTTCCAATAAGGCCCTTATTCTGCCTAACTTGAGTGGATTTCTTTCACTGGCAATCAAAAGAATCCTGAGGAACGTAATAGCACAAGGCAGAGATCTAGGAGCCCCCGGGGTCCCACTCATTTACTTCTCAGCCCTCATTAACTAGTAGCAACTCCACTTCCCCTTGATAGCCGTTATCAGTCCAGGCTACACTGTGACCTCTTTTCTTCTGTTCCTCTAATATGACAAGAAGACTGAAATGCAAAGGAATCAGCTTTCTGTTCCTTGGTTGGAAACATTCCTCCCTAGATGCTAAAACCTACCAACTTGCAGAATCTGGAATGTCAGAGACAGGAAGCAAACTCAGAAAGTTAAGTGCATCAAGTACCGTAACCTACCTCTGCCTTTTTGTGTCTATTCTGGCCACAAAAGACAAAAAATTCTGTACTGGTTGATGATTTAAAGCCTATGTTGTACTCTGCAGGGCAGCACCCAACCTGGCACAGCTGAGTCATCAGTTGGTCATCCCATTGTTCTATAAAGCTAGCTGTTTCTAAATAACATAATACGTGATAAGTCAAGTGAATTCCAAGGGCATCAACTATAGCCTCTCTTCTTAGTCAGGGTCAGTGCATGTGGGATATTTTAGCACTGTATAATTAATGCAATAATGGCTCAAACAGTGGTCCTGGCCACTCAATAATTTTCAGAGAACTGTGAGCCTGGAGAACGACAATGAAACCCCAGTAAATCAGGGGCCTCCTCTGCATGGTCATAGAAAAGCAGATGTAAGGAGGTCTGTTATTTGTTCACCAGAAGATTCCTTGGTCAGTGCACCAGGGAATCAGTCACTCTTGGTGAAGAGGTGTTTGTGGTTGTGTCTACTCAGTCACTTACATGTTGAGGACTTAGTTAATTGGTAGGGACACAGAAATCACCAGAGATGGACAGTACCTGCCTTACCAGGGCTCTGCAGTTGGCCAGCCCATCATGAAAACCCAGAAGTATGTTGTGAGTAGGTATGTTGGCAAACCGGCAGATCAAGGTTAGCAGTGAGTAGTAGCCAGAGCCAGATTCCAAAGGCTTGGGGTGTCAGGCAAGGAAACAATGGAAGATGAGAGGAATTTCTACTCCAGGAAATAGGTCAGGCATAAGGGCTCCAACAGAGGTGGATACTTGCTCAATGTTAGTGTTCCCAGGAAGAAAGGAGTTGGTAGGATCAAGATGTTTCAACTTCAAGGACCTTGCTAATTTCCATTCATTCATTCATCCTAGCACACAGTTACGGAGTGTTCACTTTGTTCCAGATCCTGTGCTGGGGGTTCAGAGCAGAATCAGAACGGGTAGTGACCTTGAGAAAATCCCTGTTTAGAAAGGGAAATAGAAGAATGAGCTGTCCAATGTGATGGGTCTTGCAACAGTGCTGGAAAGCAAAATAATTAGCACAAAAGAGGGTCGTGAAAGACGCCAGAGGTGATACTGGAGCGAGGCTTTGAGGGATGAACAGAAGCTCATCAAGAGAAGGTGGGAGAAGAGAGAGAAGACCATGGGTGTGTAGATAGAATGTGTTCACACAACAAAGAGGAGGCCATTGTGACTGGAACTTGTGGGGAAATGAAGGTAGGACATGTTTCCAGTTGACCCAGTTGCGAAAGTTGTTGACAATCATCCTGAGGAACTTGGCCTTCCTCCTGCAGGCAGTGGGGAAATACTGAGGAAGCTCCCAAATTCCACATCAGAACACAGCACAGGCATCTGAGTCTGAAGTACAGGCTCCATTGCTACCGCCTTTCTTCTCTTTTCCTCGGTTCATATTATCTGTCACCTTCCCCACATGGCTTTGAGAACTTAGGCAAATCAAATCATCTTAATTTTTTTTTAGTTAAAGACAATATGCCCTGAACATTGTTAAATAACATTATAATTGTGAACATTTTCACTTGGGCTTCCAAGACCAGGCACAGCCCTGGAGGAACTCTGACATCCCTTCAGTCAGATTAGAAGGTCAAGCATCCCTCAGAATGAACTTGTTTCCGGAAAGGAAGGCCTAGGAAGCCGCTAACGGAGTTGTTTTGTTTATCTGTTCTCCTACTTCTTACAGGTAACGTGCTACTCTCCTCTCTGAAGAAATTGCTGTGTGATCACCTTAGTTAGGTAAGATAGATCCATTCCACACCCCTCACTGTTTTCTCAGCTGTAAAATGAGGGGGAGGTACATCAAATATGAATTTCTAAGGCTTTTTAAATTAAGTTTTAGAATTTTTTTTAAAGCAAAACCTTGGTAATTTACCCAATCTGAAATCTCTTCTCCTTCCCTGAGCCTTAAATTTTTTTTCTGAGGGTTGCTCCCAGGAAGCTTTTAAAATTCAATAGGGGCACAGTTTCAAATCCACAGCACTGCTTGAACCTCCAGGTGAATTTCTCCCTGCCCCCATCTGAGGGAGAAAGAGGGACTATTTGGGAAGTGGTGGGTGAATGAAAGTTAGAGTAGACTTTCCGAAATGCACCCAAAGGTAAACAGCCTCCCTCTCTCCATCAGCTCTTTCACCCGGGAAACTAGAAACATCAAATGCAAAGTCTTTGAGCATCCCAGAGCCCACACAGAGGGACCAGCTAGACAGAGAAGCTGTCCTGCAGGAGAACGAGAGCAGGGAATGTCTGTCCATCCCCTTCCTGGCAGCTGCCTCAGTGGGCTCCGTAATCCCCTGGCCTCTCACCCACTCCACCCTCCAGCCTGCCACCAACCTCTCTTCCACCCACCCATTCATCAGTAGGAGGGCACAGTATGAGCACGGCCTTTCAGGGCCTGACAGGTCCTTTCTGTGTGAGCCCCACATGTAACCACTTAACCCCCAGCACAAAGGGCCAGGCTGAATGGCTTGGAGCCGGTAGGTGGCTCATGCGGAGGGGGCGCTTCAATAGGATTTGGGGAGCTGGGTGTATAAACCGCTCTGCTCCAGCAGCCCTCAATGGAGGCACTGGAGTCCGGACATGTGCCGAGGGGAGGAGTCTAGCAGCTGCCTCCCACCCCTGAACAATGATTGATTCATTTGGTGGGCGCGCTTTGAGAAAACAGGCTGGCAAATGAGGTCCCACAAATCACCCTTGGCCTCAGCTGATTCACATGGCAATCACCAGTGATTCAGAGCAGCCCTCTCCCACTACTTCTTTTTTCCCCCCCAACGCTTGTCTTTCCTCTTCCCACTAAGAAAATAGTGTAAGTTATGGGCGTGCTTTTTTTGTTGGCGATACCCAACCTCAAACTGACTCTGACCTTCCTGGTTGGGTCTTTCTCATACCCATTTCATAGCTAGAGAAACTGATGCATGAGGGCAGAAAAGGCACAAAGGTTGGCCTGTTTCACGACTGCTTCAGGGGAAAGAAGCAAGAAGTTGGGCCACTTAGCCTAAAATAATGAGAAGGTAATGGGAAGGCAGTAAAGGGTGCTAACAAAAGGTGCCGTATTTGCTGTCCCCGCTCTTCACTCCAGCCCCCATTCTCTAGCCACATTTGGCTCCAATTTCTGGAAGACTCTTTGGGAGAATTCTGGGGATTAGGGGACAGAATGAAGATAGGTAAACCAGGATGCTAAAACCAGTATATTAAAAAAAAATGTCGGGTGGGTAGGTGGTTTCAAGAAGCTAAATTGTGACAAGAATAAATTTGCTCTTTTCCTCTCGCCTCCATACCTCATGTCACCAGGGCCAGATCACAAAGGAAAAAAAGAAAAAAAAAATCATAATACATAAAAGTAAAAATCAATAATGCCAGCTGAATGGGGAGAACCAGATTGAAGTGACCATCCTCAGACTGGCCCCTGGGCCTCCTGGCCCCAAGCTCATAATTACCTTGTCATACAGAAAACAAATCTACTGTGGGTGGTAAGTGTGATGAGGTGGGAGATTGGGAGATCCTGGGCACGTGGGTTGTCAAGCTGAGAGGGACCGGATCAGAGGAGGAAGACCTATTGACCTTTGGTGCTGAGGGCAGGGGAGGGTTGAGACTGATAAAGCGAAAGCCTAGACGGTTTCAGAAAGTTTTCTTCCCTTAGATAGGCAGGTGGGCACACTAAGAGAGATAATCCTGCCAAGTATGGTCTATTGGGCCTGGGGTGCGGGGGCTGAGGGGGCTGGTGGTGTGGGGGGTGAGCAGAAGGGGGGCCAAGGAAAAGCCTTAAGAGCGCAGGTTGCTGTGCTGCTGCTGCCCTCTGGTGGGCATAGAAAGACAGCGTCAAACACCTTCATTGCTGGAAACTGCGAAGAAGTCAGTCCTTTCCTGTCCTGAAACCTTGACCACCAGGACCAACACATCCCCGAGAAATGAACTCTGAGATAGTTTAGCATGAAAGATATTTATTTAAAAGTACCCTTGGTCTTGGGCACTTGCAATAGAACTGAGGTTCCCAATAGTGAATGGGGCGGGCAGGGGCACATGGTGGCAGAGCCCACTGGACAATGGGGAAGAGCACTTGGTGATGTGGTGGAGGGCAGGTTGACATATATCTGAGGAATGGGGAACGTACACACAGGAAGTTATTTTAATGTGTAGAATAATTACTATAATAAAAATAAATAATCTAAAAATAAAAATTACCCTTGGGATCAGCATGAGAAGGGAAGGGAAAGAAGTCCATTGTGATACAGCCCGTGATAGCCAGCCCCTCAGGGAGCCCTGCAGCTAGAACAGCTCTTCAGAATTGTAAGGGGGCCTGACCTGTGTAGTTCTGTCATCACTGGATGCAGGTTGTTTTGGAAAAGGGCCTGACCATGGGCAGGGCATCCTCTGCCACTGAGGCAATCAGGAAGGCTGTCTGCAATGAGTGGGCCAGTGAGACTGTCACTGAAGGGGGCTGGGGTCTACCCCACACAACACATAGTCGGTAACATGAATGACTGGGTTAGAGCGGGCTCCAGATTCCACAGGACAGCCCACAAGTCTTAGTCATTCAAGTTGTTACACACGGATCCTTGGAAAAGGTCAGGGGAGTCTTAATGTTCAGGTTCATGGATTCATTCATTCAACAAGCGTCCACTGAGGTTTGCTATGTGCCAGGCCTGGAGGCAGACACTTTACACATTTTTTGAATTTAATCCTCACAACTGTGAGCTAGTATTAACTCAGATTATTCAGAGGAGATCAAGTTATTAAGTGGCTTCATAGTCCAATGGCGCTTTAAAAAATGACACTGACAATGGGACCAGCGCTATTGCTGCTGCCAAAGATTCTTCCAGCCAGAAAGGCTTTGGGTTGTGCTGTGTGCACGTGTGTGTATGTAGAGAGGTAGCTCTGTCTGCTTTCAACCAGAACGTTTCCTCTCACACAGCCAAGAGTCTTGCTTCCATAGCCTCCTGCTTCGATTCCTTCCTCACAATGGTGCTGCCTGGAGGTAGCAGAACTACAGGCTTTAAAACATCCTGCTTGTAGCTACAGAAATAGCTCCTTCTCTGGATATTTAATGGACAGACAACCCATAGTCCGGAATTCTTTGGTCATCTGAATATCAGAAAGATATGAAAGGGTAAATTATTCCCCAATATCAAACCTCCTTATCTGCTGTGATCATTTTGGGGATAATAACATTAAAGGGACAAGAAGGGACTGTTTGTAGAGCTGAAATCTCTCTGTATGTACCCTGGTCCTCTCATGAACCCACTGGCTCTGTGAAGAGTCAAGAGCTAGAGAGCTATCGGCGGCTGTTCTACTATAACCCTGACACATTCTCATCTTTGGCCAATTAAACCTTTCAGCACTCCCAACCAGCAGCATAAAGATTTTAGCTTTCTCACTTAGATTCTAATCATAAAAAAAAATGTGAAGGAAAAAGAGGGAAAGGATGCTTAGATGTCACAGAACAATTTCTGGATCTGACTACAGAGACATAAAGTACTTTTACCCCCTCCCCTCCCAAACATGCACATATACATGCACGTGCACACACACACGCGTGCGCGCGCACACACACAGACACACACACACACTTTCCTCCTGGGCCCCCAAAACCTAATTTTTCACGTTTAGAAAACCCAGATGATTTTTGCCTGGGTCCATCTGGTTTTCCAAATAACCTGTCTTTTTGATAAATAACGTAAGTTAAATTAGACAAGACAAAGAGAGGTGGGTAGTCAGCTTTTTTCCTCCCCTCAGCCTGAGAACGAGAGACAAGGGCTGAAAAACCAACACCAGGACTCACTCCCAATCCTGCCCCAGCACTTTCCACCCCCAGACTGCACCCAGTGATTTTCCAGCCTAAAGCTGGGAGCTCTCTTCACCCCATTTCTGGCCCACCAGCCATTAGAAATACCAGATTCTGGTTCCCTAAATGACAAAAGGAAAAGAACCCAGGTGTCCAGTCCCAAAGCTTCTTCCAATCACCCTTAGGCAGTAGCTGCTTCAAATTCCCTTTTCCCATTATGTTTCCCACCACGGGGAAGAACTAAATCAATAAACTGAAAATGAAAAACCTTTAAGGTGAGACAAGAGAGGACAGATAAAGGGGATGGGAAGGACGTGGATAATAAAGACCAAGACAACACAACTGCCAGGGACGGAGAGATCTGGTTCCTGGGTCACAAAAAGTAAAATCTGAGGTGACACCAGGGATATGCAAAGCTGTGCCTATTTCCCAGCTCCCCAGCAGGCCTCCCTCCTGACCAGTCACAAGCCCCAGCACAGAGCTAGCCACCGCTGCTTCTGGCATAGCCCATGGTTGGTGGCTCTGGATTTCAGCTGAGGCTTGGCCTCTCAGTCCCACTCAGCCAGACCAGAGTGAGACATCAGGCAAAGCCCTTCCTCAGCAGGAGGTTAACCAGCATTAGCAGTCATTTCACATTAATTTGAAACTTTAATCCCAACCATACCCTGTAAGTTAAACCAAACCATTTCACATTAGTCTCATTTTCCAACTGAGGAGAAAGTTCAGGGAGAACGACTTACCCAAGGTCAACGCCATTTATGTATCGCGGAGCAAGGAGGTCACAAATAGCAATTACCTCTATTCTATACCACACTAGGAAGCTCTGTAAGCACTTCAGATCCAAATTTTTCACCATTAGTTCTTCCAGGCTTCAAATCACCCATTGCTCACTAGACACATACTGGATAATTCTACATGCCAGGCATGGCGTTACCCGAAGAATATATTTTGTTTTAACAAAACAGTTATGATCTCTGCTTTCACGGAGCTTAGTCTAACAGGGAAGGGTGACCTAAGCAAGAATTAAGGCAGCATACTGTGACAAAAGATCCAAAATAAAAGAGACAAGAAGCCAACAGAGGTAACAATTAAGGGGTGGTGGCGGTTCTGGTGGCTCAGGCGCTAAGCCAGTGGCTGAGGTGTAGACCATATAAAGCCCAAGGACCCAGGATTATGACTGGGCGACAAACATAAACAAGTCAAGTCAGTCCTTCCTTCCTTCCTCTTTTGCTTCCCTCCAGCTCCCTTCAGAATGCTTCCTGCTCTCTAAAAAGGGGTAAGTGGTGGTAATGGAAGGTATCTCTGAGAATATGGATCTAAGATAATATCTGGAGAATTATCCATTAGCCACACACAAGAGGGTGGCAGAGGACATTCTTTGGAAGGCCCTGAAGCTGACGGTAAAGTGGAGAATGGATTGGAGTTTGGGGGGCAGAGCTACACAGGCAACTGACTCACATACCACCTGGCCTGGGTGCATAGCAGGCAATACTGTCTAGACTTGTTTACTCACACGCGATATAACATGAGGACGGCAATGCCTAAGGATGCATTTCTCAGAACTATCGCTGTCATTAAGTGGCAGGTAACACTCAAGGAGGGCTTTGTAGGTTATGAGAACTTTGAACTCACTGGAAGGTTTTAAGTGAGGGAGTGGCATCTTCCAGTTTGTTTACACAAAGGTCACCCTTTGGTGCTGTGCACAGATTGGATGGAAGGTTAACAAAATGGAGTGGGAAGAACCAAGGACCACTAGTGTCCTGGCAAGGAATTATGGGGTTTTGGATCAGGATATTGTCTATAGAGCTGGAAGTGAGTTGATTCAAGATGTAATTAGGAATAGAAATAACAGGATTTAGAGATTATGAGAGTGAGGAAAGTGTCAGGAATGCCCTTCAGGTTTTTAGCCAGACTGTAGGGTATGTGGAGGTAGCTTTGACTGAAATGAGAAACACAGATGAGGTTTTTAGGGAAGGGAGATCATGTTTTCAAGATGTAAACTTTGAGGTGCTTATGAGACAAGAGGCCTTTAAAGAGTGGCCCACAAAACATGATGCATGTGTGACACTGGCAATTTCTCATGCTTGCAGAGTAGCATTTGACATAATATATTCACATACATTTTCCAACTTAAGTCTCACAGCAACTCTTGAAACAAGCATGGATTGCTATGCTCATTTTATAGATATAAACTCTGAGAGGTGTGGCATTATTCATTCAACCTTTACTGGACAACACTATACTCCAGGCCACATGAAGTAGGAGATGTACCACCTGAAGGATGAAATAACCAGTTAGCATCATGACAATATTCCTCCCAGAAATACTCTTCTCTATTCTTAGGTGCGCAGGTCCAGGACTAGGAGCACCTGAATTATTAGACATAACTCCAGGAGATAAAAATCAATGATGTCCATTGAGTCATTAGGAAGTCTCAAAGGAGGGTCAAGCTTGTAAAGGACTCACACAGGGAGCGGAGAGTGTGTGATTGGTGAATAGAAACAGATGCTTTTGGAGGAGACCCTAGCATGCAACTGTGGAGTTAATGGGATCAGCGACCTATTTAAATACAGTAAATACCATGTGTTCCTACCCCGGTGTGTAGGACAAGGAGGAAGTAAAAGGACTGACACTAAGCAAACTCATGGGCTCTCATCTCTCCAAGTATGTAATTTCCGAGTCAGGAGAACTGAGTCCTAGCAAGAACCATAGCAGCAGGCCCTGGTGACTGTTTCACTCAAACACAGCTGGAGTTGACTGCTCAATGCTTTGGGAACTGATTTTCCTATCTCCAGTGGTCAATTCCAATTCTCTTCTCCATCTCTATCACAAAGAATATAGGAAAGCAAAAGGGGAGAATATAGCTTCCCTTTAGTTTTCTTTTGCTCAACAAGCACTGCCTAGCCATAGGCACTATATACAGCATAAAAGTAGAAACAACTTTCACCTTGAAATATGGCTGCCAATCAAAAGGCTCTAATAAGAGGTACCATTTATGTAAACTCTCCTCACCTATTCTTAACTCAAACTAATCGTAAATTAATCTGATCACTTCACTGGAGAAACCAGAGGCGAAAACTGCAGCAGCTTCTCACGACAGACCTAGAGGGCTTCCCTGGGATCCTGAAAACAGGCTCCTCAATATTAGACAAAGGCTGACCTAAGAATGAGTATTCACTCTAGACAGCAAATCCTGCCTTCAAGACAGAGATTTATTGGAAAAACTACATACATATTAAAACATCTTTATATACATTTTCCCCATTACAAGATTACAATATACAAAAATAAATTCTGCCAAAATCAGCATCTTGCATATTAGAAACTACTGTAGAAAACCTATACCCTAATTCCATTAAATTGTTGTTCCTTATCTGCCAGTAAAAAAAACTGGCACAATTCATGCAATTTCCCCAGTCCAGCTCCTAGCGCAAAATCACAGTATTCATATGCAATGTTTTTCCAAACTGGGGGGAGGTGGTGGTGGGAGACCTGTCTAAAATTCTGGGAGCCTTGTGGTGGACCAGGGAAAATCGGGAGTGGTATAAATTCTCTTCAACAATATTTTGATTAAACTCCATAGCAATATTAAATTAGCCTCTGATGGATCAGGACAATGTACTCACCCTAGCTGACCATAACAGTAATGGTTATATTTCTTGTCAGGATGGGAAGAGTCCTTGAGCAATGTTCCAAATTGAGAATTCGGTGCCAGAAGAGAGCTCTCTGTCCCATGACATATCTAATGTGGAGAGACACTGAGCATAACCCTTTATTTTCATCCTTACACTCCAGAAAATTAGAGCCAAGATCTCTCTAACTTGGACACCAGTTTGAGTCCTTATTATAAAGAAGCAAAGGTTAATGGGAAATTTGAGGCAGTCATGGAAGAGGTATACAGGAAAGAAGAAGGGCTAAGACTAAAGAAACAGCCATGTGTTGGTTCCTCCGTCTCCTAAGAAGTCTCTCACCAAGTCCCAGCCCCTGTAGCCGATCTTTGGGGTGTGAAGGAGTCATTCTGATGTTGACATTTTCTGCTTTCTGTATTTTTCTGTAATGCCACACTCTTTCTCCTCCTCTAATCACCCCTATCACAAAGTGTTATCAACCCAGGAAGCGGCAAGGATAAAATGTCAAATATATAGTGGGGGAAATGAGCCTTCAATCACGTCTCTCACGAGTTGATTTTGTAAACACTGCAGAATTAAGATTGGTGGCCAATCCAAGAAATAACACTAGGAAAGAGATGTTCAGAGCCATGTAGCACAAAGAACTGGAATCTCTGTCTGAACTGCAATCTGAATGTGTTGATTATGAAGGAAGAGAAGATTATCCATGTGAGCATTAATTCCAATCTTCAATGTCAAAAAGTTCTCAAAGGTGCTGGCACCCTTGACGATGTTAGCTTTCCAAGTAACTGAAGACACTTTGCTT
Organism: Solenodon paradoxus; assembly: GCA_004363575.1. Classification (NCBI taxonomy): domain Eukaryota; kingdom Metazoa; phylum Chordata; class Mammalia; order Eulipotyphla; family Solenodontidae; genus Solenodon; species Solenodon paradoxus. The sequence continues at coordinate 290,898 of RJWH01000368.1, read as the reverse complement.
CAATCCCAAAGTGTTATCATCTGTTTTGAAGCGCTTAGGTGAAGGAGTTGTAATTAAAGATGGGCCTCTTCTCCTCACCTAGAGAGTAAAGAGAGAGTCAGGGTCAGCTCACAATCTTCATATAAGTACTAAATTTCAATAAGCTCCTCAGCAACTCAGGGTTAAAGCATGGGCAATTAATAATAGTAAAAAAAAAAGGAAAGTAATAGGAACTTTCCAGTCAAGTTTCAAAGGTATTGCCTCCTGGGAAGAGCAATCCCCTTGTGTCATATTGGGGAGTGCAGGATTAACAGTACAACATAAGCCTTTAAGCTGGAAATACAAGTATTTAATTAAAAAAAAAAAAAAGCCACCAAATCAGTTCTCAAATTCCCTACCTGAGGCTTAGAGGATTCTTTTGCTGCATTAGCCTTGACAGGAGAAAGTGTATGGAAGACAAAGTTTCTTGAATTTCGGGGAGCACTGGGGTTGAGGTCAGAGAGGGCAGCCAGTTTCTGAAGCACAGCTTTGGGCTGGTTTAGCAGTGAGCCTGTCTTCAGCTGAGGAAAGAAGAGTCATCTGGTACAAGTGCCAAGAAAAGAATGAGAAGTCACACCCTCCCTGCTGCCCCTGGTACTGAGGGGACAGTCCTACCCTACACAAGTAGAAAAGAAATAGTTCTTCAGATATGTACTTCCTTTTCCTACAGCATCCTCCCTCCCCAAAGACAAGGTATTCCCTGAGCTTGAACTGGGACTTTATAACATTGCAGAGCATGATGTCAGGTCAACAAGGTCACCAACCAACCTGATTGGCACTCCCCGGTCTGATGGCCTCAAAAGGATTTCTAAGTAAAGACTGTGATTCTTGAGTAACCACAGTGCGGTTGACTGAAAAGAAAAGATAGAGAGGCTTATTCTGGGCAAAGTTGGGTAAAATTACTTTTACATTTAAATAAGTTAATAAGTGCCCTGGTGGCCTAGTCGATAGGTCTGCCACCTCTACCTGGCATAGTCCACATGTATCCTGGGGACCAAGTTCATGACCTGGGACTAGGGGGAATGGCGAAGATGAACAACTAAATTTTAAAAAGTCTTTCTTCCTCTTTTCCCATCTGCCTGCCTGCCTTCTTTTCTGATTGCGCCTTTCCTTTAAAAAAAAAAAAAAAGGTGTGCACTTGTGACCTACTGGTTTAGTCCACATGGCACAGTCCACACACATCCTGAGGTGCCAGATTCCCAACCTGAGGTTGGGGAGAACAACCAAGCCGAACAAGTAAATAAAATAAAAAATAATTCTTCCTCCTTTCTCTTCCTGCCTGCATCTTTCCTTCAAAAAAAAAAGTTAAGAAAACTTTAAACCAATAAACTAAAGCTATAGAAATTTTCTTTTAAGAGGAAGAAGCATTTGAAGGAAGGAACATCTTTATTTATTTGGTTGTTCTTTTTTTGTTTGTTTTTCACTCCAGCCCTGGGTCATGAACCAGGAGGATCCTTGGGCTGTATGTGGTTTCACACACCAGTGTCTCAGTTGCCTGAAACACAGAGCTGCGACAACTCTGATTACTTTTAATGGTGATTTGCAACTATAGTAAGTGGCTACAGGAAGACAACTAAATTGAATTTATCGATATTCATTAACAGTAGCAATAAAAATACAAGAGTAGTAAAAGTTGGATAGTGTTCAAGAGATTCTGCTCTGGAGTTAGACATATCTGGGTTCAAATCCCAGTTCCAACACTTAGTATATTATCCTGAGCAACTAAATAAAAAAGTCAAAATTCACTACTCTGAACTGCCTTAAAACATAAAGCAAAATCATTATATATACTCACATGCACAACCTCCACTGCTCAACAGTCTAGGATCAAAAAACCAATTGCATCTGCCCACTACAGAGCGGCCTCTTCAAGAAAACATCAGACACAGGAACAGGGTCACCAGTCCTTAGAGAAGATGAAGAGCTCACCTGTTTTCTGTAGTGCTTTGGCTGTAACTTTCTTGGCCAGTAACATAAACTGACTGTCTTCCCCAATTTCTTCTTCATCTTCAGCTGCAATTTTCCCCTGCTGTGCCTGAAAATAAAAATCAGACAGCATTAACAGAAGTCTACAGCTCCCCCAAATAGTCAGCAAAGCCTGGATTGTGAAGCCGGGGTACCTGGGATATAATTTGTTTTCCTTTTTGCAACCTTTTGTTTAGACAAAAAAAATTGACTTTGGATGAACAGAAGAGAATTGCCCATGGTAACCTTCTCAAAGCACAAAAGAAAATTCAAGAATGTAAAGGGACAACAGGCACGCCCAAGTGAAGCAGCAGATGCAAGCGACATACCCCTGAGTTCCAGTCCCAGTCCAGGGGAAACAACCAACGTGAACGACTAAATGAGAAATAAAATAAAAGGGACAGCAATATGTTCCCAAGATTTTTAAACTAACATGACAAACTAGGTGACTGGGTCCTTTCCTCCTCATAAACTTGTGTTAGAACATGTGAGTTTCTTGCAAACTTCCTACCTGGTCCCGAAGCCACTGCTCTCGTTCAATTCGTTCTTTCCTCCATCTGGCTTCAATCTCATCAAGCTGCTCTTCGATCTGATCATCATCATCAGAGTCTCTGTGGAACAAGTCCATCTGGGAAGCATCATCTAGAGCAAAGAGTTAAGCAAAGAGTTAGGTTATAAACATTCCACAGGAGAAGGTACCTGGATAGACACAAATGAATCCCTATCATTTACCATATACCAACGCAAACTTCCCATCCATAATAGAAAATGATTATAACCAGGTCCTCCATAATAACTTGTAGTTTTGATTTCCACTTGCCATGTTAAAATGGACAGACAGGTTATACCATTTGCTTCCAGAGACAACAACCAAGATACCTATATTTTTCCATCGGAATTTCCTCATTCGTCCAGGACCATCACTATGTAGATCCCCATCAGCAAGGTACCTCTCTTGGTATAAACGTAGCTGTCGCTTATCATCATCTAACATTGTTTTCCTACAACAGGAGAAATACGGTGCTCAACAACAGGACTACTCTTGTTGGTTATACACGTCCCATTACTCAGAAGGGCTTGCTAGGATACTGACATGTGTATTTTCTTGATTTGACTATGTAGTTCCTCATCAGAAGGAAGTACTTCATCAATTACATCCTCTTCATATTCATCAATATCTTCCCCATCATACTCATCTTCACTTCCCACATCACTCCCTGAGACCTCTGCCTCGTCCTCCAGGTATTTCTTCAATTTCCTGGCAAACATTTTGGAGATTAGAAAATACAACAATGAATATACACAGAAAATGGTAGCAGTGAGAAAATCAGAACACAGCCACGTCTAATTACAAGAATGCACTTAAATTCACAACAACACATTTGGTAATACTTAAGTCAAACACACACTATGTGCCAAAAACTGTGCTTAATGGGCATCATCACATTATCTCAGGAGGGAGTATTTTATTCCCTCCAATTTAGAGCTGAAGGAACTGAGACGCAGAGTAAACAACTTATCTAAGGTCGCACAGTTAACAGGTAGCCTCAGTTGGATTGGTGACATTGCACTAATGGAAGGTTCGAACTTTTGTTTTGTATTAAGTCCCCCAGCTTTAGGAGACAGACAAGAGCTAGTATGATACAGAGAGGTAATATATTGAGATTCCTTACAGCCCACCAAATCGTGAACTCCAGGTTAGAGGCATGATGGCTTAGAGTGACTAGTAATCAAAATCACTACAAGTTTTTCTGACTTCGCTTTCCACTGAGAACAAATCTGCATCATCCTGGGTTCAAAATCCTGTTACCTATGGTCATGAGTAGCAGGAATGTAGTGATTTGTATTGAAGATTTTTTCTTTTACTTTTGATTACTTCTCTATTTATTTATTTAATTTTTTTAAAGCTGAGTTCCTCTAAATCCTGAGGTTCTTGGGAAATTCCTTCTGGGGCTAATAGTCATTAATTTTCCCATTCTTCCCATCCATCTTTTGGAGCAGTTTAACTTTCAGCTGTCATTCTTTGTAAGATTTCATTTGAACAAAGGATTCTATAGTTATATAAGGCTTAAGAATCATTACCTTAGAAAAATCTATAGATGACCCAAAGCTGTATGAGACAGTTAATTTGACAGGTGACATACTGGGAGACCAAACTGATTGTAATAGAATGGAATGATAGGCGAAGAACACCATGACCCAAAAAGGGATCAATATGTTGTCCTATATGTGAATTCCAAAGTCATCCACATACAGTATAATACTAACTATCCATTAAAATGATTTTTATAGGCATGCCCTCATAGAGTAGTGGTTGGGTTAATTGCCTCCAGAAGAGAGTAGGCCATATAGTCCCAGGTCTGAGGGGAAACAACCAGTGTAAACAACTAAATAAAAACTAAAAAAATAAAATGCTTCTTCCTCTCTTCCTACCTGCCTGCTTACTTGCCCTCATTTCTGCATCTTTCCTTAAACAAAAACAAAACAAAATATCTTATAAATGCTTTACTTTCATGATCAGAAAACAGCAAAACACTAAAAAAATTAAAGGGGCATCTGGGTATACCCTGTGACTGAGGTGGCTGGGATGGTAAAGGTACAGATGATGCAATGCCCAAGGACCCAGGCTTGAGAGCTGGAGGGGAAAAAACTGGATGGGTGGATGAATGGACAGATAGGCAAGACCAGGAAGAGTAAAACCTAAAATAACAGTAATTCATAGGAAAAAGATGTAGAGAATTTTAGTTTACTAGATCCTCAGGATCTAGAGTGACTCAGGTCTTTTGTTGTTGGTTTTATTACAGTTAACTTTTTTTACAAATTAAAAGAAACTCATATGTGTAGTTCCCCATATGTGCAGTTTCCCCATTCCTCAGATATATGTGACTCAGTGTTTTTGATCTTTGGTGACTGTCTACAAAGGACGTGGCTATATCCCACATATAGCACTAGTCAGATCACACCTGAGAATAAATAGAATATCCAGTAGATAAGGAGACTGGAAGCAATGACCCATGACAAGCAGCTGAAGGAACTATAGTTGTTTCGAATAAAAATCACTTCAGGAAGACATGACCATCTTTGAACACAAGAAATGCCATGTGAAAGGATTTTATTCAATATGTGTTAACCATAAACAGAACATTAGAACCAGCAAATTTAAGTAGAAAGGTGGGAAGCTACAACTCAACTGTTAGAAATTTCTAGAAACTGAAGAAATTAACATAACACCTACATTTGCCTTTTCAACTTCTCAGATTGCTTCAGGAGCTCTTCTTCATCATCCTCTTCAGGGTCCTCCGGTGCTTCATTATCAGAGACACTGTGTTCTTCCTGTAAAAATCATATAAAATCATGTAGCATCACATCCAAAGCTAGGCAGAAAAAATGTGTCCTCAACCAAAACAGGATTCATAAACTTCTATCTAAACATTTCATTCTTGGAAATTGCTTCTGATATGATGCCAAACTTAGAAATCTCAAGTAGTCAGACTAGCAGCGGGGGGAACCACAGTAGCAATACATGGAGTTCAGTCTTGATTACATTGCTCCCTACAAACTCACCTCATCACTATCCAACTCATTATCATTTGGGACAAGCTGAAAGGCTCCAAATTCTTCCTCTTCACCTTCTTCCCTAAAATGCAAATCAATAAATTAGTACCAAAAATCTAATAAACAAGGTATCTTGCCTTAAAAAAAAGCATAAATAACATCAAATTTATTATCTAACCTTTAAAAAAACAAAAAAGAAAGAAATGAAGGCAGGCTGTAGGCAGGAAGGAAGCCAAGAGGAGGAAGAAATATTTTATTTATTCAGTTGTTCGCTGCAGTAGTTCCTCTCAGTCCCAGGTCACAAACTCCAGTCACTGGGCTGTATGTGGACGGCATCCCAGGCATGGGCTTCATCGTTGAGTCACCAGGGCATGCCACATTTTTTTTTAAGAGAGGAAGGAATAAAGATAAGGAAGGGATGGATAGAGGGAGAGGAGGAGGAAGCACTTTACCTATTTGTTTGTTTTGTTTCCCCCCGCCAGACTCAGGTCTCAAATCCCGGTCCTTGGGCTTTACAGGGTCTACATCCAGCAGTCTCAGCTGCCTGAGCCACAAGGGTGTGCCCAACTGTACAGTTGAGTAGTGTTAAATACTTTCAGACTGTTTTGTAACCAACCCCTAGAACTGGTCATCTTGTGCAACTGAAACTCTATAACCCTTAAACAACAACTCCCCCTACTTCCCTCCCCTCAGTCCCTGGCAACTACCTTTCTGCTTTGTTTCTATGAGTCTGACTACTCTAAGTTGTGCATATAAGTGGACTCATACGGTATCTGTGACTGGCTTATTTTGCTTAGCATAATATCTTCACAATTCATCCATCTGTAGCATATGCCAGAATTTCCTTACTTTTAAAAGTTGAATAATATTCCATTGTGTATGTATATACACAATACAAATATGTATGCACCACATATTTTATTTACTTTATTTACTTACATCTTTTTACTACTATAAAAAAACACTGCTATGAACATGGGTGTTCAAATATCTGAGTCCCTGTTTTCACTTCTTTTGGGTATATCCCCAAAAGTCTAATTGCTGGATCATATACTTTTCTATTTATAATTTTTTAAGAGAGGAAGGAAGAAAGGGAGAGGAAGAAGCATTTAAGGAAGGAAGAGGAGGAAGAAACATCTTTACATATTGTTTACATTTTTCATCCCAGTCCCAGATCTCAAACCCAGGTTCTTGGCTGTATGCGGTTTGCGCACCAGGGTCTCAGCAGCCTGAGCGAGAAGGACGTGCCTTCTATTTTTAATTTTTTGAAGGACCACCATACTGTTTCCCCCATAGCAGCCTCACCATTTTACACTCCCACCACTAGTGCACAAATGTTCTAAGTTCTCCATATACACACCAACACTTATTTTCTATTTTTATTTTTTATTATTTCTATTTTCCTTTATTTTGATAGTAGCCATCCTAATGGGTATCTTATTGTGACTTTGATTTGCATTTCCCAAATTATTACTGAGGCTGAGCATCTTTCATGTGCTCGTTCTTACCGTTTTTTTTTTTAAGCCCTGTTCTCCATCAACTAAATTAATTACTATAATTTCCTTACTATACAAATATGAGCCTCAAACCACTGTAAGTCGTAAGTCTCTTAGACAGGATACAAGTTACCTCAGATGACCAGTTATTACTAAGCCCAGAGAACCCAACCTCAGGACTGGACTAGAAGAACAGGCCTTCCCAACTTCCCACCAATCACTGAGACTCACCTGTCTGTTGGGAAAGAGCCTGAGCAAAGAGCAAGTGCTTCTTCCATGGGATCACTCATGCTGCTCTCCTTCTCCTGCTTATTTAACTCTGATGGAGCCAGAGCAGAGGCATCTACATCACAACAAAGAAAAAGATTTATCACCAAGAAATGACAGCTTTATCGTCTTTTCCCAGTCATCTAAAGATATGCCAGCTCAATATAGTTCTAAGGTGAGCTTGCCAAAAAGAACTTACTATCCATTCATTGAACAAATTCCTACTTAATGCTTACTATGTGCAAAGGCACCGAAGATACAGTAGTAAAGAAAACAAAGATATCCCATAGAGCTTACATTTGAGAAGTCCTATTGGAGGGGAGGGGGTGTCTGCAGGGAGGGAAGGGGAAAGGGCATGTAGGTAGAAATAACGTTAGCTCTAAATTTTAGGGAACTAAGCAGTAAATTCAATGTATATGTGAGAATCCATTACAGTTGTTTTCTGTGAACTTATCACCCCAAAGTAAGGGGCAATGACTTAAGATATTTGCTTATAGTGAGCCAGGTGCTCTCTGTTGGCTAGTTACCCTGAGAAGTAAATTTTCCTGAACAAAGATTTAAAAGTTCTTCCATGTTCTCTTTCTTATCATTCTTCCTCAGCAGAGATTTTTCAGGCTGAGATGTGAAGTTTCCAGTACACAAATCCAATAGCTCGTCCATGTTAGCATCCATGGCATTCTCATCCATACTGGCCAATGGCAACCGAGGCTTCAATGCTTGGTACTGATTCCTGTGGTTTCTAACATTTAAGAACCTACAAGAACAATTAACAACTGTAAGAAACACTCTAGGGGCAAAAACAGAGTGGGTGAATAACTCTAAACTCACTTCCAATACTAAAGTTAGAGACCGAATCCCAAACCAGAAGACAAAAAGATTCAAACTTGAACCTGTGATAATCTAAACAGGGAAGAAGTTTTACGAAACAATAAATGCTATTCAAAAAGTGAAGGGTAGGTGGGCCCTGGAGGAATAGCGGCTAGGTCAGTCACCTCCACAAGAGCCCAAGCCAAATACTCCTGGGTTCGAGTACTAGGTCTAGGGGTAAAAAACCAGTGTGAACAACTACATAAAAATAAAATAAAGTGCTTCTTCCTCCTCTCTCTTCTTGCCTACCTACCTACCCGCTTTCATTCCTGCCTTTACCTTTCCTTTAAAAAAAAAAAAAAGTAAAGAGTAGGATATGCCCTTGTGGCTCAAGTGGCTGCAATGACTGGGATGTGGACCATGCAAACTTCAAGGACCCAAGTTGGAGATCTGTGGTGGGGGTTGGGAGAAATGAGACCAAAACATGACAAAGAAGTAAATAAAATGCTTCCCTGCTCCTCCCTCCCTCTCTTAAAAAGGGGTAGAGGATAATTTTAGGCTTCAGATGATAGTAGAGTAGTGCTTGGTGTCATGTCCATGTAATGTCCCACATGTCTGTCAATTCTCATACTTACCTAACTAACAATCATAACAGAGAAGGATGAATACAGGGAAGTGTGAAACCATTACAAGAGCTATGCATTTCAAATAAGGCAGACAGTGAGGGGTCAGAATGCCAGCAAGATCTATTTACGCTTCATTTTCTGAAGAGACTTTGTTCAAACTTGTAGAATGTAATATTAATGGTCTGTACACCTTCTCTTCTCAGAAGAGAAAGCACAGATGGAGTGACAGAAGCTTACTTTATTTTTAAACAAAATTAAGCAGTACCCAGCACCATTCCCACCCACAGAAACATAAAACTACCTACCCATCTGCATCCAACAGTTGGCTCTGAGTGTCATCTTCTAAACAGAACTGGAAGTCTCCTGCTCCTAGGAAAAGTGTCTTAGGCTCTGGGGAGGCGTTATACAGATCCTGGGAATCCTCTATGGGAAGTGAAGGCTCAGACAGCTTTCCTGAACTCTGGCACCAAAACAAAACCAAACAAAAACAAAACATTTTACAAATGTCATTCACTGTCATGACAACAACAGAAGCTGCTATTTGCAATATTTAATCTACTCTCAGGCAACTGCAGTTGAGGAGGACAATGCATAACAAAGAGGCATAGAGAAACATCTTCAAGAAAGTAAGAACAGTGGATGAGGTTTGTTTTTTTAATACACGTAGGGGGTGGATTTTTAAAACTGAACATACATAATGTGGTAGGAGTTGGTTGGCTTGGACACACTTTATTTAGCAATGTGGGATGCAAAAGGGGGAGGAGAATTGAAAACCATTACCAACTTACCTTAGAAGCAGAGCTGACCAAATTGGCTCGAAATAGCCCTGGGGAAGGAGATCTGAATCCTCCGGCTACAGGGAGAAAACTGGTCCCACGGCCTGTCTGTCTGTTGCAAGGCTGATAGGATGGAATTGTGGAGCCAATCAGCTCAAAGCTGCTATTATGGCTGCTCTCCTTTGTCAGCAATGAGCATGAATCATCTTCATCTAAAGAAAGAGAAATAACTTTTAAGTATGTGATTCCAGAAACAGGGTGGATTTGTTTAGGAAAAAGAGCTGAGACTGAAACTGTCAAGTTATATGTTTCAAAACACTAAGTTAAAGGTAAATTATAGTACTAAGATAGCATTATATAATCAGGGGTTATTCATCTGAGTTAAGTGACACTGAAAGTTTCCCTCTGTTTTGTTCTTTGCCTAATACTTATGATCACTCTCTCCATTATCCAATCACTTATCATCTTCCTTTGATCTAAACATGATAGAAATGTTTCCTGATTCACGCAGTCAATGCACACTCACTAAGGAAATATATGCCTGTGGTCCACTATAAAAAAAACTGCATAAAAGCTTTCAGAAATGAACTACTGTATTTCATAAATTCCTGTCATTGCCACATGTGAGATGGGAGAAGTTGATTAGGGTTACAAAAATAGACCTTTAATGGACTCGTCATGCTTACGTATCGCAGCAAGAGCATCACAGAAAAGTCGGTCCTGCGAGCCACTGCTTACCTAATTTACTGGGTCTTTTGCCCGAGCTCTCATCTGTTTCTGATTTTTCTTCACTAGGAAAGTAACTGCAAAAAAAGAAGGCAAGTTGAGTATCTGCTTCTGCTTCTACCTAGAGGGACAGATCCACGAGAATCTTCTCTTTCCTTAGAGAAAGTTGCTTACCCCATCCTGAAAGAGTTGTCCTTAAACAGAAGCAAGGAATCTGAAGAGAGGGGCTTGGGGACAGAGAGGCCAGCTGACTTGCTGGTTTCATTACTGCCATCGTTGTTTTCTTTATCTACCTCTTTTTCATCTTTGTTTTCTATTTCTTCACTACTGAGAAGAAATTCTGTATTCTTTACAAATCACACCGCCCAAAAGCAAAATAATACAAGTCAGAAATTTAAAAACGAAATATGGCTGCTTAGTTCTGGGTCACATCTTAAATCTGAAAAGGGAAATCTGAAGCTCAGCCTAATCACTGTCATTAATATAATTTTCCTTAACACCTTTAGAGCTCTTTCATATTTATTTTACCTTTTATCCTCCCCAATTACTATAAGATTCTGAAGAAAGATTTAATTATCATTTTATTGAGGCACTAAGATATTAAATAATTAGCCCGAGACTGCTGGACTGTGAGATGGCTGTCCAATTCAGCCACTGCTTTCTTCTTCCTTGAATCAGGGCTAAATATGAACCAACTTTTTCAAATGACTCCCGAGTTCAAACAAGGAAGATTTGCCATTTTCTAATACTGGAAATTCTATCATCATCTATCTTCCCTAGAAAGAAAACAATACTATGAAACACAAGGGCTAGAGGCCCTTCTACCCTCCTCAACGAAGAATCAAATTAACTCAGAAGGTCTCAACCTGCCTAGAAATTTCTTTCAGACCTCAACTTGGCCAAGTTTGAAACTACTTTTTATTCTGAATAGAGAAACCTAAAAAACACAAAGACGAAAGTTCCTATTAACACAAAACCATTTCCATATTGGCATAATCATATTGCAGTACGTAAACTAATAGGTAGAAGCCAAGGGTATGGCTCTTAAATGCAGGTATAGAGTGGTACTGACAGAACTGAGTGCATAGATGTTGGCACATATGGGCTAGCTACATTCATCTCTGCTCCTCAGTTCTCTCACACAAGTAAATGTGCCTATATCCTTATATAATTACATATATATGTGTGCATACTTGTATGTACACACACATATATATATATGCATACTTGTATACTCTTATTCAAATCTGATTTTCTCTTTCCCTTATTCATGACCAAGTAACAAAATTACATAATTGCCAGAAACCTCCTGATTGCCTTCTTCCTCTTCTTTCCCCTCTTCCTCCTCTTCTCCCTCTTCCTCCTCTTCTCCATCTTCCTCAGACTCATCTGTCATTTCTTCCTCCTCCTCCTCTTCTTCAAATCCATCTTCATTATCTAATTTGAATAATGCCTGGCGCTTTTGGCGCTCCTCAAACCTTCGGAGTTTCATTGCTTCTTGCAGTTTGGCTTTCAGCACTTGAAGTTTTTCACCTAATCATAAACACGAAGGAAATTTACACAGAATGACCGACTACATACTATAATAACGTCCATACATGGTGCGCCCTGGTGAAGTAGTGTGTGGGCATAGTCCACATACATCCTAAGGACTCGGGATCATAATCTGCGGCCAACAGGAGCAACCAAGATGAACAACTAAATAAAACTTAAGTATTTATTCCTCCTCTCTCTTTCTGCCTCTGCTCTCCTTCATTATTGCCTGTACCTTTCCTTTAAAAAAGAAAATGTAAATATGCATTTTAGGCAACCCCAGAAGTATTCGAATCATACCCCAAAAGAGATCTTAGTACTCTAGACTTGTTATTCTAACAAACGGATTTTTTTCCCCTAATTTTCTTCTAAAAGTACAGGCAGGAATGAAAGTAAGTAGGCAGGCAGGCAAGGAGAGAGAGGAAGAGGAAGCACTTTATCTATTTTATTTAGTTGTTCTTCTTGGTTGTTCCTCCCCAGGGTCCCAGGTCTTGAACCGGGGAACTTGGTAAGTATGTGGACTACTCCCATTGAACTGCCACCAGGACATGCCAAGAAACATGGATTTTATGAACTGAAATGTAAAACAGAATTTCCATAATTATGCTCGATTATGCAATTTACAAAATTTATAAAATTTCAAAAGGGGAGAGAAATGGGACTTCAAAATTCTCTGGCTTAGTACACCTTGGTGGAGCAGTGGTTAGGTCCACCACCTCCTAACAAGCACAGTCCACATGTGTCCCAAGGACCTAAGTTTGCTTCCTGAGACCAGGAAAAACAACCAAGATGAACAACTAAGTAAAATCAAATAAATAAAAATGCTTCTTCCTCCTCACTCTTTCTGCCTGCTTGCCTACTTGTCTTCATTACTGTTTGTACTTTCCTTTAAAAAGAAAAAACAAAAAAGAGTCTGGCTGAAGTGACTAAGGTATGGGCCTTGTAGAGTCTACAGACCTGGGGACCTGAATTTGAGACCCAGGGCTAGGAGTTAAGGAAAAAAAAAAAAGTGAACTAGGTTAAATATTGTAAGATACATTTTCTATGTGTGGCATCTGAGAGCTATTTCATGTGTGTGGCTATGTGAATGATGCTTAAGTAACAATAATGTGGTCACTGTATCACTGAACCACAACCACAGAAAAGCAAAAAGGGATAGAAATAGCACACAGAAGAGAGGTGAAAGACTGGACTTGGTTTTTTTTAAAGAAAAGGTGTAGGTAGGAATGAAAGTGAGCAGGCAAGCAGGCAGGAAGAGAGAGAGAAAGAAGCATTTTATTTATTTTTATTTAGTTGTACATCTTGGTTGTCTCCCTCACCCAGGACACAAACCTGGGTTCTTGAGATATGTGTGGACTGCACTTAGGCTGGAGCTGGTTGACCAAACCACTACTCCAGCAGTGCGTGCCTGGATCTAATTTTTTTAATTAATCTAAATTTTATTTAAATGGAGGCAAGGTTTAAAAGTATTCAGATCGAAAACAGCAGTCCAAATCCTGGCTCTCATTAGAAAGAAATTTAGATGCACTTAAGGTTTTTTCCCCTGATATTTAGTTATAGTTTCCAAAATATTATGTATACGGTATACAGTATAGATTTATGAACAGAAGATTTTTGACTTTTGACGGTAAACATTTTAAAACAAACTATTTTCTTTCCTCCTTTCTTCCAGTAAATTTACATGCCCATTAACTTTAAAGTATTATTTGGTATTTTTATTATTATGATTCAGTAAAAGTAGTATAATTGTATATTTTCTTTCCTTTAGAATTTTGTTATGAAGCTATTTTTTTAAGGAACTGCATAGCCACTAAACGACATGGATTTGTTCTGAAAAATGTATTGTCTGGTGATTTCATTGTTGTGCAAAGGTCAGAGAGTATAATTACACAAACCTAGCCTACTTCACACCTAGGCAATATGACACAGACTGTTAGGGTCACTGTCATACACGTGGTCCACTGAGTGAAATGTTAAGTTATGCACGACATTCATACCATTAAACAGCACATAGCTGTTACACACAGCAACCCGCTTCAGAAGTGATATAAGGTCTACGTGAGCTCTAGAGTTTAGTGGTCTGGACCAGGCTGCTGGTTCTACTACCAGCTGTATAAACTCGGCTTAAAAGCCATGTATACTGGTTTCCTCATATGTAGAATAGGGATACTAAAGTTATTTACTGCGAAACATCTAGGAAAGTAAGTGCCTGTCAGAGAATAAGTGGTTAATTTCCCCCGCTCTCTCTCACATACACATGGTAGACAAATATGAATTTTTGTAGAAAGAACTTTGGGAAGACTAATTTTTCATTTTATACCTTTTCTTCAATGTTTTAATATTGTTTCTATATATATATTATTTGTATTTTCAAAGTGGGAACAACCGACCTGCCATTAATATATTGCTAAAACAAAAAAGCAGATTGTAAAGAATGTATCATGTGATCACATTATTATTTTTTAAAACATACATATACATACAAACAGGTGAAGAGGACAGATACACAATATGGCTATAGAAGTTATCTCAGAGGATTACAGATGCTTTTTATGCTATGTACTTCCTACAACGGATTTTTTTTTTATTATAAGGCAAAGGTTCCTTCAAGAAGTAAAGTCATCTTCCCCAGCCCACACCTCCAGGCAATGCCACACATGAATCATGCTGGAGGCACTGCTGTCCAATCTCCAAAGTCTCCAAGGAAAAACATTCTGTAACATCTCTCTCTTGGGTTGTCGGTAGTCATATATATCTTTTACAGTACAAAGTGCAAAAAGGAAGAAAGAAAAGGCAGACTCAAATACCTGGTTTTGTGTGGTTTGCTTCATCCAGCTTCTCAGCTGCCAGGGTCACAGGTATCACATCTACCTTTAGTTCTTCTTTCCCATCAGTGCCCACATCTTTGACTATGATGTTCACATTCACCCTCTGACCAGCCCTGGGTTTGCTTGCTGGGTTAGCATGCTTCCAGAAACGCTGCTTCAAGGCTTCCAGTTCTAAATACAAACATCAAGCAGTCTGTCAATATGTCATGCTCTTATCCTCTAAGATTCCAGTCAAGGATTAGAAACTAAGTTATTTTAGCTCAACAAAGTTGTAAGGAAAAAGAAAACACACAGGCAGCAAAAACTCTTTTACTACTAATATCTGTATTAAATTCGTATTACTTAACCTAAACAAATAGACAGATGCAACTGCTTCTTAATATACTTCAAAATCATTATAGGGTAGAAATTCACAAGTGAAGTTTCTAAGTAGGTGTACTTCTTTAAAAAAAAATTAAAGTGGTAGAAAAAAAATTCTCAATTATCAAGCACTTAATTTTTCATGGGTTTCAATCTCCTTTTTAAAAATTCTCTATTTTGACACACTCTGGCAGGTGAGCTATTTAGTATATCACCAGGCATAGTCCACATATATTCCAAAGTCTCCAGTTCAGTACCAGGAGGTGGGGGTGGGGGGAACAATCTAGATGAACAACTAAATAAAATAAAGTGCTTCTTCCTCTCTCTTCTTGCCTTTCTGCCTGCGCCTTTCCCTGAAAATTTTTTTCCTATTTTGAACATTTCACTATTGATGAGAAATCTTACCACAGATGGGTAAAGTCAATATAAAAGTGAAAATGACAATCCGGTCAGAGGTATGACTCAGTAACAATATATGAAAACTTCTGTTTTTCAGCGTCACACTAGCATCACCAGTGCAATCAGAAAGGAAATCTCACTTAAAGGTAGGCCCTGTACCACACACCCAACTTGTATACGAATGGGAATAGATAATTAATGGGAACAATAAATTCAGCAATTCAGGGGTAACTGGGCCTTCCCTCTACCACCAATGCTATAGCAGATTTTCCTTCTCTTTTCTCCTCAATCAGCTTCTACCTGGTACCATCTCCTATTCATACCACAGGAAGAGCTGTCGGAACAGAGCCGACAGTTAAAAAGAGAAAGAAAGGAGGAGAAAAGCTCTTTTGAGGCTGAGGGATGCTGGGCTGGATATTTCCGTGTTTTCTCTTCCATGATAAAATGTTCTGTATACGCCAAGGTTTGTTCTTTTTCTAAAATGTACTTGAATCATACTTTAGTAGTTTGTGGATAACATCTCGAGTTGTTTTTTCTTTCTCTAGAGTCTTAGTAGAAAAAGAAAAGTGGAAGAAAACCTTTTTATTCTCAGTCCCTAACATTATTAACAGTAAAAATTCAACCCCAAAGAATGGTACGTTTACATTACAAACAACTGGAGAGAAGCTGTAAGTCTGCGCTCTATTTCATAGCAATTCAATAAGGTTCGAAGCAGCAGAAAGGGAACAGAAATAGGTAGGCTATCATTTGCACCAACAGAAATGGATGGGAAGATTACTCAGGACCTAAAGTAATAGTGAGGCAGAAGATGCTTTTGTTCTCCTGGAAAAGCCACACTCCTCAGAGCTCTTCATCCCCCAAATCACTAGAGCATCCACTTTTCTTGAGTCAACCATCACCCTCCTAGCCCTAGAATCCCTATTCAAACTAGTCTCCTTCCATTAGCCTTTTTCCAGCAGCTTTCAATTCCCCTCTAACTGGTCCCTGCTCTAGTTCAAGTCTCCACTGGTAGCATGGCTCTAGAACAGTTCTCATTGCTCTTAGTCCAGAAAGTAGAATGAAGGGAAAAGATTATTCCCTATCGTATTACAGGAAGAAGAAATATATTTCTGGCATCCCAAAGATCAGATCTGCATGCAATTTCTTACTGAAACCTTATTTTACATGAGGGCAAGAACAGTGACATGTTCCTGCTACTTTGACTCCTAACTCCTGCCAATGTGTCCACCACACTGGCCACCAGACTGAACCTCCTAAAACGATTATACGAGTGAGTCATTTTCCTTTCTAAAAAATTTTTAATAGCTCTCTATTAACAAAAGATTAATGTCTAATCTTCTAGCACATTCTAAAAGCCCTGCATGATCTGGCCTCTGGTCTCTAATCCTCCTGCAATTTTTCACTTCAACCATCCAAAACACTATGTGCTTTCTCTTGTCTTTGAATCTTCTGCATGTCTGTCTCCTTCACCTAGAAAGTCTCCCTTACCTCTATGCCTTAGTATCTATTTAGCTTCCAGGATCCAGCCCAGATATCAGCTCTTTTCAGAAGCTCACCTGACTCCCCATGAGGTACTACAAGTGATATCCCCTTCCTCTAGGCTCAAAGCACACTCATCACTTACAACCCAGTAGTGTAATGGTCAATTTGTCTGCCTGTCATTCCTACTAGATTTTAACTTCCTTGAGAGTAGGAATTACATCTGACTTATGTACAGTACCCAACACTGTTTTCAGTAAAAGTATATTATATGAGCACACCTGAGTGGAGTAGCGGTTAAGTCAGTTGTCTCTGAAAGAGTGCAGGCCACATATATCCCAAGGACCTGGGCTTGTATCCCGGTCCAGGGGGAGCAACCAATGTAAACAACTACATAAAATAAAATAAAATAAAATAAAATTCTTCTTCCTCCTCTCTCTCTCTGCTTGCCTGCTTGCCTTCATTCCTGCCTGCACCTTTCCTTTAAAAAAAAAAAAAAAAGATTATTATATGAATGTATGAATGTTCCTAACTTCATGCATATTAGGGACTAGGTTGTTCTGGAAACTCGACATTCATGTCCAGTATTATTTCTAAATAAAAACACATTCTTAGTTAAAATTAAGTGCCAACCATGTGCCAGACACTGTGATAGTTCTCTATGTAATGCCAAGTGTAATGTAATGCCAATTTCTCCAAGTATCTGTCTGGTCTTTTACAAAATACCTGAGCTGCGAGAATTAAAAAAGATAACTAATAAAGAATTTCTCAGTCTTAATATAGTGGATACTTCAGAAAAGGTTTCTTCATATTAATATTAGGTTGAAAGCAAGCCTCTTATGTCAAACCTTACACTCAGGTGTGCCATTTCTCTTTATGATACATTTTCCTCCATCCCTTTGACTCTTTCAAAACTTCCTAACTCCATGGATGGGTGAGGTAGGAACTTCAGAAAAAAACACTGGTGTTTTCTGAGGACTTTTTAGCTAAGCACTAAATAAAATGAGGAAGCCATGAAAAGTAGAAATGACCCAAAGGAGCTGAATAGGTACTCGATATGAGCTACCTGGAAAGTTAACCCCATCTCCCAACACATACCTAAAATCCTTTTCTTAACTTTTCTGTTATTTTGCCTGAAATTCCACCAGAGATTCATTTGAGATTTTAAGCTTTATGTCTCAAAACAGGTCTGAGAGTCATGTCCACTCTCTGACATATTACCTAACGAAGTGGAGCTCTTCCTGCCCTCATTTTATCTGAGAGAAAGGAAATGTTGATATGAGTAGAAGTGAGGAGAACATGGACGAGTTTTAAGATCCAGCATCTTTAGGGTATTGGGTAGCTCTAGATAGCTGAAGATATTTGTGTGCCTGAACAGCAGTAAGCGAAAGCCAAACAGCTCATTTCTACATTTTATTGAAGACTGGCCCTGTGCCTAGGAGAATGGGAAGAAATTTTCTACTTCCTCCTCTTGGTGTTGCATACTTGTGTTTCCGAAATGGAGAATTTAAGTTCCTTGACTGAGTCTCTGGCAAAGAAGCTCTTTCACACAAGCGCGCCAACTATGTTCTAAGAGACCATACACAAAGTGTAACGTTATATGAAGTGAAAAATGCTTTAATACTCTCCTTCCCGTTAAAAACATAAAAAAGCTTTCTTCCCTTTCCTGTCTCTCAGCCCAGGACTGTTTAGATAATGTCTAGTCCCACATAACAAGACTTATCAATGTCTAATATAGTAAGTACTCAAAAAAAAAGTTTCCTCCCCGTCTTTGAAATGGGGACTGTTTAGATAAAATTTCTAGTCTCACATCACAAAACTTTCCTCCTTGTTTTGGGCAGCAGCTCATTCCCAGACTTCTTTACTAATGGAGCTATGCTAGTTCTGTTACACAGTCCTTCCACCCCACCTCCTGTTCTAGTCCAAATGACATGCATGTCCTCCCAATATGCAACTTTCCGTCCCTTCCAAGAATGTCCTTCTCTCCACTTCCATGAAGTCCACCCATTCAATCAATAAAAATTCACAGTACAGTAGATGCTGTGGCTGACATAGTACCTGTCAACAATAGGCTGTTTAGTGAAGGAGTCATGATGTAAATAATTTTACTAATAGACGTAACAGTTACTATTTAAGTGTTTCTATATGCTATTCATTAGTCTGCATTATTTCAACAAATATTCTGTGAATCAGATATTATTTCATGTTTGCAAAAAGATGGCTTGGGAGTCGCCTGGTGGACTAGTGGTTAGGTCTGCCACCTCTGGCCAGGCGCAGTCCAATACATCCCAAGGACTCAGATTCTGTCCTGGGACTCGGGGAAGAGAGCCAAGATGAGTAACTAAATAAGATCAAATAAAAATACTTCCTCCTCTTCTCTTCTGGCCTGCATCTTTCCTTAAAAAAAGAAAGGGTGGCTTGATGCCCCCTGGTAGCTCAGGCGCTGAACTGGCACCTGGGGTATGCAGCATGTAAAAGCCCAGAAGTCCAGGTAGCTCATACCGAGGGCATAGCCAGCTCCTTTGGGTCATTTCTACTTTTCATGGCTTCCTCGCTTTATTTAGTGCTTAGCTAAGAAGTCCTCAGAAAATCAGAAAACACCAGTGCTTTTTTCTGAAGTTCCTGCCTCACCCATCCACGGAGTTAGGAAGTTTTGAAAGAGTCAACGGGATGGAGGAAAATGTACCATCAAGAGAAATGGCACACCTGAGTCTGGGTTTGTCATGGGGGACAGGGGCAGGTCCTGTCATCGCACGGGAAACAACCACCAAAATACGAGTGCTTTTGGCATGCCCGGGTGGCTTACTGGATAAGGCCACCAGACCTAGTCCACATATATGTGAAGATGCCTGTCTGCACCTTTCTTTAAAGAAAAAAAAAAGATGGCTTAAAGAGCTCAAATAGCATACTCAAGGTTAAATAGTATGCTGCACAGTTCAGATGCTAACTCTGGTCTTGCTAAGACAGAGCCTAAGCTCTTATCACACCCTGCCTGAACGTAGAGGAGGCAATACTCAATTCTTCTGCAAGTCAGCAAATGTGCCCAGTATGGTATACTTGAGTTCTTTTAAAGGATCATTCCTTCACTCACTTACTGAATATGGTTACTGCCGTGAATCACCCACCGTGGAAGCGCTGGGGTATAGAGTAGGGAACAAGAGTCCCACTCAGAGTATAAAGTGGAAGGCAGCGAATAAGTAATTTCATCCACCTACTCTTCAAGCCTTTCCTTTAATTACCTATTGGAAGAAACTTACCCTTTCTCTGAACTCCCATAACATTTTATTCTAAATGTTACTTTGAGCAAATTTTTTTTCTTCACATTATTTACTTTTTTCCAAGTATCAGTGACACATGTTCGTTATAAATGTCACTTACCACTTTCTCTCTTGCATTATTGTTATTTGCACACTTCCTATCTCCCCTACTAGAGTGTACTTAGCTTAAGTGTATGATAAATGTCAGATTTTTCTTGGTATGCCCAAGAATTATAGCTTAATGTTTGCTAAGAAAAATGAAACATTTTTTTTGCAGTTTTTCAGACAATTTACTGAACCAAAATCCTTCTCTTTAACTGTGTAAAGCTGAATAATGCTTTTATGAATGCCGTAACAAGATTTTTTTTTTAAAGAAAAGGTGCAGGCAGGAATGAAGGTGAGTAGGCAAGCAGGCAAGAAGAGAGAGGAGGAAGAAGCGTCCTATTTTATTTTTATTTAGTCGTTCACACTGGATATTACCCACCAAATGCAGCAGTACTCCATCAGGGCACACCTTACAAGATTTGACATAAAATCACAAGGAAACTTAGAATTTTAGGTTGGAAAAGCAGAAATAAGTTCCTAAACAAGACACAACAGCAATGTACCTTTTCTGTATATTAACTATCAACAGGTTTCCATCTTAAATAAAGATTAGATCTCTAAGACACCCGACCGACCCCAAAATCTAAATGGGATCCTACCCATATCTGATTCATCTGTAAAATAAGATTATGTGTGGTTATCATGTGTTCCCTGTCCTCCACAGTGGCAAATAAAAAGTTTTCAGCATAAATCACTCTGGAGAGGCGCCCCACAACTCAAAGGATTACCTCTGTTGGTTTCAGGCTCTTCCAGTATCACAAAGGAATCTTCATTGGCAGCCAGCCGAGGTTTAATGAAAACATCTACTCCCAGTTGCTTCAGTCGATCCACAGTGAACTTTCTCACTTTTTCAGGTGGCACAACTGTTGATTCAGTCTGCTGTCTGGACTCTTCCACCTTCTCATCTGTTTCTTCTGTTTTTCTCAGGTCATCTTCACCCTCCAGGGTGTGAGGTTGGGGTGTTACAAGCCCTCCAGTCTGACACTCCTCACTGTCTTTGTTTCCAAGGCAGGTGGATTCCTGTTGCCTCACTGAACTGTCCCCAGGTGAAGATATAGTACCACTCTGCTTCTGTTTCTCCTGAATTTCTAGCTCTTCACTTAGCATCAAACCCTTTACACAAGATTCATCTGCACCAGGAGTGAGCTGGGCTTCCTTTGATACTGCAGGGAGTGCAGTAATTTCCATTTCACATCCTGTACCAGTTATCTGCTGAGAACCTTTGCTATGGTGGTTGCTATTCACCTCTGTTGTATTTGCAGTGTCTGTGATTTCTTTGTGATGGCTTGACTGATACTTAGATGACCTGGAGAAGAGAAAATGAGCTAGAGTTGAAAATTATCCTAAATGTGAAACATTCTCATTCCTTAGCACATAATGAATCAGTTAAATCAATTTTAAAGGGAGAAGGAAACTAAACTTTTTACACCATATAGTTGTTACAAAACTGAGTGTTTAAAAAAAATTATAATCACAAGGAAAGAAGATTCTTACTTCAGTAGTGCCATGCCATTTCCCTGGCAAGTGGGCCTGGGTTTACGTTTGAAGAAATCGTGAATGGTTTTATTCTCAGGCATGTGATATGGAAGATTAAGTGCAGATTCTATAAAATGGAACAAAACAAGCAAATACATATGCTGCATATTCTAAAATGTTACTTCATCTTCAGTTAACAGTACAACCAAAACCATAATCAGAGATAGAAACCAATCCTGCTTTTAATACAGACAGGATCCACGTACAAAAGAACTCCCTGAGGACCAGTGGAATGGACTCATTTAAAAACTAGATGTGAAGTCAAACTGATTAGGAATTTTTTTTAACATAGATCTCCCATTTCAAGTCCATTGAATCAGAATGACTATGAGGAATTTACATTTTTGAAAAGTTCCCAAAGGGATCCTAATGCAGCTTATACATAGATATCATTAAAAAACTTCCCAGGCACACCCTCAGTGCTCAGGTGGCTGAGGTGGCTCAGGTGTAGATCAGGTAAAGCCCAATGACTCAGGGAGAACAAACAAAATAAATGAATAAATAACAATGCTGCTTCCTTCTTCTTTCCTTCCAAAAAAAAAAAAAAAAAAAAATCCCCTACTTACCGCCACTGCAGTTCTGGAAATTATCTCAGTTTATACTCAGTTACTGTTCTCAGTTTAAACTCAGCTAGTGTTCCAAAGGCTTTAGAACCATGGCCATTCACCAAGATAAATTCTAAACTTGGCATTATAATCCAATAACAGTGTTAAAAAACAAAATCTCCAACATCCAAGTTGAGTCTACAAAGAAATACTGCATTTACTTTACAGGCTTGTATTACCTCGAATAAGGCGCTGAGTCTCACTATGCAGTTTTTTTATTGCTTCCTTACTTAACTTGGCTGCCTTCCTTTCCTAAAGAAAAAAACATGATGAGACTACATTAATGCTGTCCTCCAGAAAGATATTATTCATCCTTAAGTGTTTGTTCTCTCCAGAAAAGAAGATGGAGAGGGAACAGTAAGCATTAACAACCTTAATACAATATAACCTATAGCTTATTTGCAAGTCTCACAGATTTAATTAATCTAACTCAATTTGTGCCCCTATTATGTACAAAAGCATCATTTTGGGTACCAGGAAAATATGATAGACATGATAAAATATATAACCCTGAGATACCCACAATCTCTTAAGGAAAAAAGATCAAGATGACAACTATATATAAGACTCTACACCTCACCTTCCTCATGGTGCCTTTGGATAACTCATTTTCTTCTTCATATGAATAAACTTCACTCTCTAAAGACAGCTCCTTTTTCTACAAGAGAAGATTGACAGCTGATTAATATGGATAAAATTTAAACTGACACGAGGATGTAGCTTACTCATGGACTGCTTTTGTATTCTAACATCACGCTGCATTAATCATAAATCAACAGTTATTAAATAGAAAATTTTAAAAAGAACTGCATCCTAGAACACCTAGAAAAAAAATTAGGTGTCTCAAATGGAGTGAGGGCCCTCACTTATACTTCTATATTACATATTGCTCCAGGAAGGGACAATGCCTCCCAGATAATCTTAAGAATAATTATGGAAGAGTAGTGGTAGAGCAGTAGTTAGGTCAATCTTCTCTGAAAGAGCAGGCCTCATACCCCTGGTTGGAGTCCCAGGTCCAGGGGAAACAGTGTAAACAACTAAATTTAAAAAAAAAATGCTTCTTCCTCCTCTCTCTTCCTGCCTACTCAATTCATTCCTGCCTGCAAGTTTCCTTTAAGAAAAAAATAAAACAACAATTATGCCTCTAAATAATCAGGACAACAATGCTTTGACTGAAGTCTGTCTTTGATAGCTTTCCTGAAACCCTACAGGTTCACTTCTTAGAGACCAAAGGATTATAAAATTTATATCCCTCCCCCATTATTTACCTGCTTCTTCAACTTTACTCCCCCCACCCTACAACATTCCTATGAGGGCAATGGAATGACTAATTAGCATGTCTATTACTTGTAATCAAAATTAAAAGCGGAAAAAAAACAATTACCACATGTTTTTCTTCAGATTAAAAAAATTAAGTTTTCAACAGTAAATCAAAAAGTAAAGTTTAGCTCTTATGGCAATCATTTTTTACTTGCCTTGTGGTTTTTTACTTTGTTTTTCACAGCTGCCCTTATTGCTTCTAATGACTCTTCCTCTTCCAAGGAAGAGTTATTTTCCTCCTCCAGCTCAGTTTCAAAAAGGTCTTTATCCACAAGAAGACAGCCACTGTCATTAAATGGTTGCTTCACATCATCATCCTGGATGATGTAAAGAAAGAACAAAATCCAATCACTTAAAAATCCATTACTTAATATCACATGGCAATTTGCATGAAGCCAGAAATAGCCCATGTTTCATCGAATATGTTTCGATGTCACTTTAGAACACTTTCTGATGTCACTTTAGAACACTTTCTTAACCCTAGTCATCTTTTCAAGTCCACAGTGACTTTATGCAACTGTCCAAAGCCACCTTAATAAACAGTACTTTTTTTTGAAAAGTCAAATTAAATACTTATACAACTTTAGCATTTTTTTTATTTAGCAAATAAAACTACTGATGATGAATGCATGAAAAATCCTACTTTGAAAGAGAAATTTCATCAGGTCAGAAGCAGTAAAGAATTACTCCAGGTGCTCACACAGAAAACCAGAAGCCATTTGGAAGTGTCCTCCAGAAAATGAGAGTAAGTTTAAATCACATAGCCCATTACTGGCAATGTCAAACAATCAACTCAAAGCTAAACTGAGGGCAGAATCAATCTCAAGAACTAAAAACACTTTTTCTAAACTGTTAACCTGCTTTAGAAACAGCAAGTAAGTCTAAAATGTACCTCAATTTTTGTTTCCTTCTTTTTCAGCCGCCTAATTTTTTCCATTTTTCTCTCCTCTTTCTCAAGTCTTCTCTTTGATTTTACTTTTGCTTTTACTCTCGTTCCTTCTTTATTACACATGGGGTTTTTGGCACTCTTTCTCTCAGCAGCAAAGTCCATAGAGTTTTCAGATTGGAGACCCAGTTCTAAGCAAGGTGTTATTTGTGTTTCAAGATTTTCCTTATACAAAGGTTCCTCAAGGTCACTTTCATCACTGTCTGCCAGAGTTTTGTGAATCCTTTTGACTTTTCCATTTTTCCCAGCATACAAGTTCTCTTTATTTTCCTCCTCCGCACTGTCATAGGTAGTTTTCTCTGGACAGGCACTTGTGTCCTCTTTTTCAGAATCACTGTCATGTAGCACTTTCCTGTTTCTCAGTTTCTTGTTTGGAAATATCTCTTCATCTGAATCTGGAGGAATAATTTTTTTTAAAAAAGTCTAGTGTCATTTAGCTTTCCTTCTAGTCCCACTATTCAAAAACATATTCAAGTATTCAAGAGAAATAACACCTTGTGAGATTATGTAACTACAAAAAAAAAAAAATTGAGGGTAACAAAGCCAATCTAAAAACACCTTTTGAAAAGCATTTTCCTTAGAAAAATGTCTCTTATTGAGAAATATAATTACATATATTCACAATGTGTAAAGTCCTAATCCTTCTGGCAGGTGTTAAAAAATTCTTAGTATGAAATGAATGCATTCAATCAAGCAATGTAGTAGATTCTAGATATTTTATGCATATAATAATATGTGACTTTCAAAAGGGTATAAATAATAAGGTTGGGCATTATTTAATAAATTGAGAATAAACTCAATCTGATTCACTTATATCCCAAGCTCCCACATTCTAGTCCTAAAAATAAAAGTGTTAAATATCACAAACCTCTTTCATTCAAGGACTCAATTGTTTCACAGCTGCCCTGTCCACTGTCTGAAGGACTATCTGCTTCTTCTTGTGAAATAAGTTTTGGATCACTTATTTCTAGGTGAACCTAGAAAATGTGAAGATACTTTGCATTAACCAGCAGGTTAGAGAGTATACTAACATAATGATACACAAATCGAACATCAGACTGAAATAACAATACAATTATTCAATGGACAACATCAAGAATTACAGCATAAGAAACAAAGAATTCATTGCTCATCTTTAAAGATGCAACAGAGCTAACTCCTTATGTTGAGTAATGGTGAATAAATGAAAACAATCAAGCATTTATTATGTTTCTTCTGTGAACTCTCGTACTGTATTCAAATGACATGTTAAATAGCATCATAGAGGCGCACACTGGGGGAGCAGTGGTTTGGACAGCTGCCTTCTGCAGAAAGTACAGTCCACATAAATCCCCAGGACCCAGGTTCCCATTCTGGGGCTGGGAGAAGAATAACCAAAATGAATAACTAAAGCGCTTCTCTCTTCCTGCCTGCCTGCTTCTGCTAGCCTTCATTCCTGCCTGCACCTTTCCTTAAAAAAAAAATAAAATAAAACAGTTGCTCTCTGGTGGAACAGCAGTTGGACACAGTCCACATACATCCCAAGGTCCCAGGATTGTGTCCCAGGACCAGCAGAAACAACCAAGATGAACAACTAAGTAAAATAAGTAAAATACTACTCCTTCTCACTTCTGCCTGCCTGCTTCTGCTTGACTTCATTCCTGCCTGTACCTTTCTGTAAATAAATTTATCTTCTGGGGGGAAAGCACTTACCTTTTAGAGAGGCATAATGAAATATTTGTGGATGAAAGAATGTCTGGAATTTGCTTCCAAATAATCCAGTGAGGGGGAAAGTGGGTAGGGATATAAATAAAACAAGACTGACATTAGATAATTGTTAGGTGATCGGTTTATTATGTCAGTCTTTCTATAGTTGTTTATGTTTGAAAAGTTCCAAATAAAAACATTTTAAGAATCACGAGTAAAAAAATCTAAGGAGAGGCACACCCCTGCAGCCCTGTAAAACCCAAGGACCATGGTTTGAGACCTGAGTCAGGTGAAGGGTGAAAAAAGAAATCTAAGAAGAGTGTGTCAGCAACTTGACCAATTAATGAGCTGACCTGAGATGCCAGGTCTTCCACTTCTTTGCTGTTCTTAGAGTTCTTAATCAACTTATTACTAAGGGGGAAAATACTGACATCTGTAAAGTAATAAGACACAAGACCTCACCCTAATGGTTTCTCCAGCAACTATCAAATTGATTTAAACACCTGATATAATTATTACAATAACCAAAAATAACATGAACTGAGGAATCACTGAGGATTATCAATTATGTGCTGATCCTCCTCCCAAAGATCAAACACCTAACTATTCTGTTTGTGGAAGCAGTAACTACACAGCTCAAATACATGGTGACAGCTCTTAATTATTCTGGTCTAGACAATTTGCAGCCCTGCTGGCAATGGTCAAAAGGCAAGGGCAAGAACAGGGTGGGGAGAGAAGGTCTTAAAATGTTCAGTAATCAACATAATACCTTATTGCAATATTTGAAAAACAAAAAACAAGAAAGGCAAATCGCTCAAGAGGACAGCCCCCTGCTTTTGTAAACAAAGTTCTGGGATTAGGGTGGGATGAATGAGGCAGTTATGCAAGCACAGGGTAGGCTCTTGACGCTGAATATTGTGTTCAATATCAAAACGTGATTTAAAAAAAATTTGTTTTAAGGAAAGATGCTGGCAGGTATGAAGGAGAGTAGGCAGGCAGGCAGGGAGAGGAGGAAGGCTTTATTTTTATTTAGTTGTTCACACTGGTTCTTCCTACCACCCTGGCTGGGGACTTGAACCCAAGGGTATGTGGGTATGTGGCTTGTTCCTTCGGAAAATGACCTAACCGCTACTCCACCAGGGCCCTCCACAAGCGATTTTTTAAATTATTATTTTTTAAATATTAAAATTCTATTTCCTTCGGCGCGCCCTGGTGCCCCAGCGGTTTTAAACCAGGCGCAGTTCACATACATCCAAAAGCTCCCGGGTTCGAGACCCGGGGCTGGGGAAACAACCACTGATGAACAACTTTATATAATAAAGTGCTTCTTCCTCCTCTTTCCCGTCTGCCTTCCTACTCGCCTTCATTTCCCTCCTGTAGCTTCCCTTCCAAATAAAATACCTCCTCGATTACTGAGTTTGGGGGCGCCCCCTTTAAATTTTACCCTCGAGACGAGCATCTCAACCTAGTCTCGACAGGGAACAGAACACAGAAAAGAACACAGATGTGGAAACAGACGTCGATTCTGTGGCCAATTCCGCCAGCGACCAGTCAGCCACCAGCTGAGGCGCAGCGTCCGTGGTTTCCTCTCCCACAACCCGAAGGCCCCTTCCACACGCAATTCTGAAAGCCCCCACCCTCGCTCTGCAGAGAACCCCGTCCGCACCCCCGCGGCGGTAGGGCGGGCCTTCCACCCGCTGCGGGTGCTGGAGGAGGCAGGGCTCCCGCCGCAGGAAACGCGCCAAAGCCGAGGGCGGGCGGGCCGGCTCCGCGCGCCGCTTAGATCGAGAAGCACACGGCCGAGGGACCCCGGCCACGAAAACCCAGCGCGGGGACCTGACCACCGGGTCGCGAGGCCGAGCCGCCGCGGGGCACGCCGGGAGCTGTAGTCCTCGCCGGACAGTGCCACCCGCTCGACCCGGCTCGACCCGCAGGACCCCGGTCCCAGCCCACCCTTGGATGCCAGGTCTCCGCGGCCCGGCAAGAACATGAACTCACCTCAGAAACCACTTCGCCCATCATGACTCCGGGCTCCCCAAGGCTTGGCTCAGGACGAAGCAAAGATCGAGCCCTTCAGCCCGGGCGCAGTGGCTCCCGCCGTCTCCAATCCGGCTGCGCCGTTCGAGCTTTCGCGCCCAGGCTGAGTGGAGGCCCCACCCTCGACGTTTTGCACCAATCCGAAGGAGGCTTTCTACATATGGCCACGCCCTCTACAGTTCTACCAATCACGCACCGCCTCCGGCAGGCGATTTAAATGTAATCTGGGTTGGGTTGGCGGGGCTGCGCTCCTCTTGTCAGCTGAGCCGGGCTAAATCTAGAGATGTCCTGACTGCCGGGCGGTCGCCCTCTAGCCTTGCGAGACGGTACTTTGCGAGTGACGGTCTGACTTTTGACCCTTATCAAAGCTCAACATGCCTCCACTAAGGGCAGTTTGAGTATACTCTCCAGGCTGGAAGTCAGCTGGGAGAAGATGCCTGAACATCCGGGGGTCACCAGTTCTGGAGTTCGGAGCCCCTTTGGGGATTTCTACAGACGCTTCAACACTGGAAGTTAGATCCTCCTTGCATCTTCTTGTACGTGATGCACCACTGAACATCAAAAAGGAAAAGGTTTGTTGGACTGCTCAGTTAAAAAAGAATGTCATTGGAGAGCATTTATTGCTTTATTTCAGATTAAACATTTTGTTTAAGGTTAATTTGAGGATGCAGAAAATACCCACAAATGTCACTCATAGAGAACCTTCTGCGTTTGGATAAGGCCGAAAATAGAATAAAGATCTGGAGTCAGATTAATCCCAGGCAAGTTTTTTTTTTTTTTTTTTTTTTAAAGGAAAGGTGCAAGCAGGCATGAAGGGGAGTAGACAGATAGGCAAAAAGAAGCACTTTATTTATTTTATTTAGTTGTTCATCTTGGTTGTTCCTCACGGCAGGGCGGGGAGCGGAGGTGCTGGTGGTGTGTCGCGGGGAGACACAGAGGGGACGACATTGGACTGCTCTCAGTGAACCCGCTATTCTCGGACAGTTCTAAGCTTAGCTCTGTCATTGTGCTACTTATTATCCTTTGCCCTTACCTTGCTCTGTTCAAGGCTGACCTCTCTTGACTGCACTACCCAGACTCATGCCCACTGGCTTCCGGCTGGTCAAGCTACAGAAGAATCAGGGACAGTCTTCACTATCTCCACTGCACTCTCCACAGCCCTTTCCACTGATAGAGTGACCAGTTAATCCCAAGTGCCCTGGTTGTAGCATGGACATTCCCACATCCTGGGAAGCTCCTCAGTCCCAGACAAACCCGGATGGTGAGTCACCCTATCCACTTACCTCTTCTTCCAAGTTCCCAGTTTTGTATTCAGACAAAAGTTTCTCTCTCCTCATCTTCATTTCTTCACCTCCTTACCACTTTCCTTCCACTCCAGCTCCCATCAACAAGATTCCATCATCCATCGTATTAGTCTATCACTTTTTCATACACTTTACTATTAATCTGCACTGGTAATTGTCAAATATGCATCCTTAGCACTCCTCCCTCCTATTTAGAGGGCTAACATTTATTGGGGGTTCACCCTGTGACAGAAATAGTTGCAAGAATTTTGCAAGCATCTTATTTAATCTTCAGATTAGAGTAATAAAGTAAGTAATGGTACTACCTCCATTTTAGCAAATGAGGAAACATAACCTTTAAAAGGTTAGTAACTGATGGAGCCAATATCCCCTCCCTCCCCAGTCTGACTCCAGAGCTCATACTCCTCAGAGAGACCTTCCTGAGCACCCTTTGCATTCTCCATATGTCCCTCTTTTGGTTTCTCCAATAACATCAATTTCTGCCTGAAATGTTATTTTAAAAATCTGTTCGTATACTGCAGCTCCAAGAAGACAAGCTCTTTGTTTTCTTGACCCTGTAGCCTCACTATCTAGAATGGTGGTTCTCAAACCTGTGTGTGCCTCAGCGAGTGAAAACGCAGATTGTCGGATCCCACTCCCAGAGTTTCTGACTCAGTATGTCTGATGTGACACCCAAGAATTTGCATTTCTAGCAAGTTCCCAGGTGGTAATAATATTGCTGGTAAAGAGAGCACACTTTGAACATCAAGGGTTTGCAGTATATCTGACTCATGGTAGGGAGTTCTATCAATAGTCACTGAGGTCATTAATTCAGTCACTTGACATTTAGATGATTCCTCTGGAACCTCCTCTGAAAGTGAAAAATGAGATATTAGCGTTTTCAGAACTAATGAGCATTTTCCTCTTTGAGGAGCATCTCTTTGACCACCACAGAAACTAAGAGAGCGAGCTCATCTTTGGACAATGGATAGAAGCAAAGAATTAGAAAAGGGAAAAATTTTATTCTTTATATTCACTTGTGCCAAGCTAAAATGAGTCTGTATTTGGAATGAAGGACCAGTATTCTCAATTTTGGTGAAGAACACTATAATCCATTACTCACTAATTCAGAAACTTAGGCGTGACCCTTGACTGCTCTCTGTCCCTTACTTCTCAAGTTTAATCATCCAACAAGTCCTATTTATGAAGCTGACAGATAGCAGCAAGGGAAAAATCTGGACTGTTCACCTTGTAAGAATTAGCCTGAATCTGTCCTATAGATGATGTAGGTATGTCATTTAGAACATAGTCTCAGAACTTCCCCCCCATTATTTGTAACTAGAAAACATTGGATCAGATCATAAATCTCAGATGTGTTTAATTGGCAGGGCATCTGGAAGAAAATATGGTGTTACAGGAAATACTTTACAGTACTGACACTCAAATCTAGTCATATAAATTAGGAAACACTGTCACGAATGTGATCTATTATTATGGCATACAAAATTTATAAAAGCAATTCTGAGGTTACATACCCATGGAAAAATAAGCTATGGAATTTAACATGCTCAACCCATTCCAAGTTTTATCTATATTTACTGGCTGGTAGACAAACATAAGTAGATTCTAAAGGTTAATTTATTATATACATATATATATATATATATATTAAGGAAAGATATGAAGGTGAGTAGTTAGGTAGGCAGGAAGAGAAAGGATGAAAATTTTTCATGTATTTTTATGTAGTTGTACATCTTGGCTGTTCATCCCGACCCTGGGACACAAACCTGGGTCCTTGGACTGTATTATGGATTGCATTTGTCCAGAAATGGCAAACCTAACTGCTACTCCACTAGATTCTAAAGGTTTATGAAAGTTCAGAGAGACAAAATGACTAAATTATATATTTTCAAATTGAAAAATCTTACCATGTTAATTTTTTAATATTATTCTTCCTCTGGAGTAGTGAGAATGACTTGTTTTTCTACTGTCCTGGGCGACCAAGTCTTCATTTTTAAGGAAGCAATGCCACCATGTGGTGGAGTTTGGTCATGTCCCTCTATCTACTGGCCTGCAGTGAAAATAAGATTTCTTTTTTTTTATCGTTTAGTGTTGTGTTAATTTTTTTTTTTTGCTGCTGTGAAATAACAGCATCTCCCAAAATTTGCTTCCAAAAATAATTTCATAGTGTAATTCCATGCGGCTATAAAGTTGCTCCAGGACAGTACCCTGCTTAAAGGCCAGAACTGTGTTTCTTATTCAATATAGTACCCCTGGACCTTTAAAAACAGCACTGGACTTGACCTATAGTGGGACCCAATCAGCAACTATCGAATTAGTAGTAAAATTACCAGGCCCAAAACAAAAACAAAAATTGCCAGGGCCTTTTCCCAAGGCATGCCAGGACACATACCTTCAGTTATTTTCTGTGTAAAGGCTCGTTTCCTACACCTTTTTACAACCTAGAGTACCTACTAAATATTCATCTATTTGGCATGGCCTGGTGGCCAAGAAGATAAGATCACTGGACATAGTCCACATACATCCCAAGAAGCCATGTTAGAGACCCAGAGTCAGGGGGTAACAACCAAGATGAACAACTAAATCAAATAAATAAATGCTTCTTCCTCCTCTCTGTTCCTGCCTGCCTGCCTACTTGTCTTCACTCCTGCCTGCACCTTTCCTTTAAAAAAAATATTTACGCATTCATTGAACCCAGAGGCTTTTAGCCTTTGCTAGGCACGGATTATATAAAGATAAATAAAATACTGTCTTGTTCTCAAAGAAAGTCGCATTACTGTTGGAGCCGGGCAAGCAAACAATGAGATGTAGCAGTAAAAGTGTGTGCAGTCGCCGTGGGGCTGTGAGCAAGGGCAACTGACAGGGCCTGGGGTGAGTCAGAGAGATGCGATACCTGAACTGAGTTTCAATAATGAATTGGAGTTCTCCAGGCTGGCACAGGGAGGAAAAGGCATTCCAGGTATGTGTCGGGGCTTGATAAAGCATGTCATGTTCAGAGAGCTGAAAGTAGGTCAGTTTGACTACCATACAGGGTGTATGTTTCGGGCGGAGGCAGGAATGGGAAGAATGAAGGCTGAAAGTTAAAAAGGAACAAAAGCTCTGGAATGCTATACTAAGAGTTAAGTGTTTAAACAGAGTGAACTGGGCAGCTGGAGGTGGAAGGGAGTCACATGGGCAGATATATGCTTGAGAAAGATTAGTCTGGCAGTGTAGGAAGGATGAACTAGAAGGGGATTAGACCAGAGGCAGGGGGACCCGTTGTTTAAGTGTGAGATTACAGGGACCTGAACAAGGTCAGTGAAGGAACCCTGGAGAGGAGATGCATTGGCAAAAAGGGGCAAAACTGACAAGGCTTGTTGGGGTGAGGGACAGTGAGGACAAGGTGACTCTACTGGCTCTTGGGTTTCTGGATAGGATTATGGTGCCATTTACCAAAACTGAGACTATAGATCACTGATTCCACACACAGGCTTACTTGAGCTTGGTACAAATCAATAAATAGAACAAAGGGTGTCCCTTTTATAGCTCACCCCTGTTGGCCTATTGTCCAAACTGGAGTTTTTTCCCTTAGCTTTTCTTTAGGTGTTCCCAGGCACAGGCTCATTGCTTTATTCCATTTTATTCCTGTCTTTTTTTTTTAAAGGGAAGGTGCAGGAATAAAGACGAGGTAGGAAGAGAGAGGAGGAAGATGTGCCCTTACTTTCTTTTTATTTAATTGTTCACACTGGTTGCTTCCCTCTACTATCCCTGGGCCTGGAACTTGAATTCAGGGGTATGTGGCTTCTTCTTTGAAGCCAACTGACCTGACTGCTGTTCCACCAGGGCATATGCCATTCCATTTTCAAGTTGATCTCCTTGCGGCTCCCAGAACCTTGCCTCAGCGGTGTTTTGTATGCCATACATATATTTTCTCTTCAATTTCCTTTTCATTCTGGCTACCTATGCAAGAAAGATGTGCTAGAGAAATTCCTCTGCTCTGCTTTATTCCATTTTTCCCCCTCGGGCTTTTTGCTTCAGTTTTTGTGAAAACCTAAGGGTTTTCACTACCTAACCCTCCACTAAAACCCTGTAGAAACATAATGACTTGGTGGTGTAAGTTTTAATTAACATATTAGCACCCTCAGCATTTGGTCATTTATACCTCAGTCAGTCTAGAGCTATTCTAACCATCTATACACATTTAAGAAGAGGGGATTCTATCGCAGAAGGACAAAGGGATCTGCCCCACTGCTACTTTTTATTAAATTTCAGCACCTACTTATGAGTAAGCTAATTGCCTGACCCCCTTCCAACAGGCCGGATAATTTAACTATGCTTAGAAAGGCAAAGTCTTAGAGGAATGTAATAATTTCTTCAAGCACATTATAGTTGGAAGGAAATGAGGGGGGAGCATTTCTTAAGACAGGAGATGGTGCTGGGCAGATAAAACAATTTTATTCCCACTCTAGATCCAAAGGATGATTTTTTAGTGCTATTCAAATTGAGGGTGTATCACGGTTATCATAATGACCTGGCAGTTAATGGGTAGGGTCATGGTTGTTAAATGTCAGTGAAAAACACTGAAATAAGCAAAGAGGAAGCGGGGAGTACTGTAAGCAGGAAAAATGGGATGAGTAAAGACATGGAGACAGGAATGATACAAAGGTTTTCAGAGACTTACATTAGTGACATCAGGAGAGGATTAGTAGATAATAATGATGAAATGAAAAGTAGGGGATGAAACAGATTGTTGACTTAAATTCAACTCAGCATCTGCAAAGTGTCTCTTTGGAGACTGAATTCGGGATATATGGAGAGAACAAGCCAAGTTACTTTCCTTTCATGATAAAACACACACACAATAAATAAATTACAGTGAATATTGTGGTATGCCACAGAAAAGACTTGCAGTCTATACTCTAGAAGAAAAATCATAGCAAGCATTGAATATGAAATACAGAACTTTAGACTCCCTATAATATACTCATTGACTCATTCCACAAACCTTTATTAATTATTGTGATAAATTATAAATTATTAGAATAATCACAGATTTCCATCTCCTCTCCCCTTTTCAATGTGATTTTGGTGAAGTTCCTATTATATTTCCCATTTCTTAAATCTGGGTTGTACTTGTTACTTGCATTTATCAACAGACTATAGTGAAAATAGCATTGTATATACGAGCTGCTGAGGCTAAGTCTTATGAGGCTTTTCAGCTTTCCCTTCTATTATCTTAGAACACTACTGATGCCATTTTAGAAACCTGAGCTATCTTGTTGGATGGACTGTATGGACGGGAACCAAGGCATCTCAGCCAATTGCCAAGTGCCAGACTTGCCCACCTTGGACCATCTAATCCCATTGAGTCTCCAGATGAATACAACCAGGTGAGTGACCAAAAAACGAGAACAAGAAAATAACTGGCCTGCCAAGTCCAGCCAAATGATAGGACTGTTGTTAAATAAATGGGCCACCACATTTTAGCATGATTTGTTCTGCAGCAATAGATTATTAAAACAAGTTCCTATCATGGGTCAGGCAGAGAAGATACAGTCTTGAACAAAGTTTCTACTTTTAAGGAGATTACATTCTGAGGGCAGGGAGCAGACAACAAATAAATGAGTAAATAAATATTTGTCAGGTTGTGAACATGTCTTGAAGTTAAAATAAGGGATGATAAAAGGTTAGAAGGTGACAAAAATGACTGGGGGTTTGAGGGGGGAGAGCTACTATTTAAGAAAAATAAATCATTTGAAGAAAGAATCGGAATATTCTAAAAAAGAGGTTTTCATGCTTGATGACCCTCTACTATCAGCAAGTTTTTCCATGTTCCTAAGCCAGATCCTTCTATCTTCATTAAAATTCATTTATAGTATCATGGAGGATACTTTAGAAGTCAGTTTGTCCTATCTTTTCACATAAACAAACTGAATCCCAGAGAAGATATTATGTGTCTGTAATATACTTATATGAAAACACAATATATAAGTTAATAAGATATATAAAATATTTCAGACTAAAAAGTTTGATATACTTGAATGTTAACTAGTTTTACTATAAAGCTTGGAGGCCATTAGTTAACATCTGAAGTACCCTGGTACACTCTAGGGGTAATTTAATAAGTATCTGAGAAATCCTAATCAATAGTTCACATTTTAGTAGCAGTTACTATAAGAACTTTAGCAATCTTTATCTCCAATCAGTACTAGAGTTTGTTAAATATGGTTAGAGGTTAGATATTGTTTTCATGGGTGAAATTAGTGGTGTCAGATATAAGATTTGGGCTGTGCCCTCGTGGTCTAGAATATAAGGCCACCAGACATAGTCCACATACATCCCAAGGACCCAGGTTTGAGACCTGGGTCAGTGGGAGGAATAACCAAGATGAAGAACTAAATAAAGTAAATGTTTCTTCCTTCTCTCTCATCCTGTCTGCCTTCTCGCCTTCATTCATACCTGCAACTTTCCTTAAAAAAAAAACAAAAAACACAAGACTTGGCTAGAAGTGTTATATATACAAGCATGTCCACCTTTGCCTGATGAAGATAAAAGAATCTAATAAGCCCAGCAACTTCTTCAGAGTTATGGGCTAGGACCTATTCAGTCCTTTTCTCCCATTAGTAGAGAATCTTATCACTTGGTTCTAACTAGATTAGCTACATCCTGCTGCTAAAATATTATTTATGTTAAGTAAACTTTTTGTGCAAGGTGCTTGGCTGTGTCTAAAAGAACAAGAGCTGCGACTTTATTGAGCTTACAGGTTGTATGACCGGTTTTGCCTGCTTGTTAATAAATGAGCACGTGGCAGATTTCAGTCTGACAGACATTTTCTTTGTAACACACCACTTAGTAGTAAGGTTTGGGGAAGAAGGCACCCCCTACTGGAGCAGCCGTTAGGTCAATCTTGAAGGAGCAGAGATCACATACCCCTGGGTTCGTGTACCTGGTCTAGGAAGAAAAAACCATTGTGAACAACTAAATAAAGATGAAATAAAATGCTTCTTCCTCCTCTCTCTTCCTGCCGGCTGGCCTACTTGCCTTCATTCCCACCTGCACCTTTTCTTTAAAAAAAATTAATGTTACTGAAGGAAGATTGTATCACAATATGTTTAAGGTATGCATCAAAGTAAATCTACATCTGTATATAAAGCATTAAATTCACTCTTTCAGTTTTCCCGTCGCTATACAATTAATCTCCTTTATTCACAGCAAACTATATTTTATAGATGAAAACTAAGACCCACAGAAGGAAAGAGAGTTTATCATTCAGGATCACACGGCTAATGAATAGCTAAGGTAGAATTTGAACCTAGTCTCTCTAACTCCCAGCCCAGGCCTCTTGCTGAAGGTTGCAACTTTTCTGTATTACAGGTGCATGGCCTTGTTAGCTTATTGAAAAATGAGCATCAACTCCATTAGAGATGCCAAGCTTTTAAGAGACTGTTAGATATGAGTTCTCAATATAAGGACATATGTGTGTGTATGTGTGTGTGTGTGTATATATATATAAATTGATCAAATCTTTATAGAGAGAGATCAAATAAGCCCAGATGTTACCAGTAATACCTGGAAAACCACTAACTGAAATGTTTGGTGGCATGCCCTGGTAGACTAGCGATTTGATCCACTGCCTCCAGCTGAGAGCGCTGTCCACATACATCCCAAGGACCTGGGTTCATGTCTCAGGGCCAGAGGAACAACCAAACAACTAAATAAAATAAATAAAGAAAATGCTTCTTCTTCCTCTCTCTTCCTGCCTGCCTGCTTCTGCTTTCCTTCATTCCTGCTGCACCTTTCCCTAAAAAAAAAAAAAATGTGTGACACAGCAATGCTCTACTTTTTCTTCTAATGCCAGCCAATAATGTGAACATTAATCAAGGTATGGCTATCACTACCTGCTGCCTTTTCCTACAAGGTATTTTCATGCATAAATTAAGAGAAATGTGAATAAATGCAAATATTATTTTCAAAAATCCTTTTTTTTGTTCTTTTTTCCCCCCCAATATGAAATGTGTTAATTGTAGTGCTTGATCTACTCACATTTAATATAATTATTCCTATGCTGAGGTTTAAGACTATTATCTTGATATTTATTGTAGCTACTTCACCTCATCTGTTCCTCATTTCCTGCTTTCTTTTGTGTGAATTGAATATTTCACTCATTTCCTCTACTGACTTTCAGCTATAATTTTAACATGCATTTTTAACTTACATTCTGCTTTCAAATAATATTGTATTCTTTTATGAATAACATGTGAAAACTTACAATAGCATAATTTCATTTATCTACCCCTGTCCTTCAATATTTATAAATCCCACAATATGTTACACACACATAAAAAATATGTACATATATCAATATAAAGATCACTTTTGAGAAGGTCTTTTATATTCAGATATTAACCATCTCTGTTGCTCTTTATTTCTTCCTGCAGATTTGAATTTTCTTCTGGTATAATTTCCCTCAGCTTCTAGAACTTCTTTTAGCATTTGTTGCAATACACTCTCCTGAAACAAGTCATCTTTTCTCTTATTTAATTTTCATTTTTGGAGTGTGTACACACACGTGCACACATATAGAACTTTAAAGATGTCATGTAGTATCTTTTGGCCTCCATCTCTGTTAAGTCATCCACAACTTGTATCATTATTTCCCTTTATATATGATGCATTTTTTCCCTAATTGCTTTTTTTTTTTAAAGGAAAGATACAGGCAAGAATGAAGGTGAGGAGGAAGAAGCTTCTTCATTCTATTTTTATTTAGTTGCTTCCCCCCTGGTCCCAGGACTTGAACCCAGAGGTATTTGGTCTATGCTCATTCTGTGGCAACTGACCTAACTGCTACTCCACCAGGGCGTGCCTTCTCTAACTACTTTATACATGTTTATAAAGAAATAAAAAATGGAATACTTCAAACATCTGAATAGTCCTGGACTCAGAGATGTCGTTCTTTCTGTCATTGGGGTCAGTGATAGGGTAGGTATCTCAATTTTACAATAGACTCTCTGAGGAGTCCCACACTTGGTGTGGGAAGAATTAGTTGTCTATGTATGTGTGGGTTTATTTCTAAGCTCTCAATGAAGAATTCCATTTTAAAACAGAAGGCTAATATCCCTGAGAGTACCATAAACATATGGTCTGGTTGTTATTTCTAATATGAAATAAATGGCATGAAAGGGGGCCTTGGCTGGTTTTTGAGACATAGTAAAATAAAACATTCATCTCATGAGTTAAAGAAAGGAAAATATGATCAAGCCTTACAACTAGAGGCCACATAGCCTAGTAATTAAGCAGTTAGAATGCTTTAATTCAATCCCCTTCGACTTGGGCTTACATGTTAACTACTATATGCTTTACCTTCTTTATTTTCTTTTACATTTTATTTATTTTAAAGGAAAGGTACAAGAGGAGTGAAGGTGAGTAGGCAGGTAGGCAGGGAGATAGAGGAGGAAGGAGTATCTTTACTTTTATTTAGTGGTTCCCAACAGACCAGAACTCGACCCCATGGGTATGTAGCTTTCTCAGGGCATGCCTGCTTTACTTTCTTTGGTAGTAAATTATTGCGATATATATAGTTAATTATACAGTTCTTATTTTTTAAGTTAATATATAAGCCCTTAGCATAGTACTGGCTTATAATAAGTGTTATGAAAATGTTTTCAATGAAGCACCAAATTTGGCAGACTCAGAAATGCCAGGACAATGATATAAATTAAACATTTGGCCACAACCCCCACATCCTCCATACACATACTCTAAGCCAAAGGTTTGCAAATATTTTCCCCAGATAACTTGGAGATTCCTTTTCATATTACTATAATTTTCAGGACTTCTTGGAGCAACGCATATATTTCTACTGTGTGCCTATCATGGACATTCAAGACTTGACAACAGGGAGGAGTCAATCTTAGTTGACTCTTTGGCAAGTAGAAAATTCCTCCATTGTCAAGTAGCTGGAAACTAGATGGATAGGCCAGGGAGAAATAGTTCTGGTCCAGTATAAGCTCTGGGAGAGAAAAATAAGAAGGATTATCTGGAAGATCAGAGGCCCCAAGGTCCCCCAAAGAATGTGGTTTCTACAGGATGGAAAACTTTAGGATACCACGTCTAACTAACATCTGTCTTGAAATTCTGGTTTCTAGAATCTAGCTATACATTTAATGGTCTCAAAATACCGCTGTTAAGACAGAAAAATGATAGTTTGAACACATATGTTTATCACTTCTCCTACTTGGAGCCCCAGAGAAGTGAGAGCAAATGACTAAAACTAGAATAAACCTACCAGGATAAAGAGAGTGGGTTGGAAAGCCAAGTGGAAAAATTAGCAGGACTGAGAAAACTGCATATCAAGTGTCTGCTTAGATGGTGCTAGTGAGAAGCAAGCCATTTCCTGCCACAGAATTCCAGCTAAGCTCAAGTACTAAGGAATCCAGAAACCTAGAAAGAAACCCAGGGTGAAGAATAGGTTGAAGATGAGAGAATTAGTTCAATTTCTCTATAAGGATGTATTAGCCTCCAGGCCTCTTCAATAATCTTGACCTGTCACATGAAAACTTACTGAACTAGAGAAATGTCTTACAAGAAAAAAGAAAGCCCCGGTGGAGTAGCAGTTAGATCAGTCACCTCCAGAGGCACTTCATTTTTATTTAGTGGTTCACGCTGGTTGACCCTCTCACCCAGCCTGAACTTGAACCTGGGGATACATGGCCTGTGCGCCTTTGGAGGCGATTGACCTAACAGCTACTCCACCAGGGTGTGCCCACTTAATATTTTTTTTAAATTTAGTTGTTCATGTTGGTCATTCACTGCAGTCCTGTGATGAGGACCTGGGTCTTATGATGCATGCAGACTGTTCTGACAGAAGGCGGCCAACCAAACTAGTATTCCACCAGGGCATGCCAACATATCTGTTTTTGGAGGGACATAATTCAATAGTACTCCCATTCCTCATAGTCTATTGTGATCCTCTTCAAGTTCAAGTAAGTTTATATAAGCTCAGAACTGTTGAATGGTTTTCCAATTAATTTAGAGTAAAAGCCCCACTTCCTAAAATGGTCTACAGACCCCTAACTGACTTCATCTGTCTTCATTCACCTGTTCAATCAATTTCAGCCCACTGTTCTGACTGTTCTTGCAGTGCTGTGGTGAACGATGCTTCAACAGGATTAAGTAAATATCTGGATATTTAACAGTGATATTCTCTGTCCAATTCCTTCCCTCGGTTCTAAGAATACTAGTTGCTAAGTCTGTATCTCCCATCTTAAATATTGGAAGATCTTCTCTAGACAAGTTGATGAGACTTAGAGAAAAGTCTACATAAAAACTTAAATAGCTGAGGGTCATCCAATGAAAAGACCCTTCACTTTAAGTCCACCATAAAATAAATCATGCCACTACACAAAAACTCCAGTCAGCTTTTTCTTTAGT
Organism: Solenodon paradoxus; assembly: GCA_004363575.1. Lineage (NCBI taxonomy): Eukaryota > Metazoa > Chordata > Mammalia > Eulipotyphla > Solenodontidae > Solenodon > Solenodon paradoxus. The sequence goes on along the minus strand of RJWH01000368.1, from coordinate 249,858 downwards.
TTTTAAAGGAAAGGTACAGGCAGGAATGAAGATGAGTCAGCAGACAGGAAGAGAGAAGAGAAAGGCAGCTTCTTTTTATTTATTTAATTTTAGGTTGTTCATCTTGATTTACCCCTTGGCCCAAGGTCTCCAACCTGGGTCCTTGGGATGTATGTGAACCATGCCAGCCGAGGCCACAGACATAACTGATAAGGCACTAGTTTGCACCTCTAGTCAACTTTTTAATACTCAACTTTAAAATAAAAAACTATAAATGAGATCCTTATATATAAAAGAAGATGTTACATCAATAAAATAAGTACATTAAACTATACAAATAAGTTATTGGAAGCTAAATAATATAATAGTTGTTATGCCCTTGTGGAGTAGTGGTTTAGTCAACTGCCTCTGGCACAGTCCACATACATCCCAAGAACGTGGGTTCACATTCCAGGGCCAGGAGGAACAAACAAGTTAAACAACTAAGTAAATAAATAAAATGCTTCTTCCTCCTCTCTTCTTGCTTGCCAGCCTCTGTGTACCTTCATTCCTGCCTGCACCTTTCCTTTAAAAAAAAAATAGCTGAAATGTTAAAAAAAAAAAAAAAAATCAGTGACAGCATTTAAAAATATAGCTGAGGAAATCTCCCAGAGAAGAGAAAAACAGGTACAGGAAAGATAAGTAAATAAAGATCAATCTAATATAATCAATTGTTAGGAAATTGAGAAAGGAGGAAAGGAGAAATTGTCAAAGCAATAGTACAAGAAAAGTTCTGAAACTTAAGAACAGGATTTTTAGAATAAAATGGTTCACTTGAGTGCATATTTTTTTGTCATAACCAGTTATATTATTTCAAAATTCTAGAACATCATAAAGAGAAGATTCCATAAAAATCCCATAGAGGAAAACAGCTCACATATAATGGGTCAAAAATCAGAATTACATTTTTTTTCAGCAGCTACACTGGGACACAAAGGAGCAATGTTTTCAATGTTTTGAAGGAAAATGATGTCTAATCCAGAATTCTATATTCAGTCAAGTATAATCATTAAATTGTCACATTTTCAGTCATTCAAAAATACATTTAAAAAATTTACTTACTTTGCATCATTTTCAGGTAGTTCCTGAAAGATATGCTCTACAGAAATAAGGGAAGTGCAGGGACTTAATTAACAGATCCAATACAGAAGAAGGCAAAGAAGAGTCTCAGAATACCCACTGTGCGCAGATGCAGACAACAGTTTTACATGCCACAGAGACAGAGACCTCCAAGGAAGGAAAATCCTAGAAAACATGGATCAGTTATCTGATTTGTTTGACCAAGAGGGAATAGTATGGAGAGATAGTTTTAATATTATAAATATATAAATGTCATTGAATTATTCACTTTTATGTGACTAATTTTATTTTGTGTGAATTTTATCTTAAACCTTTTTTTTTTTAAGAGGTATTTTATAATTGTGTTGAACAGTTAGGAGGAAAATGAAATAGTCCCATTGAAAACTATGCAGCACTCCCTCCTGGCCCATCAGTTTAAACCAGGTGCAGTCCATATATATCCCACAGTCCCTGTGATGGATGATCAGGAAATTTCTGTTTTTCCTATTGCAATCAATGCTGTAATGAACAAATATTCTTGTATATATTATGTATGCTCAAAAATTCAAGTTTCTCTAGAACAAAGATCCAGAATAGAATTAAGAGCTTGAGGAAAGGCACAATTAAACAAATTGCCTTCCAAAAGTCCCAACTTACTATTCCATCAATATTGTTTGAGAGTATTAATTTCCCTTACTTTTATCAACTGGATAGAATGATTTAAAAATATTTGTCAAGTTATGGACTTATAAAATATCCTGTTTTTGTACTTTACATTTCTGATTACTAACAATTCATACATTCTCATGATGATTCGTGTTTGTGTTTCTTCTAAGAATTGCCAGTTTTTGACTGAATCATTCGTTTAGTTACAGAGTTGTGGTGGTTTTTCTTAGTTGATTTTATGGTAGTTTTTTAAAGAGATTTTAATTTTTCATGTAACTATTAGTCTTTTTTTTCATGGTTTCTGAATTCTGTCTTAAAAATGCCTTTCCTACCCTTCCCTTACAATTTGGAAATATTCTTTATTTTCTACTATTTGTTTTTGAGTTTTGTATTTTTATAAAACTGAAATTATTTTTGTGTATGATATGAATTTTTTAACATGTTTTTCCCAGGTGAATAGCCAGTGGTACCAACACCATTTGTTATTATCATTCTTACCCCCTGTTACTGGAAATGCTAACCTTTTCTTATACCAAATTCCAATAAATGATAGAGATATGGATTGATAATCTGGTGTTGGATCCTCTATTCTGCTTTTCTTTATATTCCTCTGTTCTTAGGCTAGTAATATTCTATTTGAATAATTATATCTTCTGAGCACATTTTGATATCTGGGAAATTCCTCCTCCTACTTGGGCAATATTTTTGGCTAGTCTCACTTTTTTAAACCAACCTACCAATTTTCATTTAAAAATAGATCAGTTTGAATAAAAATAACATTTAATAAATGGTTTGTGCCTTTTTTTTGTGCCCATGTGCCTTTTTTTATTTGGATATTCTTGTATATTTTAGAGTAAACATCATATTTTATTCATAGAGGACTTCCACATTTCTTGATAACTTTACTTCTTCATAGATTTTACAGCAATTATGAATTGATTATTTTCCATGACATATTCTAATAAGTCATCACTGGTCTATAGGAAATCTATTAATTTCTACATGATAATTTTATACATAACCACTGTATGAACTCTCATTCATTCTAGTAATTTTTTCAGTTGGTTCATTTAGGTCTTCCAAGTAGCACCTTTCATCTTTAAATAATGCTTATATTTTCTTTTTTCCCAACCTCTATACCTCATCTCTTTTTCTTATTTTTCAGTAAGAGTTAAGCATTCCAATACCATGTTAGTGAATAGAGATAATCATTGAATTTTTCTTGTTGTTTATTTTTGTGGGGTTTGCAGGTTTTCTTTTTGTTGTAACAGGTAATTTACTAGATTGACCCTCAGTTATGAGAAACATGAATGTATTATTTAAACAAATTGTTCACTGAAGTATTGTGTATTTACTTTGTGCTAGTTACTATTGAAAGTTATAGATATATATACACACACAAATATATTTATTAACTCATGTAGACAGTTTCCTTTTACTTACCTATTTACTAAAGGTGATATGTGTATGTTAATAGGAATGAGTGTGAGATTTCACTGAATGCTTTTTCAGTATCTGTTAAGATGATAGTATGGTCTTTTTTATTTTGCTGCTACAAGACATGACATGCATCGATCTCATAATGACACAGAACCCATGGAGCCCTCCGATCCATCAGCATCAAGACTCTTCATTAATTAGCCCACTCACCTCATATTCTCTTTTATTTTATTTCCAAGTCTAGATTCCATGGCACATCATTATCATTGACATGTTATACTTTTAATTTTCTTACCACTTTTTCTTCATTATGCTCATGAACAAAACTCCAACGCTTCCTCAACTCAGCTAAGTGGTCCATGTCTGCACCTGAGCAACTGGACCTGGTTGGAGAAAAGCATACATCCAACTCAGTTGAAATTTCTGACTCCAAGTCTTAGCTACTCAATACTGCCCAGAAATTCTGCTAGTTTATTTTCCCACTGTCCATATGACCTTTTCTTCTCCCTTGATATATCCAACATTCTCCCTCTTCTTCATTCTCATGACCTCAATTTATAATTCATTGGGAAAATAGGAGTCAGATTGTATGCCCTCATCTTCCTCACACCTAATCTACCAACTTTTACCAATCTATACCAGAATCTGCTTTTTCTTCTGTGTCTGTGCTGTATCCCTCATCCTGCCTTCCCAAGGATCAAATTTCATCTCTCTCCTGCATCAGTTTTTCTTCCTCCATTAGATCATTTCCATCAGCAAACACACTTATCTTAGCATCTCTCCTCTTAAACCACACAAGTGAAACCTTCCCTTGACACCCTATCTCTTTCTAGCTACCATTTTACTTCTACTCAGAGGAAAACTTACGGAAATGTTGTCTATATTTGCTTTTCTGTTTCATAACCTCCCATAATCTCAGTTGCTACAACCAGCCTTTTAATATTTTCACTCCACCGTTCATTTCAAATCAACCATTGACTTCGTTTGTCAAGTTCACTTCTCTCTCTGTCCTCATATTATTTGCCCTGTAAGGAGCTTTCAACATGGTTAACCACTTCCTTCTTAAGACACTTTAATTTCTTAGCTTTGATGCTCCACCACTCTCCTGGGTTCCTTCTCAGTCTCCTCAGGTGGCCTCTACTTGCTGAACCAACCTCCAAATGCTGGAGTGACTCAGGACTCCATTCTTTGCCCTCTTGTCTTCTCATACCTTTAGTGATCTCATCAAGTTCCAAGGGGCTTGAATACTTAATGACTGACAAAGACTCTCTCCTTGACCAAACTTTAGCTAGACTTCTCTGAGCCCTCTTTCCTCTAGGCCTCATCCTTGGAGCCTATCCTTGGTCTGTTTAGTCAGTTCGACAAGAATCCTGCTAAGTCAGTAGAGAGTGAATCCTCCTATTCTTGATATCTGATCAAGATCCTCATCTCCCACACTGCTTGTCTAAGTCCTTGGCTCCCCTTAAACAAGAATCCTATTAGGCACACACTGGTGGAGGAGTGGTTAGGTCACTCACCTCCGAAGGAGCCATCCACATATTCCTGGGTTCGAGATCCGGCAGGGAGGCAGCCAGTGTGAACAACTAAATAAAAATAAAATAAAGATGTCTCTTTTTCGTCTCTCTTCCTGCCTGCCTGCCTGTACCATTTCCTTTTTTTTTTTTTTTTGACAGCAAGTAACATAAAATTTATTTGACAGAAAGTTGCTGTCAATTACATAGTATATGTAGAAAAATTACAATCACTATAAGGAAGTATGTTGTCTAGTAAGTTCAATAAAAATATTTCTATGTCAGTCTCTATATTTAATATGTTTTTTCTAGAAGTAGGGAAAGGATGTTTATTTTATTTTTTGCTTCATAAATGAAGACACAAATAGATAATCCGTGAAGCTTACTTGTTGTGTGTACTTTCCTTTGAAAAGAGAGAGAGAAAGAGATCGAGAATCCTGTTAGGCCTGTTTAGCATTAATCCCTTACTCTTTATATCGCCTCTTAGTAATTTTCCCTGAATTCACCCCCTCCCTCTGCTCATTGGCTATAAATTCCTCATTGTCTTTGCTGTATTGCTTTCTCTTCCCTCTTTCAGTCATCTTGATAATATTGTCTTGCCATCTTTAACAAATGTTCTGTGAATAATTACTCTTTAACATAACTTCCAAGTCAAGTCAGCTTGACTATCTCTAGCCCAGACAAAGCCTGTGAACTCCAGACATTATATCATTCTACATATATAATATACATAGAATGATATACATTATATCATTATGTATAGATGCACACACATATACATATATACCTATATATACATACATATGCTTGTATATACTACTGTCTTTTTGGAGGTCCCTCTTAGATAGATAACAGGTGTTTAAAACTAAACAAGTCCCAAACAATCTTTGATCTTCCTCTCTTAATTCAGTAGAATATCTTCCTCTATCACACAGGTTGGCTAGAAGAGAAGACAGGCATTGAAAAAGCTCTAAATCTTCTAGGTTTGTTTTCAGGTTTCTTCTTTCTCCTCCAAGATTCTTAACCATAGCAACTATGATAGTTTTTAAAGCATGGCCATAACTTTTTTGACATTTCTTTCATTAAGAGCTAGGGTCTATGTCCCCTTCCCTTGACTAAAGGTGGGTTTGCAACCACTTTGGCCAACAAAATGGAAGTGGTACTATATGAATTTTGAGCACAGGTCATAAGAGAAGTGCATCTTCTACTGTGCTCACTGGAACACTTTCTGGGAGCTCAGGGCAACTATATAAGATGTCTGATTACCCTGAGGTCACCAGACTGGAAAAGCCATGAGTAAACACTCAAATCAGCTATCCCAGTCAGCATGTACAAAGATCTTCTGCTATGTGCTAAATACTAGGGTTGTAGAAATAAATGAGGTTGAATACAAGATTTCCCACTGGTTACAACTTCAAGAAGAAAATATCATTGTTTATACAGAGAGAGAGAGAGAGAGAGAGAGAGAGAGAGAGAGAAACAATTGTATCATCCGTTCTTCTCTTTCTCCTGTTCCTTTTCTTCCTCCCACTTTTCCCCAACCTCTTCCCCCACCTTTTTCATTTCCTCAAACTGCTTTTTCTTTACTGTCATTCTTTTCTTCCTTCACTTTACAGCTTTTAGCTCATTCCTTTACTTGTTTCTACTTGCAAGAGGGAGATTCAGAATTACAAAAGAAAATGTGTCTGTTGATGTGATAGTTATCTGTCATTGTGTATCAAATTACCCCAAGACTTCATAGCATAAAGAAACAACAATGTTATGGAATTAATGAATCAGGAATTCAAAAAAGAACAGTGGAAAGGGTCTGGCTCTGCTCTGTAATGTTTGTAACCTTAGTTAGCAAGATTCAAATAAATAGAGGTGATTCAGGTGGCTTATGGCTGGAATCACCTGGAAACTTCTTTACTAACATGTCTAACACTTTCGCAGGAACATCTAGAAAACTGATCCAGCTGGGACAGTCAATTGGAGCACCTACACGTGGTCTCTCTGATGTGGTGACATCAGGGTACAAGGTGCATGGAAGCTCTCGGGGCTCCCAGATACTCCAGAAAGTAAGATAAAAATTGCCTGACCTTTCTTTTTTTTTTTAAGGAAAGATACAGGCAGGAATGGATTTGAGTAGGCAGGCTGAAGAGACAGGAGGAAAAAGCACTTTGTTTGTCTTGGTTGCTCCCCCCCACCCCCAACATGAATGCAGGTCCTTGGGATATATGTGGACTGCACTCAGTTTGAGGCAGAAAATCCAACCACTACTCTACCAGGGAATGGGGGAGGCATCAAACTGCATGACCTTTTATGATCTAGACTTGGAAATTAATATGGTATCAATTCTCATTGGTCAAAGTAGTTACAGTTGCAACATTGTGAGCTATAGGAAATATATATTTGGGCACATTAGATCAATCACCTCTAAGGAGTGTAGGCCACATATCCCTTGGGTTTGAGTTTTAGGTGGGAAAGTGGAGGAAGGTGAGGAAACAACCAATGTGAACTAAATAAAAATAAATGAACGCTTTTTCCTCCTCTCTCTTCCTGCCTGCCTGCCTGCTTGCCCTCATTCCTGCCTGCACCTTTCCTTAAAAAAATTTAAATATATATATATATATATATATATATATATATATCTTTACGTATTTGGTCCTCATCCACAGTTTCTGGTTCACAGCTCCCAAAAGCTTTGGAATTCCCTGAGCAAGAGCAATAGGAACATCTTTTTTTGTCATAATATTTGGTTTCTTGTCTTACTTCAGAACCATCAAGTAAAATGAGTATCCTGTTATTCATAACACGCCCCTTTCCACCACAACTTGGTTTCTGTTGATGAGGTGACTTTTGGAAAGCACCTGAGGATGAGGGCTAGTTACCAAGGGAAACTTGAATAGAAAGATGGAACTTGTAGTCCCACACCCTGATTTCCAGAGAGGGGAGAGGGGCTGGAGTTTTAATCAATCACCAAGGGGGAGTCACACCTATAAATGAAGCTGTGTTAAAAACCCAAAGGATAGGGTTCAGAGAGCCTCCAGGTTGGGGAACCAGAATGATTTCCTGTGCCATTGGGCCAGGTCCCAAACTTCATAAAGACAGAAGCACTCCGATCCTGTGTATCTCTTCATCTGGCTGTTGACTTGTATCCTCTAAGATCCTTAGTAATAAATGGATAACCTGGTGTGTAAAAGAGCTTCCTGAGTTCTGTGAGAAGCTCTAGTAAATTAATTGAACCCAATGAGGAAAGTCATGGAAACTGTTAACCTAAAAATTCAGGAGGTTATTGAAAAAGCAAAACATGTTTATTTGGGATTAAATAATTGCAATGCGGGAAGCACAAATTCAGGCAAAACCTCTAATTTTGTTTGGTGTGGGGGACAAAAGTTGTGTTTTTTTTTAATGGGGGGGAAGAAGGATTGAATAGTAGAAGATAAATTGGTCAGGTGAAGATAAAAATGGTCAGATGGAAGGGTCACAAAGTAAAAGTAAGCAAAAATTCACTTTTATCAGTCTTTTTAAATGGGATGTTCTTATTCTTGCTGGATTCTTGGAATGTTGGTAATTTCGTCCAGCCCAAGGGTCTGGTTTTTAAAGAGGGTGATAAAGTGGTTTTCTCCCCTATGGTGATGTTCTCTGGTCACTTTTTTTTTTTTTTTTTAATTTTAAAGGAAAGGAGCAGGCAGTAATGAAGGTAGGTAGGCAGGCAAGAAGAGAGAAGTAGAAGCACTTTATTTAGTTGTTCATCACTGGTTGTCTCCCCAGTCCCAGGTCTTGAACCGGGGATCTTGGGATGTAGGTGGACTGCACCTAGTTCAACCCACTAGGTCACCAGGGTGTGCCCCACATTTTTTGTTTTAAGAGGAAGGCAGGCAGAAATGAAAGCAGGCAGCAGAAAGGAAAAGAGGGAAGAAGCAGAATTTTATTTATTTAGTTGTCCATTTTAGTTCCTTCACCCAACCCCAGTCCCAGGTGGGAAACCTGGTAGGTATGTGGATTGCTCTTCAAGTGTGGGCTTAGCACTAGCCACCAGGAGGCGCCCCTCGCTACATTTTAAAATGACTCCAATGATGTCAACTTCTGACAAAACCATTTATTATAGCCCATTGGTCAGGAGGACAAGGGCTTATGTTTGACTTATGAATTGGAGGTCAGTCTTGTGGGAATGAGTCCTTTTCCTGTGGATTCTGATGCTGTGTCTGGATAGATAAGTGTCAGAATTTAGTTTAACCGTAAGACACCCAGCTGATATTCTTAGCATTGCTTGGTTGTGTGGGATGGAACATTTACACACACACACTGGAATTGGGTTCAGAACTGAAATATAAAACCTTCATATTCAATGGGAAGGGACATAGACCTCCAACTTAATAATGGGTAAAATTTCGTCGGATTTGTTGTCATGTTTTAAAACCACCACAAGTTTTTAACTCAATGTCACTATATCAAGGAACCTATTCATTTCTGCTTTTTCTAAAATTGTCTTCCCTAGGTACAATATCTCATTTTGTTTATTTTATTTTTTAAAGAAAAGGTGCAGGCAGGAATGAAGGTGAGTAGACAGTCAGGCAGGAAGAGAGAGGAGGGAGAAACATTTTATTTTTATTTCGTTGTTCACAATGATTGCTCCCCCCAGCCTGGGACTTGAACCCAAGAGTATGTGACTTGCTCCTTCTGAGGAGATTAACCTAACCCTTGTGCCAGCAGGGCATGCCATCCCTTTTTTTTTTTTTTTTTTTTTTTTTGAGAGGAAGGAAGGAAGGCAGGAAGGAAGGATTTTGATTTATTCGCTTATTTTGGTCCATACCACCCTCACCCCCACCCCCACCCCAGGTCGTGAACTAGAGTCCCTGGCATTTACGTGGTTCATACCCCAGCCGTCTCAGTCATCTCAGCCACTAGGGTGTGTCCTGTTTTCTTTTTCTTGTTAGTCTCACTTTAAGAGTGTGAACTCAATTGACTTCCAGACAAAATGGCGAACTGGTGGGAGTAAGACTCATGTCCTCTCCACAGAGCAGCTAGAAATTCACCTGTTTTTCAGAAACAAACACCAAGGAAAAGAAGGCACCAATGCTGTAGAGACACAGCAGCAATAGTGACAACAAAGGGTAGGCGAAGACGTCCAGGTTCAGAGCTATGCGCAAGACTTAGACTTGGTATTCTGGCCGGCATGAAGAGGGTGGAACTGTGGGAAGAACCAGTCCTCCCAGGAATCACAAAAGCAGCAGAGAGCTTGTCCATCAGGACCTGGACATGGAACTGGGGGAGAGTGTCTAGGTGCAGGGCAGAAGGGGCACCAGTGACCCGCTTGTTTGAATGGGAGGCCCAGCAAGAAAATTACACTGGGTGCCACCATAACCAGAATGCAGCAAGGGAAATTGCCCACTCCCACCCAACCTCTCACACCATACTGCCCCAGAGTTGCAGGACTCAACCAACGGAAATCCCTCCCACCAGAAATCTCAACACCAATGCTACCAACTAGTGCCACCTTATGTGTGTAGGTGAAACTGCAGCCTGACAATCATGTATCAACACAAGGTGGTCATTATGGTTGGGAGCTGGACTCAGAGGGAAGGCTCTGCATCCCCCATACAAACTCCAACCCAATAGACTGAACTTTTGGGCAGCAACAGAGGGCCCAATTAAGAACTTCAACAAATCCAACCAGTGGTGACTCCACAGAACTCAAGAATTCCCAGTGTCTAAACCAAGATCGAGGCTTACACAACTCAAGTTAATACCCTACACAAGGCCATCATTGCAGGAAAACCTAACACAGAGAAATATAAACAGAATGCCAAGCAGAGCGAAGACACAAAGAAATACACATGTAATGATGGATCCAATCCAAAACCCAGGGGAAAATCTAAATGCAACAGACATCTGGAAACTACCTGAGGATGTATTTATGGCATCAGTGACAAATATATTCATGGAAATCAAGAAAACAATAGAGGAAGAAAAAGAACAACAAAAAAGAGAGAGAAGAAATGAAGCAACTCAAAGCAGATATCAAAGAAATAAAAAGCACAATAGCTGACCTAAAGAATTCAATAGAGGGACTCAAGAATAGGATGGATGAAGCCTCTGAGAGAATCAGTGAGCTAGAAGATAGAGCAGAGAAATGCACTCAAGCAAACCAAGAAAGTGAGCTCTATGAGAATAGGAATTCTGCACCTCTGGCTCACTCTGATATTCTCATGACACAGCACAGGTTCTGGAACTGGTAGGTGCTCAATAAATAGGTGTTGAAAATTTTAAAAACAACGTAACTCAACAGATAATTTCACATAATGTAGTGGACTTTAAGGAGTCACAAAAACCCTCTGACTTCACCTTTTCATCATCTCTAACATTCGTGGACAGCCCCAGAGCCTAGAGCTCACCACTTCCTGAGAACCCTCCCTTCTTTGGACCACTCTGGGTTTTAGAAAAGTCTTTTTAAACTTAGTTATTTTTCCCAGTCTCCAGATAGAGGAGCTTGTACAGAGCTGGGGAAGAAGTCAAAGGGACTGGGCACTTTGGAGCCCTTCCTGAGTGCTGAGCGCTTCTTGGACTCTCTTACGAACCCTGTGGCACTATTGATATCAGCTCCGCTTTACAGATGAAGCTAAGGTTCAGAGAGGGGAGGCACGGGGAGGTAATTGAAGTGTGAGGATTAGAATATGGAACTGGAATTTAAATCCAGGTTGATCTTATTTCCTAATTCATTCCCTCTATTTTGTATTGAAGAAAGAGAAGGATCAACTGTCCTGCTTAAAAGTGTATTATAAATTGAAAAATAGGCATGTCCTTGTGGTGCAGGTGACTAAAACACTGGTGTGTGGACAAACCCACAGCCACAGGAGCTGGGTGAAAAAACCAAATGAATAACTAAAGAAAGATGTCTCTCTCCTCCTTTGTTCCCTTCTTCCCACCCTTCTTCCTTCTTTCCTCTCTTAAAAAAAAAAAAGGAAATATAGGCCTCTCCAAAATGTTTACAACATGCCTCCCCAAAATATGTCCCTTTGTCATGCAGATTATTTTGAGCAGGCACATGTTGGGAGCCTAGTGGATAAGGTCGCTGGATATAGTCCACATGCATCCCAAGGACCAGGTTCAAGAACTGGGGTGGGAGTGGGGGGCAGGTAACAACCAGGATGGACAACTAAAAAAATAAATAAATAAGGATGCTTCTTCCTGCCTGCCTGCCTACTTGCCTTCATTCCTGTCTGCACATTTCTTTTAAAAAAGAAAGAAAAAAAGATTATTTTAAGCTAAGGTCAATTAAAGACCTGTACACTCACCAGAAACATTTGCCATTCCTTTAAGTACCTAGAAGAATGAAAATTGAGGGTCTTACCCAGAACTACAGTATTGACAGAAATAAACTTTCAATCTGAAAAGCCTATCTATATGACTTATACGGCAGGGCAAACATCTAATTACAGAGATTCTGCTCTTCATCATGTGACTCAATCTTTCCTCATATCCTTCTCTATCCTTAAAGCCCTAGGCCCCTAGCCCTTGCCTTAGTTCAAGATATATATCCCCATGTCACCTCATTGTCTTTGAAATTCATATATCTATATAAATTCCCCATAAGCACGTAATTAATTTTTTTCTCCTACTAATCTGTCTGATGTTAATTTGATTCAGGCCAGCCCAAGAAGAACCCAGAGGGTAGGAAGAAAGTTACTCTCTTCCCAAACAAAATAAAAGCCGAAAGTAAAAGCAAACATATTAATCTATTTGTCAAAGTCCATGCATTGCCAACTCTTGTCAGCTATGTCATCTCATTGACAGAGATGGCAAAAATCAAATATCGTTGCATAGTCTCTCTATTCCTAGCCTCTAGACCATGAATATGTAGAAGACTGCCTCTAAAATATATAAGGACCACTTCTATTCACATTCTACTGGAGACACACCCTGATGGCTCAGGCATTAAGTCTGCAGCTGCAGCAGAAAGTCCACATAAAGCCCAAATACCTGGGTTCATGACCCTGGGCCAAAGGAATCCAAATAAATTCATAAAAATGCTTCTTCTTCTCCTCTGTCTGCCTGCCTGCCTGCCTGCCTACTTGTCCTCATTCCTGCCTAATTTCTTCCTCTTAAAAAAATTCTACTGAAGATTCTAGCCAGGGCAATTAAGCAATAATATAAAAGAACAAGCATCCATGGAAAAGAAGAAGTAAAACTATCTCTATTTGCAGATATCAAGATCTTAGATAATATAGAAAGTACTCCCCAAAAATCAACACACATACAAAACTGCAAGAAGTCACAACAAATTTCAGTAAGATTTTGGATGTAAGATTAATATACAAAAAATCAGTACTGTGAGGTTACCAATAGGGAATAGGCCGGGCAGGGACAAATGGCGGTGGAGCCTGCTGGACAGTGGGGAAGAATACTTGGTGATTTGGTGGAGGGCACAGTGTTTTGAAATATATCTAAGGAATGGAGAACCTATATACAGGAAGTTATTTTAATGTGTATAATAATTACAATAAAAATATTTAATCAGTTCTCACGCACCCTGGAGGAGTAGGGGTTCAGCCCCATCCACATACATCCCAAGGTCCCTGGTTCAGTCTTTTGGACTGATAGGAACAACCAAGGAACAAATAAATAAGTTAAATGTTCCTTTCTCCTCTATCTTCCTGCCTGCTCGCCTCTGCCCACCTTCATTTCTGCCTGCACCTTTCCTTAAAAAAAAAAAAAAAAAAAAAATCTGTTGTATTTCTATACTTCACTAATGAACAAAAATGAAATTAAGAAAACAATCCCATTTACAATCCCATTTACAAAAAGAATAAAATATTTAAATAAATTTAACCAAAGAAGTGTAATAATTATATCCTGAAAAAAACATTGTTGAAAGAAATTAAGGAAAACTTAAATACAAGGAAGGATATCCTGTGTTCGTGGATTTGTAATACTTAGTATTGTTAAGATGGTAACACTCCCCAAACTCAAGGCAATCCATATCAAAATTCCAGCTGCTTTTCTTTCTTTCTTTTTTTTTTTTGCAGAAATATATGAGCTGATTCCAAAATTCATATGAAAATGCAAAGGACTCAGAATAGTCAAAGCAATCTTAAAAAGAAGAACAAAGTCAGAGAACTTATACTTCCTGACATCAGAAATTACTGCCACACTATGGTAATCAAATCATATGCTACTAGTAAAAGGATAGACATAAGATAGACAGACTAGAATTGAAAGTTCAGAAATGAGCCCTTATGTTTATGATTGTTTGATTTTGACAAAATGCCATTCATTGCGGAAAAGAATAGTCTTTTTAAACAAAAATTGCTTGGAATCAACACTTCTCCAGAACATATATACAAATATCCAACAGGTACTTAAATAGAGGGACAACATTGTTAGTCCCTAGGGAAATGCAAACCATTTCCACAATGAGATACCACTTCTTACCCACAAGGATGTCTATATAGCCTTTAATCTACAAATAATCTATGTTGGCAAGGATGTGGAGAAATAAGAACCCTCATACACTGCCGATGAGAATGTAAAATAAGTGTAGCTGCTGTGGAAAAAAGTTCTTTAAAAAGTTAAATGTAGAATTACCATATAACCCAGCAATTTTACTCTTAAGCATATAATCAAAGCATATATCACCATAAAAACTTGTGCACAAATGTTCACAGCAGCATTATTACAGGCAAAAACTAGAAACAACCCAAATGTCCATCAGCTGATGAATGGATACGCAAAATATGCTAATACACAAAATGGAATATTCAGATGTAAAAAGCAATGAAGTACTGATACATGCTATGACATGGATGAAATGTGAAAACATTAAGTGAAAGACTTAAGACTTTCATTCCATTTAATTGAAATGTCCAGAATAGGCAAATCCATAGAGATAGAAAGGAGATTACTGGTTACCGAAACTGGGGGGAGGAAGGAATGGGGAATGACTGCTAACAGGTGTGTGGTTTCTTTTTGGAGTGATGAAAATGTTCTCGAGTTAGTGGTGATGAGGGCACAACCTTATGAAAACATTAAAAACCACTGAATTGTGCCCTTTAAAACGGTGTTATTTTATGGAATGTGAGTTATAATAGTAACTAAATAAAATTTTAATGCAGAAGGGTAAAGTTATCAATGGAGTAGGAACCAGTGGACAGAAATCCATTGGGACACTAGGTGATCTCTCTCAGAGAGCTGGACCACTTAATAGTGTTCATTGTGGATCCCTGTTCTCCTCAGCTGGCGTGCCTCTGCTTGAGCTTCCACTTAAGATTTTGTCTGAATAAGGAGTTCCACAGCTAAAAAACAGCGACAGCCCCTGGCCCAATTGATCCACTGCAAAGAAGCTCCTCTGTGACTTTGAAGGTTGAGACTTGGGGCAAGTTCGTAGGAGAGGCTGCAGAGTAAAAAACGCAGAGACCAGCAACCCACACAAGGGTTGCAGCGTCACTAGCAGCACAAGGGATTGGAGGCCTGTCTTCTGGCCCAGTGTCCACAAGTGAGGCTCCCTCTGGCTCAACCTAGTCTTGGGGGAGCACTGACAGATTTGAGAAGTTCTGTTCCATTCATAAGCCTTGAGCAGGCGTGTTCTCCCATTCCCTATTGGATGAGCTGAGTGAGTCTCTGTCCTCGGGTGGCTCTGTCCCTGATGGCTCTATTCCCTTCTCTTGGACTGAGCTGAGATCTTGAGCTGACTGTCTCTAGAGGGATAATAAGACAGTGGCAGAGGAACATCTATTAGCTGAGGGAAAGGATGAAAGGGGGAATTAGTAGCTAATGGACATTTCATCTATACCAGACACACAGGAACATGGACATATATGAGTTACCTTCATTCTCATGACACTCTAGAACAGTAGGGACTTGTTCCAGGCCATTAGAATAAGTATATAGTGAATTGGGATTTGAACTCAGAACCGTCTGATTCAAAAATCTGTACTCCAGAGAGGTTGGAAGTCACCCAGAGTTTTCCACCTAGATCCTCCTCCGCAGGATCACTTCTCGCTCCCACCATTTACACACTAATTGCTTCTTCGTTCATTCATTCTGTACATTTCCCTAAGTAGGCAGTGGTGCTAGGTAAAGTGCTAGGCAACAAAATAACAACCTGGATAAAGCATGAGCTTTGTCCTCAAGGATTTATAGTGTAATTGAGACAGGAGTTGAGTTCACTATACCACCAAGAAATGCCTGTGGTGATGTGGCCAGATAGCAAATGTTTTTATTTTTTTTTAAGGAATGGTGGAGGCAGGAATGAAGATGAACAGAGACAGGCAGGAAGAAAGAGGAGGAAGAAGCACTTTAGTTTTTCATCTTGGTTTTCAGCTGGCCCTGGATTTTGAACCCTGCCTGGTCCTGTGTCCTGCACTCTTGAGTGGAGGCAGCTGACTAATCCATTGCTCCACCAGGGAGCACCAGACAAGTGGTTTCATTATTTATTTTAGGAAAGGTGCAGGCAGGAAAGAAAGTGGGTAGTAGATAGGTAGGGAGAGGAGGAAGAAGCGTCTTTATTTTTGCACTCAGTTGTTCATATAGTTTGCTTCCCCTGAGGCCTGGGACTCAAATCCAGGAGTGTCAGGCTTGCTCCTTCAGAGGTGAGTGATCTAACCACTGCTCCACCAGAGCACAACAGCAAGTGGTTTGAATATGAGAATTCAAAGTTTGGTGCAATGGGGCAAATATATTGCCCATTCTCTACCCATCCCCCACTCTGTCCTGGCAATGTATGGGGTGTGGGAATTAAGCAGCCCCATCAGAGAGAGCTGAGGGGGAAGTGGTATTCTGGGGCACAGTTTCTTCTCAGCCACAGCAGGAAGTGGAGGGAGGGCTTGCTGAGCAGGCTGAGGTTTAGGAGAGTTTACTGGTTATGGAACTTTCATTTGGGAGAGCTTAATTAGAATAGCCTTAGAGAACAGGACAAGGGGTACCTGAGTAGGAGTGAGTTTTGGAATGAGAATGTTGATGATCCAGGTGGCGACAAATGACAGGGGCATTGCAATCCCAACTGAAACTATGGGGAAAATACTTTTCATATGCAGGTTTCTGAGGCTATTTTCAGTACAGGAAATAAGCTATGGTCTCTGTTCAGGCTACTAAATAGAGGCAAAATTTGTTAGGAAGTGAGACTAGGAAAGTCCACCTCAAACAAAGCTGGAAGCCACCAGCACTGTTTAAATGGTGGAGGAATTTACCTTGTAGTGGAGAAGAAGGGATGTGGCCACTAGATGTAACTCAAAAATTCACCTTGAATTGACTTTTATCTTCTTAGCTGTAAAACAGTCTGTTGATTAGTGAATACTTACTCCTCTTCAAACTGATTCCTACTATTGTTTCCAGGTGCTATCTGGCTTAACAGAGAAGTTGCACGGTGCTGTGAAAAGAACCTGAAGTATGATACCAGTGGACCAGAATCTAGCTGAATTAAAATGTCCCATTTCCATAGCCAGTTAAGGATGGAATCAGCCAGGGATTGCATTTAGAGTTAGAACTCCAATTTCTCTTCTTCTTTTTTCTTATTTTTTAAAAAAAAGGTCCAGGCAAGAATGAAGGTGAGTAGGCAACAGTCATGAAGAAAGAGGAGGAAGAAACATTTTATTCATTTTATTTAGTTGTTCATTTTGGTTAGTCCCCCTGGCCTGGAGATGCAAACCCGGCCCCTTGGGTTGTATGTGGCTTGAGTTGGCGGAGGCCTGGGGCGTATCAGCTAGACCACCAGGACCTGCCAGAACTCTGATTTCTCCATGCTTTACTGCCATATGATAGAATGCAGAGCCTCTTAGCCTCCCTAAACTTAAGTTTCCTCAGGTGTGCAAGTAAATTCCTTAATAATAGCTCATTGGTGGTTGTGAAGATTAAATGGCATGTGAATTACTAGAGTGTCTATTGGTGGTGTGCCCCTAACATTTTTATCATTACATTAAAAGTACTTGGCTCTATAGCTGCACATGATAGGTGGTCAAATGAGTATCCACTGCACATGTGATGGGCTGGATTTTGTCCCCCTCGAAATTGTTTTTTGTTGTTCTGTCATGTCCCCTACACCCCACACTGGGTGGTGAATCCAAGTCCCAGAACTTTACATGGTCTGCGTCTTAGCTGCCTCAACAGCCTGAACCACATGGGTGAGCCAAAAATAAGACTTTAGTACTTTTTTTTTTAACCACTAGCCCCTGTGAAAAGCTTGGGTCCATAGAGGTTACATCACGTATACCTTCAGGAAGAGCGGGTACCATGATTCTTATGCTGACTTCCAAATGCCCACTACCTCAGAACAGGACTCTTTGGAGACAGGATTTTTAAAGTGGTAAAGAGGGAAAATGAAGTCTGTAAGATGGGACCTAATCCATGATGACTGTTGTTCCTTATAAGAAGAAGAAGTCTGTACACATGGACATATCCAGAGGGAAGACCATGTAGATCTCTGCAGGGGAGAAAACATCTACAACCAAAAGAGGGACCTCTCGGAAGAAACCAGTCCTCGATCCTGGGCGTCTAGCCTCTAGAATTCAGGGAAAATAAATTTGTTTTCTAAACCTCACAGTCTGCGTTACTTTAGAGAGGCAGCCCACCAAACTGCTGTAACACACATTGTACCTTGTTCACTGCAGGACAGGGAACCCCCTCATTCTGTTGACTAGAAACTGCATCTTGGCCTGTGTTCTTTAGGTCAAAGTGCCAACTGAAAGTCCCAAGGATGCTGGGCCTGCTGGGCCGACCCCAGAGAGGTGCAGCTCCCTCAGCTCCTGGCTGCTAAAGCAAGACTTTCTCTTCTGAAGTGGCCGGTAGCTTGCTGATTAGAGATCCTTGCAATGGGACCAAGGAGAGAAGGCGTCATTCATCACGGTCCATTCCAACGATGCCTTCGAGCTGAGTGGGGAGAGCAGCTCAACTGGGTGTGTGGTGTTGGATGAAGAAATGGAGGAAAAGTGATGTGTCCGAGGGGGACCCTGGGGTTCTCTATCCCAGAAAAAGGGGAGAAAGAAGTGGCCTGAGACGGAGGGATGAGAGGTTCCTGATGTGCACAGGACACTTTGCACGACAGAAGTGGGAAGCTGTGTGTGGACCTGTCGGGCCTGGAAGTCGGACCTGCGACGGGGCACTGTGTATCAGGGCGCCCCGGGAGGACCCGACGTAGCCCCCAACGGCCGTTTGCCGGGGGAGGGCCGCCGGGGGCCGCAGGGGCAGAACGGGCGGGCGCGCGCGTGCCTGATACGTCCTCGGGGCACTGCCCCGTCCGGGCGCGTGCCCACGATCGCCCCACCCCGCCCCCTGCCCCTGCCGGGCACTGTGGACTCGGCGCCGAGGGCCGCGCACGCCTCCTCCGCGAGCCAGGACTCCGGGCCGCGCGCCCCGCGCCCCCTCCCCGCCCAGCGGGCGCGCGCTGGCTCCCGCTCCCGCTGGCAGCCGCCGCGGCGCCGGGGATTGTTTTTGTTGTCGCTGAGGCCGGAAGAGCCGCGGGAGCCGGGTCCCTGTCCCCGGGCCGGGCGCCGCCGCCGCCCCCTGCCCAGCGCCCGCGTCTCCGCGGCGCCCCCCCAGCGCCAATATTCCGGAGATCAAGCGTTACGCGGCGGCGGCGGCGGCGGCGGCGGCGGCGGGGCCCGGAGCGGGAGGCGCCGGGGACCGGGGCGAGGCGGCCCCCGCCGCCGCCATGGAGGCACTGGGACCCGGTGAGGAGCGCGCTGGGGCCGGGGCAGGTGGGAGCGGGCGGGCGGGACCGTCGTTTCTGGTCGTCCCGATCGGCTCGCGCGGACCGGGTGCAGGCGCTCAGGCCTCGGGGAAGGGGGACCGTTGCTCCTTTGCACCGGGCGGAGGGGACTGACCCGGGTCTCCGGGGGTGGAGACCGCGCCACAGTCTTAAGAGATGAGCCAGATCTCTAGATCGGAAGGCGGGAGGGCCAGGAAGGTGACCCACGACTGGGGGTGGAGGGGAGACCTGAAACTCGCAGGCGGTGGTCTGTGTTCCAGGCTTGCCCGAGACCAGTTTGGGCCTCCAAAGGGACGATTTGTGCCCGGTGCTCAGTGGAGGCCTGGCCTGAACTGGACCGGGAAGGACCGTACCCCTCCACCGCCTCGCACACTGCGGGGGATATTCTTGGTTTGGGGCCACACCCCTATTTTTCTTTGCACTGGCAGACGGTCCAGAGCGCTCACATAAGGAAGAAGAACTTCCCCCAAACACTTCTCATGACCCCTAAAGGCCAAGAGGCAAAGCGCCCAGCCTTTTTTAAAGGCCCGGAAGTCTTTACAACACAGTCCTTTGGCCTCTGAGTCTCCGTGACTGTCCTAGAGGGGTTTGGGCTAGTGCCTTAGTGGCGGGGGAGTTCCAGCCAGTTAATGCCGAGTTCTCTTTTAAATGGGTTATAGGTTGTTGCAGGAACAAATGAAGGAGAAAGTGCTTTGGAAACGAATTCCGTGGGCTTGGGAATGGCCTCTGGTTATCTCCCCTACTCCGCCCAGACTAGAGGAACCATTCCAGATTGTTAACAAACTCCCTGCAAGTTGGAACCTGGTCCTGTCAACTCTGTCCGCAACAGGTTCCTAATGGTTTGGCTAAGTAGGGCAGGGTTTAGGGCTGGGATATCATGAGCATTAATATCAAACTTTATCTACATAGTGGGATTCGTTGTAGAATATTTCATTTTTTCAGTACATGGAAAATTCAATTTGCCGTTTGAGTTTGGAAACTTTGCAGGTTTGTTTAGCACTTGTTTGCATAGCTGAATGATTAAACCTCATCCTTATTTGCCTCGAAGAATTTTTAAAGGCGCTCATAATCAAATTTCCTATGCCTTTTAAAAATAAACGGGTTTTGTCGCATTAATATTATTTGATAAACCTCAAGATGGATATTGTGCTGGGATACCTCAGTTGTGTCCCACCATTGCAAGCATGATCAGGTCTTTAAGAATGTAACAGACTTCTGTTCAAATCCACTCTAGCAAATTAGTAGATGTATAACCTTGGGCAAATTACCTAATTCCTTTCAACTTTCATTTCCTCATCTATAAAATGAAGGTAATAATAGGTGTCGCATGATTATTGTGAAAATGAAATGAGATAATGTATGGGAGAAGTCTTGTTGTAAAAACTTGAATGAACGGTATTCTGGCTTTTCAACAAATGTTTCTTCCCTCCTTCTGCTGTGAGTAACTCATGGCAAAAGCAACTGTTGCACTTTGGAGCTGATATTGAAAGAAACTATATAACTGCACAAGCCTGGTTTCTTGGAAAAGATTAGTCCTGTGCTGTGTGGGATATCCTAGGGACTGTTATATTTGTTTGATTTTTGCTTCTGCAGGTTTGTGAATTTACTAGTTTGTCCAGGATTGTTCAGATTGTGGAAAATTAATTTTCACCGAACCACATTTATAATATACTAACGAATAAACCGAAACGTCACGTAGATCTTGTCTGTTGACTAGAATATTTGCCTGTCGACTGTCTAACAAAGTCTTTTTTCAGTGTCATAGTACCTTGGAAACCCAATTAATAAGAAGCTTCTTGCTGAGCAGAGGGAGTTAATAGTCTTGTGGGATATTTCATCCAGGCTGATTATAATCCAGAGAAGCATTTTTGCTTCTTTCTTCAAGCACTCCTATTTAGTGCTTTGTACTCTCTTACTTGAACAGTTATGACAGCGTTCTTAGTCTTATGTTGCTAAGCCACCCCGTTTTAGTTTCTGACAATAATTTGGAAATGTAATTGATTTAAATTACCATTTATTTTTCATTATATTGATAGGGATTCAGGTATTATGCCCATTTTAAAGATGAGAGAAGGGAGTTCAAAGAACTCAAATCTTTTCATCCAGGTCTTAAGACTGGGGAAATGAAGATAAGTCTGGGTTGTGTGACTCTTAGTTTAAAACCCTCTTCTTCATTTAAGGTTGATCATATCCAGTCTGTTTGGTCATACTTGATTCCTTTTCCAAGATGTAGTTTTCTAACTTTGTCATCAAATTTTGGAGATGCTCCCAATATAAAGCCCAAAGATATGGGAGCACTGACTGTAACATTTATGCAAGTGCAGTCTTAGTAGCCAACATCTCTTGAGTTCTTATTATGTTAGTATAGGTACTGTGTTAATAATCATATATATATATATATATACATATATGTATGTATGTATATAAAATCTCAGGGAATCCTCACAATAGTCTTTTGAGGGAGATGCTATTGCCCTTGCTGTCGCGCCTTCCCCATGTTATAGATGAGAAAATGGAGACACAGAGAGGCTAAGAAATTGGACCAAGGTTATGGAGGTGGGTAGTGATAAAATGAGGATTAAAATCCAGGCAGTTTGGTTCCAGAGACTTAGCCATTGTGCTTTATTTCTTCATAGGTAGTTTGCAAAGTTCAAAGAAAACAGCTTTGGAATGGAAAATCTTACAATATAGTGTTCTAAATAAATATTTTAAACTTACTAAAATAAATGACCACTCACCTAACTTTTCTTTCCTGCCAAGGAAAAGAAACACATACAGTAGTTGCTCTTCTTCACTTCTTAATCTCTCTTGCCTTTCTTTGATGCCCTTTTGGCATCAAGCACTTCCGAGAGTTATAGATGCCATAGGATGTGAAGTTTATTGGGGAAGAAAAATCACTGAACTGGGTGTTGGAAGGCATGGATTCTAGTCAGGATTTAAAGTCAAAGTCCCATGTTCTTGGGCAAGTCACTTGATCCAAATTTCCGTTTCCAAATTTCTATCGTAATGCTTGATTTCTTCTAACTTTGTGATACAGTGATTTCTTACAAGTATATTAGAATATGTACCGTTAGCTTATCTACAGGGTTTAATTGGGTTAACTCAATATGCTTACCTCCTATGATAATATTTATTACTTACCTATTACCTTTGTAAACATCATCTTATCACACCCAGCATAGATCCCCTTTTATCCAGAAATGCAACTCAACTCCAAACAATATTTGTAGTAGTTCAAGTTATGTGCTTTTGCTTTCATGAAAAATAATGTTCAGTTCTTAGGTTTTAGATATGACTGGGTTTCTGTTTAGTTTCTATCTGAAATTGCTACAGGGATTGTAAGATTATCAGTGTTCTTCAGTTCAGCAGTTATTGATTTCCTACAATGCACTGGTCATTGAATTTGATGTTGAGATAACAGTGAACTGGAGGCCCATTTCTCCCAGGAGTTTACAGTCTAGTGGAAGAGTCAGTAATTTGTTGAGATAAGTTGTTTCTCGTATTTATGCTGAGTATTCCCTTATACAAAGGGTCTTGGGAACACAGATGCATCCTTCAGTCTGGGAGATTCAAGAAAGTCTTTTCAAAGAGATCACATCTGATTTGAGTAGAACTTAGGGGGGAAATGAATAATAAAGACAATATGTAAAAAGGTTTTTCAATACTTTAAGAATGAGTAAGTGGTTATCACCACAAATTTCATTAAAATCTTTGCTATGATTTTCATAAGCAAACACTCTCCTAAGCTATTCTTTCTTTCTTTCTTTCTTTCTTTCTTTCTTTCTTTCTTTCTTTCTTTCTTTCTTTCTTTCTTTCTTTCTTTCTTTCCTTCTTAAGGGCAAGGTTCAGGCAGCAATGAAGGCAGTAGTAGGCAGGCAGGCAGGAAGAGAGAAGGAAGAAGCACTTTGTTTATTTTTCATTTAGTTGTTCACACTGGTTGTTTCCCTCCAGACCTGGAACATGAACCCATTGGTTTATGGCCTATGTCCTTTGGAGGTGACTGACCTAACCACTGCTCCATCAGGGCACGCCAAGCATTTGTTTCTTAATGTTGAACCAGAACAGCTTCTTGCTTCAAAAATTTTTCTCCTTTTGAATTGCCTTTGTTCTCAGTGAGATATCATTGCAAGAAGAGGACCTGTTGTAACTTTCCATTGTAATAACAGCTCTCTTTACTCAATCTCTATTCATATCAGAGATGAGGTTTATATTTTAAGCCATTGTCTACTTGATATTGTCACCAAAAAGAAGTAAGATTTTCATAGACAAATATCTCCCAGACTAAGTCCCCCAAATCCTTTTTGCTGAATATTGATACCACTTTGATTTTTAAAAAGAGATGGGACCTATAATATTAAGAAGACCGTGTAGTCTTACATCAAATAAAAGTATATTTACTCAGAATTTGGCAGACGAAATTAACAATGTAGACTTAAGTGAATTAAAATTCTCCCAATAGGAAAAATAAAATAGAGAGAGAGGAGGGGAAGGGAGAGGAGGGGAGCATTCTGGTGAAAAATAAGTGATGAGTTAAAGTTACACAGGTTTATGTGTTGTATGACTTTTTAGATAATATAACATATATTAGAATTTTAAGAAGGGGAGAGAATATGCAGTTCCCTTAGCTTATAGAATTCTTTCTTCTTGTGAAATATCTTATGAAGCACCAGTGGAATCTTTTAGAATGACTGCTGTCATCCAGGGTTTCTAAATATCAGCACTACTGAGAGTTTGGACTGTATAATTCTTTGTTGTGGGGGCTGTTCTGTGTATTGTAGGATGGTGAGCTATATCCCTGGTCCCTGTTCACTGCATGTAAATAGAACCCCCCCCCAAGTTATAACAACTGAAAATACCTTCAGACATTTGTGAAATGTGTCTGGGGAGACAAACTCTCCTTCATATTGGGAACCACTCTTCTAGACTGTAAGTTCCTTGAGGCCTGGGACTGTCTTCTCCCTGAGCCTGTGGTGTAGCATTAGACTTGTGATAAATGAATCTGTGTTTGTTGAGCAAATACACTAGACTTTCTGATCAGGACATCCTGAATTGTCCTGATTCTAAAAATAATCAGATTATAAACGAGAAGGTCTAGTACTATTGGTATTGCTTCACTATCAAAATTAACAAGTACATTGATAAGCATAGCTGCTGTACAAACTATGCAATGTACACTGACTTGTGGAGAATTAATAGATCATCTCTATCCTGAACATGGTGATACCCCCCAGAATTTAGAAATGGTTTTAAAATTCATATAATTTGTAAGCCTAGTTGTAGGTCTACTGTGCTCACATAAGGCTCATATAAGGTCTTCTAAAGTAAACTACATAAGGGAAGTTCATTTTACTGTATCTAATTTTGATGTCCTCCTATTAACAATAAGAGCAACACAGCAAAATATTTGGAAATCTAGGGAACATTGGGTCAAAAGACACCCCAAACTCTTTATATGAGAGTTTGTTCAGTAAGGTCTCAATAACATCATTACCATCATCATAAAGGGAATAGTATACTTCATGACTAAATAGCACATCAAAAATCTCTCAATCTTTTCAGGACCTCCAACCAGCCTATTTCAGCCTCCCCGTCGTCCTGGCCTTGGAACTGTTGGAAAACCAATTCGACTGTTAGCCAATCATTTTCAGGTTCAGATTCCTAAAATAGATGTGTATCATTATGATGTGGATATCAAACCAGAAAAACGGCCTCGTAGAGTCAACAGGTAAAGCTTAGAAAGAGTAGATTTCTTTTAAATGTGTATTTAAATAAGCATTTATTTTTAAAGGCATTTTTCTTATTATGTGCCACATTGTTTTCTAAATTCTTTCAACATACAGGCTTTGGTTTTCTCAAATATAGTAATTTTGTTGATAGTAGATTTGCTGCCTCATACATGGTTATCCTCCACAGGTTCTGGAGAGTGCTGTTTGTTTCATCAGCAAACACTGAATGAAGAATAAAGGTCACTTTTTCATTGACCAAAATGGTAGAAATTTGTAAAAAATAGGTGCCCATTAGTATCTATGAGAAACAGAACTATATCTGGAAATACTTTCAAAACAATATAATAATTTTATTATTATTTCTTTTGTTATAAAACCATACTCGTTTTAAGGTGCTGAACTCATTTTTCAGTCTGTGGATATCACACACCATACCTACCACCTGAGTTCCAGTTCCCTTGCCACCACCTTGTTCCTCTCTCCTTCTCCGTCCCCTTCCTGTCCCCCTTGACAGCCATCGTCTTGTGTCCTGTGGACTTTTGCTGGGATTTAGCTGTTTGTGTATTTTATTTTACTATATTTTTCTGGAAATATTTTGTTATTATATGTTGGTATTAGACATGAGAAAAATATAAGTGTAAAGACAGGATAATCATCTTGATGTGTTAAAAAAAAAAAAAAGTGAGTGCTGAGAGCAGTCCTGTTTATTTCTAGCATCCCCAAGAGAGGTCTGGATTAGATGCTTTAAGTATTGTGATCTGTATGGCAGGAATTTGCCAACTTTGAAGACCAACTTTGCAGATATTTTTACAGTTGGCTGAGAACACCCATTTATATCAGAGCATGGAGACAGAGGCACTGTTTCCATACCATGATATTCAGTCATTAAGGTTATGGCTTTTCTAAGAATGCTTTTGTAGTCAAGTGAAATATTTAGTCCTACTTAAATTTTTCTCATTATAGATCAGTAATCTGACTTTCTGGTAACTGTTCAACCTCATATAAACCTATACTTGTTTGGTTAATATGTATCTGAGATCAATAATAACAGAAGTGGTGTCAGTGACTAACACTGATCCATTCAACATATATTTTATTGGTTGTTTACTATGTGTCAGGTATTGTTTTATGCTCTGGGACTACAGCAGGAACAAAAGAGACAAATTTCCCCATCTGTGAGGATATTATATTCTAATGGGGAAGACCAAAAATGTACTGGTGACTTGAACATAGGAGTTGTCATTTGTTGGGTTGGGGTAAACTATGAGAGAAGCCAACATGATGGGGAGATCCAGATTTTAGTATTAAGGTAGCTGTTAGACTCTTAGTGGAACTGTTGAGCAGGAAGTTGGAAAAATGAGGTTGAATTCAGAGGAAAAGGTCAGGTAGGATACAAATATTTGAGAGTCATTTATCATTTGATGGTAAAGCCATGAGACTGGAGGAGAGCATCTCGGAAGTGAGTGTTACTAGAGAAAAGACTATAAGATGGAATCCTGAAGCACTTCCATATTTAAAAATTAGGAAGGTGAGGACGTATCAGTGAGGAGAGTGACTTGGAGAGGTCACTGGGTTAGGAGAAAACAAGACACATTGAAGAGTCAAGGGGAATGTGTTAAGTTTGAAGAATTTATCATCTAATACGCAAGAAGCATTGAATTTAGAAATGTGGCGGTTCATTGGGAACCCTGATAAGGGTAAGTTTGGTAGAGGAGAAGCCTTACATGAAAAAAAAACCATAAAAGAGATAGAAGAACAACTAATGATAACTCCTTCGAGGGATTTTGATGCATAGGGAAGCAGAGAAATGGAATGTTCAGACGAGAGAGTCAAGGAAATTTAATTTTTTAAGCTTTTTTTTTTTTTAAGATGCAAGAAGGAATGAAGGCAAGTAGGCAGACAGGGAGGAAGAGGAGAAAGAAGTATTTTACTTTATTTTTATTTAGTTGTTCATACTGGTTGTTTCCCCTGGACCTAGGACTTGAACCTAGGGGTATGTGGCCTGTGCTCCTTTG
Organism: Solenodon paradoxus; assembly: GCA_004363575.1. NCBI lineage: Eukaryota > Metazoa > Chordata > Mammalia > Eulipotyphla > Solenodontidae > Solenodon > Solenodon paradoxus. The sequence goes on along the minus strand of RJWH01000368.1, from coordinate 222,743 downwards.
GAGGAGATGATCTAACCACTGTTCCATCAGGACATGCACGCCAAGAAAGTTTAATTTTTTTAAGATGAGACAAATTATATATAGCATGCTGTAGGTCTTCAGTGTCATGGACAGGTTCTTGGAAACTGACTTTAAAGTGAAATGACATAATGAAATTAATTTTATCATAGACTAATTGATATCAACAAGAGTTAAGTTTCCATGGTTTATTTCTGGTTGCTAGAACATTGCCAAACTTCAAAATAAGCCTGAAAACACTTAGTATAGTAAATGTTCATTCATTGATTCATTTCCCAACTTCCTATTTTAGTTCAAGGTTGTAAGTGGCTGGAGCCTCTCCCGCAGCTCAGGGTCCAAGACTGGAACCAGCCCTGGACAGTGCTGTGCTCCTCTTCATCACCTACACACAATCCCTCAGACTGAGACAATTTAGACATGCCATTAGGCCCCATATGCACATCTTTGGGGTATGGGCAGAAAAAGGAGTACCCAGAGAAAACCCTCACAGGTATACACAGTCCACACAGTGGCCCAGCTGAGAATAATTTTTTTTTTTTCTCATCAATGTCATAACCAAATGATGTTGAATTATTTGAGGTCCTACCATATTTGTAGGGAATATTGTAGGGAGGAAATTTTTGATGATTGAGGAGAAAGGAAAATTCCTGGAATGCTATCCAGCAGCACACAATAGTAAGTAGACTTATTGTGTGACAAGCACCATTCTAAACATGGTATGTGTATTTATTCACTAAATATTGCAAACATTTTTTTATTAAACTTTTTTTTAAAGAGAAAGGAACAAGAAAGGAAAAGGAGAAAGAAGCATTTTAATTTAAAGCTTTGGGCTTACTTGCTCCACACTTCAGCTGTCTCAGCCACCTGAGCCACAAGGGCACACCAATATGGCAAACTTGTGATACCTATGATTATCATAATTTTGCAAATGAAGAAACGGCATGTGAGAAATAAGTAACTTGTCTCAGGTCCGCTTAATTGTTGTGTAATCAGGGGCGGGTCTCTCTCCCAGTCTGAATTTTATTTTTCTCTTTATTATGAGGACAATAATCATTGCCCTACTTACCTTTCAAGATTGCTGTCAAGATTGAATTAGACTAGGTGAAAAGGTCTCATCAGTACACTTTTGTTTTCAAGGAAAGGTGCAGGCAGGAATGAAGGCAAGTTGGCAGCCAGGCAGGAAGAGAGAAAAAGAAACCTTTATTTTATTTAGTTGTTCATCTTGATTGTCCCTCACCCCCTGCCCCACCCCCTCAACCCTGCATTGTGAACTCTGGTCTTTGGGGACATATGTGAACTACAGTGGGTATCTGACAACATTCTCTATACTGCCTGGGATCACTCTGGAATAAAATCAGACAGTATGTAGAATAATAAATCACCCGCATCAGGCAAAGGGATTGACCTGTTCCTTTGAGAATTTAGATTTTAGATTATCTTTAGATGTCTGTATGGATGCCCACTCTTTTTTCCTAAAATCAATGTACTTAAATAATTATTTTTATTTTATAGCAAATTTATCATTATTCAAGTGTGAACACATCCATACCAAACTAAGATACCTAAGATAAATTATTCTTTTAAGGCTATGTTTATCAGTGGAGAGCATTTTGGAAAGCAGGAGTCTGAGAGGATACCATGAATTTTCGTCTCTTCCCTTCTACACCAAACGCCCATTTTGTTACCTTCTCAGCTTTTTTTGTTCACTTGTTACTCTCTTTAGTTAACTACTTTTTTAAATTACATGAATCAATCGTAAGTTTGATTCTTGCTTTTTTCCAAAGAGTTTTCAAGTGCATTTAGACGATAGGGGTGTGTTGATATTTTCCTGACTGCTCACCATTGCTCAAAGCTAACCTCAACTATCTCCATTACTGTTAAGGGAGGTAGTAGATACAATGGTGCGTCACTTCAAGATGCAAATATTTGGTGATCGGCAGCCTGGCTATGATGGCAAAAGAAACATGTACACAGCTCATCCATTGCCAATTGGACGGGATAGGGTAAGTGTCAGTAACTGGAAGTATGCATTAGCTTGAGATCACTTAGTAATTCCATAAAGACAAAAGATTTCCTTTTCTAATAACAATTCAACTCTTGCAGTTATTTCTCATAGTGATGATAGACCTGTCATTCTGTCTGTAGTCTCTTGTCCTTTAGTTAGTTGACAATTGAGGATGAGAGGAGTATTAGAAATTAAGTTATGTCATCTTCACATGTATTCCAAATCTCTCACATGGTTGAAGTGCTACTTGAATCTGAACAGTGGAGTTTTTATAAATTATAAACATTATTTATTTAATACCTACTTATGAAAATATTTTGACACCACAATAGCTTTTACTTAAGCATTAGCAAAGTAATAAATAAATATATATACTCATTATAAATATTTACAGACAATCTAGAAATGCTATGATTTTCTGCCTCCCCACCTGTTTTACACCTCAGTCCCCTTTTCCTTTTCAGAGAGAATTACTGTAATAGTTTGCTATGTATCCTTTCAGATGTTGTATGTAAATTAGCTATGTTTGAAATTATTTGTATTCTTATTTGTTTGCATATTGTTCTGTGATTTATTTATTTGATTTAACTATGTCTGGGAGAGTTTTCCATTTCTGTGCATTTAAATCTACCTTATTTTTAAAATTTTTGGTATTGTGGGAAAGTACTCATACCATGCACTCCTTTGACCATGTGAAGTGTGTAAATCAATGGCATTAAATATATTCACATTGTTGTGCAATTATGACCACTCTTCATCTCCAGAACTTTCATTACCCAAACTGAAACTCTGTACTCACTAAACAGTAACTTCCATTTCTTGTTTGTCCAGTCCCTGGTAACCAACATTTCACTTTCTGCTATCAGTTTGACTGTTCTAGGTCCCTCCCACCTGTGGAATCATCCAATATTTGTCATTTTGTGTCTGACTTACTTCACTTAGCATGTCCCATGTTTTTCCTATTGCAGCATCCATCTCTTTTTAAACTATTGCACATTTCCTGTTAAATTGTCCCCTTCTTGGTGGATACTAAGGTTTTTCCAATGTTTTGCAGTTCCAAAAGTGTGAAATAGGTATCTTTATGTGTATACTATATTGATTATTCCTAGGCTATTCCCCCCAACCTTTGTAAATACATTTTTTCCCCCTGTAGGTTGATATGGAAGTGACCCTTCCAGGTGAAGGTAAAGATCAAACCTTTAAAGTGTCTGTTCAATGGGTGTCAGTAGTGAGCCTTCAGTTGCTTTTAGAAGCTTTGGCCGGGCACTTGAATGAAGTCCCTGATGACTCAGTACAAGCACTTGATGTTATTACAAGACACCTTCCCTCCATGAGGTTAGTTTGGATTCTTTCCCACCAATGCTTTTTTTTTTTTTTTAAACACCCATTGGTTGCATTGGAACCATTGAAAGATTTCTCCATGTCATAGTTCAAACTTGGTTTCAATTTAAACAGTTGAGAGTGAATTGAAAGAATTTGCAAGTGTTTGTTGTGAAATATGCAAACTCTTCTTTCTTCAGGTACACTCCAGTGGGCCGCTCCTTTTTCTCACCTCCTGAAGGTTACTACCATCCTCTGGGAGGGGGCAGGGAAGTGTGGTTTGGCTTTCATCAATCTGTGAGACCTGCTATGTGGAATATGATGCTCAATATTGATGGTAAGTTTGCTTGCTCTTTATCTTTTGTTCTTTTGGCTAGATTTTTATGGTCCTTTCTCTTTTCCCGAAGCTAAGTAACCTTCTTCTCTGTTAGTATCTGCAACTGCTTTCTACCGGGCTCAACCTATCATTGAATTCATGTGTGAAGTTTTAGACATTCAGAACATCAATGAACAAACCAAACCTCTAACAGACTCTCAGCGTGTCAAGTTTACCAAAGAAATCAGAGGTGGGTGTTTGCATTGCCTAATGGAGGTAGGTATTTGTCTTAGTCTTGGAGAGACCTCTCAGCAAAGTCATGGGTCTTGAAGTCAGACACACCTGGGCTTCCATTCCATCCCAGCAGTTCTAGCAATGGGACGTTGGATAAGTAATTAACTACTGTGAGCCTCAGCTTATGCATCACTATGGTGAATATAATAATATGTATCTTGTAGAGTTGTGAGAATTAAATACTATTAAGATTTGTAAAACTTCTAGCACATATTAACATTCAGTAACTATTACCCTTACCCATTTAAAAACTTCCACTTTAAAACAATAACACAAGTTTGTTTATTATCCCTTAGGAATTTATTTTCTTCTTAATTTGTTATTAGCTATCTTACTAAAATATAAGCTTCATTAGGACTGTTTCCAGACCTGAGAACAGCACCAGAACATAAAATAAATATATTTTTGGTGAATTAATACATTGAAGTAGATTGCATATATAAAGTCATCTGGGTTCTAATATCTTCTAAGTCACTGAGGCTTTTGCCTCTGCATGATGAAGCTGTTTCCATATCCTTGGAATTTTTTTTTTATACAGTGGAATGCTTTTATGAAGACAACATTCAATCTGGTTTGTCACTATGATTTTAATTAATACTGATATTGCAACTTTTTAAAAATTTTAGGTCTTAAAGTTGAGGTGACTCACTGCGGACAGATGAAACGAAAATACCGTGTTTGTAATGTGACTAGACGCCCAGCCAGTCATCAAACGTATGTTAACCGCATCTAAAGTAATGCCATTTTTTTTTTTTTTTGTGACAGAAGTAGTTACTGTAATCATCTGAGAAGTTGGCAGCCCATAGTGTAACTTTCAAAGTTGGTTCTGTCTTCACTTTGAAGCACTAAGCTTTAAACAATGTTTTAAATAGTTTAAGCTATTTGTTATTTTTTACAAATAGTGAAATAATTTCTTTTTTTTTAAACATTTTGATGGAACTATTTATAAAAACCATTTCTTGCCTTTAATTTATTTTACCTCTTAAACAGAAATATGCTAAACATAGATCAACATTTTTCTTTTTGAGATCGAAGGAAAGGAGATGAGGAAGAAGCATTTTCAGGAAGGAAGGAAGAAGAGGAGGAAGCACTCACATTTATTTGGTTTTTTTGTTGTTGTTGTTTTGTATTTTGTTGTTTTTGTTGTTTTTTTGGTTGTTTCCCACAGACACAGGTCTCCAGCCTGGATCCTTGGGCTCTGCATGGTCTACACCCCAATCACAGGCTTATTAGTGCCTGAGTCACCAGGGTGCCAGATCAACTTTTATTTAATGATGCAGAGTCATCATTATAAGCATCATTTATTACACTATTGTCATTCTCAATGCATGACCCAAAGGGTCTAATGAGACCTGTAAGTTGTAGAAGGCTGTCATGGAAAAATAGTTATTAATTTGTGTTTTGTGTAGATTTTCCATCCTCCTTTTATAGCTGGCTGTCACTTTTTCCGGCTGTCACTTTTTCCAGCTGTCAATGTGTAAGGAAGAACTCCACTGGCACACATATTTCCACTTCCCCAATCTCATTTTTCTAATCACCCAACTTCTAATCTATTGTGAACTTTGCCTAATAAGAAAATATATGTAAAATTGCCTTTTAAATTATCATACGTATAAAAAAATCTTTTAAGAGGAAGGAAGCAGGCAAGTGGGCCGGCAGGCAGAGAAAAAGAGAAGGAAGAAGCATTTTATTTATTACTTAGTTGTTCATTTTGGTTGTTCCCCCCAAAACTGGGTCACAAATCCAGGTCCTTGGACTTTATATGGACTGTACCATGCAGCTGCAGACTTAACACCTGAGCCGCCAGGGTCCACCTATGTTTTATTCTTGGAATCAAGACCATTAAGCTCGTGTTTTAGTTAAACATATTGCCTATTCTAAGTAAAGAGCATAAACATTTCAAGTTTATGTTATTCGCATTACTCAGAAAATTTTTTCAAATTTCGAAATCACCTGGAGGGCTTTATTATTGATAGTTGAAGTTTGGGGTGACTTCTGGATAAATGTGATGTATTAATTGAGTCTGGTTCATGTATATATTACATGAGTTTCGTGAGAGTTGTAAAATGATAGTCCGTATATTCTTCATTTTATACCATTGATTTCATTTTCTAGGGGAAAAATGTTAACAAAACCTTAAGAAGTCACTATTAAGAATTGTAGCATTTGTTTCGAGAACTATGTCTTTTTCATTATTTACTTCACGTAACCCTATAAGAATAAATTATACTTACAGACCTATATAATCTTCACATGGAAATTAAAAGCACATAGCATTGTTACTTTATGGGGCTATAACAGTGAAGAGAGCAAGATTGAAGTTACTATGACAAGTATTTGAGATAATTTTTCCACTGGAAGAGCCAAATAGATTTTCTTATATCCTGCTCCTCAGTTTATACCAAATATCCTGACACAGCCTCAGTTTCATGTATTTGGTCCTATTGCTTACAAATCCACATATATTTGTCCTAGTTTGGGGATTTGAAAGTATGGCCCTAATAACTATTTTATACTTATTTGACAAAAAGTTCCCTTATGCAAGGAAAACTCCTATGTGAATGACTCTGAGTCTTTGATTCTTTTTTTAAAGGAAAGATCCAGGCAGGAATGAGGGTAAGCAGAGGTAGGCAGGCAGGACGAGAGAAGAGGAAGAAACACTCTATCTTATTAGTTGTTTATCTTGGTTGTTCCTCCAGCCCCAGGTCCTTGGGATGTGTACAGACTGTGCTCTCCAAAGGCAGCTGACCAAATGGCTACTCCACCAGGGCATGCCAAGTCCTTATTTGAATTTAATTATCTGTAAGAAGCCAGCAAGAAATTGTATTTATATTTTTATGTATTAACTGACCTCTAGTGAATCTCTGTATTTTCAAGTTCTTCAGCTTCTTTTTGTTTTAAATTCTTTTTACATTTTATTTATAATTTTTTCTTGTCTTTCCTTCAATAAGCATGGAACATTCCAATGGAATCACCAGTCTGATCAAATGTTAAAATGACTTAAGTAAAAATGTTCAAGTAAAGATTGTCCTTTGCTTTTTAAGTCACTGGTCAAAGTAGAAAGTGTTGGCAGGTTTTTGTTTATTAAAAAAAAAAAAAAGAAGACATTTCTAAAGAGACATTCTCTCCTGTAGTTTTCCTTTACAGCTAGAAAATGGTCAAGCTATGGAATGTACAGTAGCTCAATATTTTAAGCAAAAGTATAATCTGCAGCTGAAATACCCCCATCTCCCCTGTCTCCAAGTGGGACAAGAACAGAAGCATACATACTTGCCACTTGAGGTAAGCCGAACTAAATTTGTTTTTGCAAATCTGCTAATCTCTTGTTGAGCTTTTTTTTTTTTTTTTTTAAAGTTCTAAGCTGGTGTTAGAATTTGTCATTATTTTATAAAATATTTTGGACAGATAACTTCACCTGTAACAGAATTTCCTCCCCCTTTATTTTTCTGGAAATGGAAAATGTAAAATATAGTTTAGCAGTGACTTTAGATACAGACCCTTTACACAAGAAAATGTCTCTCTGCCTCTTGGTAGGTGTGTAATATAGTGGCAGGACAGCGGTGTATAAAGAAGCTCACAGACAATCAGACTTCCACGATGATCAAAGCCACAGCAAGATCTGCTCCTGACAGGCAGGAAGAAATCAGCAGACTGGTCAGTAAGGCATGGTCTTTAAGATAAGCTAGCTTTCAAATGAAAAAACAAAACAAGAGAAAGCTCCTGACGGGACACAGTTACTCTCTGGTTTTTATATATGCAGGCTTTCCTGTTCTTTAGGTGAAGAGCAACAGCATGGTGGGTGGACCCGATCCATACCTTAAGGAATTTGGTATTGTTGTCCACAATGAAATGACAGAACTCACAGGCAGGGTACTTCCAGCACCGATGCTGCAGTATGGAGGCCGGGTGAGTGTTCCCTTTTCTTCTCCTTCCAGCAACCCGTCAAAAAGAGAAGAACCCGGGGTTTTGCCACTCCGCCACTTTGAATTGCTCCATAGTTTTGCTCATTATTATTTTCTGTCTGTTGGCTAATTCCAAATAGAGTTTTATGTATCCCCTCATCAACTTTAAAATGGCCTTAGATTGTAATGTCTTCTCTCTTTTCTTTTGTTTCTTTTTTTGTTTTTGTTTTTTTTTAAAGAATAAAACGGTAGCCACACCCAACCAGGGTGTCTGGGACATGCGAGGAAAGCAGTTTTATGCTGGCATTGAAATTAAAGTTTGGGCAGTTGCTTGTTTTGCGCCTCAGAAACAATGTAGGGAAGATTTACTAAAGTGAGTATCTTCATATTTTCAGCTTAGTAATATCCCTTCCAGATATGAAAAGTCCACCTTTATGTGAATGTGCTGTGACCTCTGGCACTACATCCCTGACTCCTCTAGTGACACCATCTGGCTATAGGAAAAAAGACCGTGTATTTTATCAAAAATTGCAAGTTTGGGAATTACATTAAGAATCTGACTCAACTTCCTTACATTTAGATCAGAAATTTGTGACTAACAGGGCTGCAACAGGGCTGGTTGGCAAGTTCTTCAGTTCTTAGGGAAGCCTCCCTTGGTATTAATTGTATCTTCAGCTAAGATAAAAACTAGTGCATTTTTAATCAATATAACTTACTGGTGAGCTTGCTTTACTGAGGGTCACCACCTTAAGATGATGAATTCATATCTTATAGTTGCAGCTCTCTATAAAAAGGAAATCAGTGAGAAGGATAGAAAAATCAAGGCAGGATGAAGGAACTAGATGAAAGAAAATCCTGCAAAATATTGAAAAATGCACAAAAGTTTATACTTAAGGTTTAACACATAGATTGAAGTAACTCCTTAAGTCTAAAATCTAAAACTTCACAATGAAATTTACTTTTTTTTAAAGTGAGGATTTCTTTTGACATTGTTACTCAATCAAACCTATTAGCAGTTTAAATGTGATCCTAAATGCACTGATTATGTGACAGTGTGTTTCTATGTTCTTAACTGAACACAAATTGATCTAGCTATTCTTGTACCAAGCTTACCAAAATATACATTACCTGAACTTTTGACTTGATTTTTCTTCAGTCGAGAATTACTGACTTAAAATGTTTTTTTTTTCTTTTAAATGAAATACTTGAACAGGACAGGACTGCTATTCTAGTCCCTAGGGCCCAGCTTGAGGCATGATTATTAAAAATTCGAAATGATGATCTGATTGTTTAATAATACAGATTCTTATGCATGATAATTGTGTGCTACAACTACCAGTCTATTTTCGGAGGCCACTTAAAGATCTTTTTGTTTGTTCTAATTTTGGCTAAGAATTTGCAGAACTAAAGGAATTATCTTAGAGGGAAGTAAAGGCTAAGAATGTACTCTGAAGTGAAAGCACTGTGCCATTGGATCTATTTTAACAGGAGTTTCACTGACCAGCTCCGTAAGATCTCCAAGGATGCAGGAATGCCTATCCAGGGTCAGCCCTGTTTCTGCAAGTATGCCCAAGGCGCTGACAGCGTGGAGCCCATGTTTAAACATTTGAAAATGACATATGTGGGCCTGCAGCTAATAGTGGTTATCCTGCCTGGGAAGACACCAGTATATGGTATGGACGCTTTAATTGTTGAATAAAGGGTGATTTCAAGTAGTAGGTATAAACAGTCAGGACAGTTAGGTTATGCTGCAGTCATTAACACCCCAAACTCTCATAGCTCACAGCAATAAAGGCGTATTTTTCGCTCCTGTTGTGTGTTCGTTGAGGGGCGAGTACAACCTCTGTTTCATAGCATCCTGTCGTTTTCATTCTCAGAGCCAGGTTGGTTGGCAGAGCAATTGCTATTTGGAATGTTACTGACCCTGTGACAGAGAAAAAAGAAGTCATTGGAGAATTCTTTTTTTTTTTTTTAAGTGCACATAGGAATGAAGGCAAGTAGGCAGGCAGGCAGGCAGGGAGAGGAAGAAGAAGCACTTTATTTTATATTTATTTAGTGTTCACACTGGTCATTTCCCCTGGACTTGGGACTCAAACCCAGGGGTATATGACTTGGGCTCCTTTGGAGGCGACTGACCTAACTGCTGCTTCACCTTGGCATGCCTAGAGGATTCTTAGTATCCGCAACTTCTTCACTGTACTGCCTGCATGACTCTTCCCAATCTGTGTGGAGGATCTAAGCGTGAGGGCCAGGAAATGCAGTGGGAACGAGGGCTGCGGGTGTATAGTGTGAGTCTACCATAGTCCTCCAAGCAAGGAGAACCGGAATGGGTGTGAAAAGCCTTTAGGAGTGTGAGAGTGAAGAGAGTGAGTGAGCCTCACACTTGCAGGCTGTTTAGTTTGTATCAACTATAAAGAAGATACAAAGTTCTTTTGACTATAGCCTAAGTAAAGGACTTAGGAACTGCAGATCAGTCATCTGAACTTCATAAAATGTCTTCAACCCACTCTGTATTTGCTTCTTTTGTTGCCTTCTGTTTATCTCTAGTGTTTAAAGAAAAAGCGGGGGTGGGGGGTGGGTGGGACACTTAAAATTCAAAGTTCCTCCTGAGAGGGAGGAACTGGGGAGATTGATTCCTTTGCTAGACCAATCATGTAGGAACCTTATGGTACTGGGTGTGGGGTGGCAGGCAGCAAGGAGGAATTAAGGAAGTGAGCTGGCAGCAAGGTCTGCAGGAGGGAAGAAAAGAAGAAACTATCCAAACTGAAAAAAAAAAAAAAAAAAAAAAAAATTGCCCTGGGAGTTTAGCCTGTGAAAGAAGGACACATGGAAATCATGTAGCACAATGTACACTATATAATAGGGATTCTATAAATGTTAATGTGTGAGGATTTTCCCTCTTCTAAGACTATTTCAACATTTGAAAATTAATCCATTAATTTATTGTTGTAGCGGAGGTGAAACGGGTTGGAGATACCCTCCTGGGTATGGCCACGCAGTGTGTCCAGGTCAAAAATGTAGTGAAGACCTCACCCCAAACTCTTTCCAACCTTTGCCTGAAGATAAATGCAAAACTCGGAGGAATTAACAATGTGCTTGTACCTCATCAAAGGTAAGAGTCTGAACTCTGTCTTCCCCCCTTTTTTATTAACATCGAATTAACCTAATTTATGGTAAAGCACAGAATTTTCAAATGATCAGTTGATTACTTTTTCTTATATATGTATGCACTCATGTAATACCACCCAGGTGAACAGAAAGAACATTTTCAGCACTTCCTCAGGCTTCCTTGTGGCCCCTCTCAGGTAACCGTATTCCGACCTTTATCACTATAGATAAATTTGGGCTGGTTTTGAACTTCATATAAGTGAAGCCATGCAGTATGTATTGTTTGGGATCCATCTTTTGTTCATTATGTTTCTGAGATTCATTTATGTTGCATTAAGTCATAGTTTATTCTTTTTTAATTGTATATTCATTATATGAACATTCCACAACATTTTAATCTATTCTCTCATTGATGGATATTCTTATACTTTCTTTATATGATTCTTCTACATTTTTGATGGACTTAGATACTCTTTTATATATGTACCATGAATGGAATTGCTTAGTTATAGAGAATACATATATTTAGCATTGATAGAGATTGTCAAATAGTTTTCCAAAGTGGTTGTACCAGTTAATATTTCTAGTGAGAGTTCTAGGTTTTCCATAGTCTCACCAACACATGGTAGTATCAGTCCTTTTAATTCTAACCATTTTGGTTGGGAGTTAGTTAGTATATCATTATGGTTTTAATTTGATCCCCTGATATCTAATCATATTGAGTACATTTTTTATATGCTTATTAACTATTTGGATTTCATTTTTGGTGATGGGCCTATTCAGCCCTTTACCTATTTCTTAGGTTGTGTTGTCAGTCTTTTCATTAATTTGTTGTTTCCTTACCTATTGAGACAATATCAACTTGTCACCTTTAAAATGTTTTTAGCTGAAATACTTTATGTGAAAGTAATTGGAAAGTTAAATTTAGGGGTATCATATTAGTCATTGCAATATTTGAGTAAGAGGTGAAATTGAGCTCCTTACTCTTTTACAACCATATCACAATTCTCATTTTTGTCTTTGAATGAAATGTCTAGATAAATAAATTCTTTCGGCAGTACTGGTTAATGTGACACAGACCATTGGGGAAGTTAACTTAAAATTTGAAATAAATAAATTTGAACCCAAACAATATAGCATAGTGACTTAAGAGTGCATACTTTGCTGTCAGACATTCTGGGTTTGAATTCCAGCTTTATCATTTCCTGGCTCTGTGATCTTAACCTCTGACATCCTATTTTTTAAATCTGGAAAACTGAGACAATAACTCTACCACTCTCATAAAATTGAGGACTAAATGCACTCATACAAGTAAAGTGCTTAGTGTCGTGGCTCGTATGTAATGTGTTAGCTGTTACTGAGTTATGTGTATGTGGTCTCTGCTGTACTGCCCTGTGTCAGGCCCATGATAATATGTAGAGAGAAACACAACACAGTCTTTGCCTTCATGGAGAGCCCCATTCTTTAGTAACTATTATATGATATTTTCAGACTTGGGATGCCTCTTGGATTATATTTTAAGAACCAGTACTCAGGGGAAGGGAAGGAAAGAGGAAAAAGTGGTGGTAAATGACTCTGGAACTCTGGTGGTGGGTGTGGTGTGAAATATAGACTGAGATGCAATTTCAGTATCCTAAAATGAACATAGCATTGTGAACCAAAGAAATAATAAATATTACTATTTGGGAAAAAAAAAACAAACCAATGCTCAGTCCCAAATTCTGTCTTTAGTGATTTGCCAGAGAAGCTTGCCTGATATTTTTCTCTCTAATTTCTTAACTAGGCAAATCCGTGTCAAATAAATGAACTCATTCTGTCAACAAATGTTTATTTGGTGCTGTGAGCTAGGTAGTATTCTAGGCACAAGGGATACAGTGGTGAAAAAGATAACAAAACAAATTTCCTGCCTTCATGGAGTTTACACGTGTGCATGCGTGCAATAAAATAAAATACTATGGAGAAAAACAAAATAGGGAAAGAAATAGGGTTGATTTTCTTCTTAGGTCTCAAGAATTGGGGTTTTGTCCTAGTTCATTTTTGCTTAATTCTGTATCTGTTGTAGAAATCCCAGAACCAAAAGAGGGGGGAAAGTTTTCTCTTCACATACCTAGAGTTTGTTCAGTGTGGGTCAGGTCCTCTTTTATTGTTTTCTCCATCCTCCTGGAAGAAGCATTTAAATTCTTCAGGCAATTTGAAGTCAATGTACTGGTGACACAGATACTCAGTGGGCCTTAGATTCTCTCCCAATGGGCACAGGTCTTGACACTCTCTTAGAAATTCATGATTGTATCCGGTGAGCTTGCTCAATGCAAACATTTTCACTTCTGTGTCTGAGTGACAATGTCTCCTTAAATCTGAGCAGGCCCTCGGTGTTCCAGCAGCCTGTTATCTTCCTGGGAGCAGACGTCACACACCCCCCAGCAGGGGATGGGAAGAAACCTTCCATTGCTGCTGTCGTGGGCAGTATGGATGGCCACCCCAGCCGGTACTGTGCCACTGTTCGGGTGCAGACCTCACGCCAGGAGCTCTCCCAGGAGCTCCTCTATAGTCAGGAGGTCATCCAGGATCTCACTAACATGGTGCGAGAGCTGCTGATCCAGTTCTACAAATCCACACGCTTCAAACCCACACGGATCATCTATTACCGTGGAGGGGTCTCTGAGGGACAAATGAAGCAGGTACTCTCATTATCCCATTGTTACTCTTGGGGACTTCAAAGTATCTGATGGATCTTCCTCCCACCCACCACTGTAGGATCAGATTTGAGAGATACCATGTGAGTGCTCAATTAAACATTCCATTTCTGACTCATAGGTAGCTTGGCCAGAACTCATAGCAATTCGAAAGGCCTGTATTAGCTTGGAAGAAGATTACCGGCCAGGAATCACCTATATCGTGGTGCAGAAAAGACATCACACTCGCCTCTTCTGTGCAGATAAAGCAGAAAGGGTAAGGATAAGCTTCCAACACAAGTGAAAGTGGTTTTGTGTGAGCATATGTGTAATTTATTTTTCTAAAAACAGAAGTGCTTCATAATAATAATTGAGTAAATATGCTAACTGCAGTTGAGCCAAGATGATCAATTCTGAACGATGCCATGGTCAAGACTGAATATTTCTCTGGCGTGCCAGAAGTGCTAGTTTCTAAGAGTTTTGGGAGGGAAGTCGAGAAACTGCCAGGTTCTCTGACTATGGGGATACCGGCAACAGCCAAAGGGAAGGTTTATCCTTTTGGAGTTAATGTCATTTGCTACATTGTGTTGCCAGTGCCTGAGTGACAGTTCTTGGATATAAAGAAGAATTTCTCACAGGTAAGCTTATATCAGTAAAAATGGGTAGTTACAGTTATGTACATCAACTTTGTATGGTTACGATGTTACACTTACTAACCGAGGGCAATTTACTAACTTCTCTAAACCATGATGATCTCACCTGTAGAATGTAATAAGAACTACACCTGGCATCCACTGTTGTATTCAGAACTAAATTAGTAAAGGTGGTGTGCCCTGGTGGACTAGCTGTTGAGCACAGGCCACATATATTTCCCCAAGATCCTTAGTTCGCTTTCTGGGGCCAGGGGTGGGGGTGGGAAAGAACCAAGATGAGCAACTGAATAAAATGCTTTTTCCTCCTCTCCCTGCCAGCTGGCCTTTGCTCACTTTCATTCTTGCCTGCACTTTCTTTTAAAAAAAAAAAAGTAAATGTATGTTAATTTTGAGCACAACTCCCAGCACTTGATAAGAGACATTTTGTATAATCTGTTTATAATCCGATATTTATATTTAAGCTAGATAAATTATAAGTACATAATATTGGATGATTTTTATTCTATGGTTTTTTGTATGACACTACTTCATCTTTCCATCCTCTTGCTAATCCATCCCCAGGGAGACCAGTTCATTCTGTTGCCTAACCTTGTTCTCTTGTGGGTCATTCCCATTATTTTCTAGTAAAGCCCATTGTTTTTATCTCTAATCCATGGCTGAGCTGTTTCTTTATGTTTTCTGATCATTAGAGAACTAAGGTTTTTTCCCTTGGACTCCAGTTCTAGCAATCAGTGCAGGTTTAAAGTGCTGTCTTCTAAATTGCCCAAACCCTGACTCAGTCGTATTTCTTAGATTCTGCTGATGCAAACACTCTCAACTCTTGTCCAAGCCCAAAGAACAAAACATTCTACTGTCTCCTTGAATGCGTTGTTGGCTTTTCATCCCTCTGTCTACTTGCCATCTACATGGCTTTTAGGACCTGGTTTATCTTTTCAAAACCCCAGGCTATCTCACCACTTTGTTCTTTACCATCCAGTGTCACTCCCAACCTTTCAAACTGACAGTCGGCTGTAGTTGGTCCACTTTGTATGCCCGACACCTATCAGCGTCCTCAATTCTCTAAATATGCTTCTTGCCAATCTCCACTCAGAATCGGTCCTCTTGTCCATTTTCTATACTTCTCCTTTTTGGCTGCTAGAAGTTGCTGAGCAGAAGTTATTTGTTTAGTGATGAACCACATTACAAATTCATGATAGCAAGTCTCAGCTAAGCGTTTGAGGCTGTAATTGTTTCATTTATTCTGTTCTCCAGAGCATCTGTTCCAAATCTTTATCGTCTTCCAAACCCCCAGCCCCATTTATGACATCTTCATTACTAACAATATTACCAACAATAGAACAACCTTCTATTTCCCCAGAAGACAAAATTTAGACGGCATGAATGTTCTCAGCTTCCTCTCCTCTTCCCTTTCAAATTTAGTTAAATCTTATGTTTTCGAATCGCCTTTCTTGAATCTCAGAGGCTAATGTCTTCACCTATGCATTGTTTCCCCCACCTCTGCTTTTGTTTCTAATCTTTTCTGCCTTCTCAAGAGACTCGCTTCATTAATTGCACAGTTTTTCTCAAAATTTCAACGTTTCCTATTTTATTGCCTCCCTCCCGGTGCCCTCTAGCATCGGTCAAGGCTTCTTCAGTCCCTGCAACAAACATGCCTTGGCTCTGCTTCCTCCTCTGTCTGCCGCCTTCCCTTTCCTTCTATTCATGAGCAAACTTTTAGAAAAAAAATGACTTGACTTTCTCTCTGTGCTGTCTCAATTCATACTTCAGTGCTCTGCTCGTTCTCATTTCAAATCCAGCGATACCTTGCCAGATCCCCATAATGGCCTCTGCAGCACCTAAGACAGCTGCCTCCTTTGTCCTGAGCCACGTGACTTTCCAGGTTCACTACCCACCTCTGGACTCAGGCTTTATTTCCTGGCATTTTGCTCTTCCTCCTCTTTTCGCCTCAATTGCAACTCGCTTTAGTCTTAGCTACTCTCCTGGATCCACTTGTTTGTTTATTGATCCCTAAGCCTATATTTCCAACCCTGCTTTACTATGCACCTCCTGATCTGCACTTCCAATTATCTATCGGATGTGTTTACTTAGATGCTATCTGTAGGCATCGTTTCAGTACAGAGAGGCCAGGCCCTGCTTCAAAGTCTTGGTGGCTTTACCAGGATGATTTTTTTTTCTTTTTTGCTGACACTGTACATTCACTGTGGCTCTGCGGCAACTGTGACGTGACTGTCCTCTCTTTGGAACAGAGGCTGACAGAGAAACTTCTATCTGAAACACCCCCAGTTGTTGAAGCAGAGGAGAAAAAAGAGACACAACAAGCCCTGTGCTGGCTCTTACAACGTCTGCGCAGGGGTGGGGTGCGGGGCAGGGAAGGAAAGAGGGGAAAGGTGGTGAAAGACCCTGGAACTGTGGTGCTGGGTGTGGTATGAAATGCAGACTGAGATGCAATTGTTATACCCTAAAATGAGCAAGTGAACAGAGCATTGTGAACAAAAGAATTAGTAAATATTAATGTGTGTGTGTGTGTAACTTCTACCCAGAAGAAACACATTTCAGACCACATTTTATCAGCCAAAGCAAATTACAGAGCCACTCCTGAGTTGGGTGGGGATGTATAATCCTCCCCGAGGGAAGGGCACCGGGATATTTGGAACCAATGGTACAATCTTCCACAGGCATTTCAAGCAAAACACGTCCAAACCTCTACTCACTGTTTTATCCTTATCCAAACTCATTCCTGCCCCAATTTTCCTTTTCTTCTGTTAACTTGGCATCATTGTATATTAAGTCAACCAAGTTAGAAACTTCAGAGTAGTCTTTGCATTCTTCTCTCCTTTCCTATTCCCCCATATCCAGTTGTTCAAATAGTCCTTTGTGTTCTGCCCTGAAATCTCTACTCTTAGGGCTTTTTTTTGTTTTTTTGTTTGTTTGTTTTTTAAGAGAAAGTTATAGGTAGGAATGAAAGTGAGTAGGCAGCTAAGGCAGGAAGAGAGAAGAGGAATAAATATTTTGTTTAAAAATTTTATTTAGCTTTTCATCTTGGTTATTCACCCTTGGGTTCAGGACACGAATTCAGGTCCTTGGGAATGCATGTGAACGACTCCTGGCTGAGGCATTGGAGCATGCTGCTACTCCACCAGGGCTTGCCTTGTTTTTGTTCTTTGTGTGTTCCCTCTGGCCTAGGAAGACTTTTCTCTATTGCAGGAGACTTCTAACAGTCTCCCTGTCAGGGATAGGTTTTTTAAATACAGATTTCTATCGTACCATTCCACTGCTTGAAAATCTTCACACACCCACCTTTCAATAAAGATGAAGAATGGTTCTATCACACACAAATAATTCTCTCAGCGTTCTTTTGTAGTCAACCCTTTTCCTTACCTTCAGCCCCTGGTAAGCACTGATATATATTCTGTTCCTATAAGTTTTTAATTTTTTAAAAACCAAATTATTTTTTTTAAGAAGAATGAAGGGAGAGGAGTAATAAACACTTTAAGGAAGAAAGGATGAGAAGGAAGCACTTTATTTATTTTGGCTGATCCTCCTGACCCTGGCCGAGGTCCTTGGTCTTTACATGGTCCATATCCTAGCTGTCAGCTTAGTGTCTGATCCACCCGAGTATACCTGTCCCTGTTGTTTTGTTTTGTTTTGTTTCCAAAATGTCATATAAACACCTTTTGCTCTGGCTTTCATTTAGCACACTGCAATTATCCAAATTTTGTGTGTATCGGAAGTTTGTTCCTCTTTATTATTGAGTCATACCCAAGGATATAGATGAACCATAGTTTGTTTATCCATTCCTGACTGTAGGATATATTTGGAATATTTTTCATTTGTACCCATCCCCTTTTTCAACCACTATTTATCTCTTAAGTCATGAAATGACTGTTCCTTCCTACTAGCTCTTTTCCAGGGCTTTGCAGAATGTCGTGATCACATTGCATTATGGTTTTCTGTATTTGGTCTTCATGAAGGGCAGGAGGACAGCCTCCTTAGTTCTCTCTGTGCCTCTGTCTCTCACCTCCAGTATCTGCTGCAGAGCCTTGAACAGGGTGTTGTTTAAAAATGAATTTTTCAATCAGATATGCCTGGCTCCCCTTTTTCCCAGGGCATCACCTCTATAGACTCTCATTTGTAGATTCCAAGACATTATTTTGAAGGGGATTCTATGACCAAATAATTTGGGGAATGCTATAAATACTACTGCTCCCTCTTAAAGATTATATATTACTAAATTAAGGTTCTGAGAAGTCATACAATAGAAAGACCTTTTTAACCTAATATTTCTCAACTTTGCTTGACCATAAAATACCTAAACACATCCACAGAACTAATATTCCTTAAGCACGTATTTTGGGAGACAATACTAGAATTATTATAGTTGCATTTCCTCTTGTTCAGCTAGGTACCCACGTTCACGTAGGAATTTCAGTTGAAAGAGTATTTTCACTGCACTCCTTGGTGGAGTGGTGGTTGGGTGCAGTGCCACACGCGTCCCAAGGCTCCAGGTTTGCATACTGATTCTGGCCGGAAGCAACCAAAATCAACAACCAAATGCAATAAACGAAAGCGCTTCTTCCTCTCTTCTGTTCCTTCCTGCTTATCTCTGCTCACTTTCATACTGCCTACACCTTTCCTTAAAAATTTTTTTTTGATAGATGTTTTTGTATATATTTATATATGATCTTTAGCAGAAGGTCAGAATAGTTAGATTGGCACCAAATAAACTCCCATCATATTTGTGCCTATATGCTAAATCAGTGTCCTCCTATGGAACCCCAGTATGCAGCAGAAAAGGATGAAAACAGACCAAATATGGAGATTTTCTCTTTTTATAAATGTATTTCTGAAGTTGCCTTCTCTGTCTTCCAAGAAGTTTGATTTTAGAGTTTTGGCTCTAGAAGAACTTTAGAATTTTAAAAGTATAAGAGATCATCACTTGATTTTATAGATGAATAGACTGAGGCCCAAAGGTATTACATTTTGTTCAAGGCATGAGGTTGCAAAGCTGGGCCTAGAACTGAAACTCTACTTCCCCAATTCCCATTTTAGTGCATTTTTCCTGATAATGCATGTGCCAGTGACTTCTCCCACTATCCCAAAAATACTCGTTTTATTGAACATAGAGAATGAGTTCAAAGATTCCTTCATCTCTTACTGAAAATTGTGGATATTTGCTTAATACATGTTAGCAAAAAAAAAAACTGACTTTTTCCTCACATTTATCCATCATAAATATCTTCCCCCCCACCTTCTGCAAACATACCAGTATGTCCTCTGTAAACTGATGACAGGAGTACAACCCAAAGCCACAAGTAAAATAATTATTTGTCTGTATTTCCCTAGAAAAACCACCAAATGCACTTGTTTTAAAAAATACTTAATAATGAAATGGTTGGTCTAGGAGAGCCCTGGTGGCCTGGCAGTCTAATACACTCTGGGTGCAGTCCACATGCATCTCAAGGTGCCAGGTTCAAGACCCAGGGCTGGGTTGAATAGTGAACAATGGAATAAAAATAAAGTGTTTATTCCTCCTCTCTCTCTTCCTTCCCGCCTGCCCAATAGCCTTCTTTCTACCTGCTCCTTTCATTAAAAAAAAAGAAAAGAAAAGAAAGAAAAATGATTAGGCTAAGAGAAAGTTACAGAAAATTCAAGATCTTGAATTAAATTGGTTCTAAAGACTTCACTTAAAAGAGATTTGCTAACTTGTTAGCAATTAACACATGAAAAAATGGTCTGAGCTCATTTAGGCACTTTGATGACTAATTATATATATATTTTTTGGTAGGTGGGGAAAAGTGGCAATGTACCAGCAGGCACGACAGTGGATAGCACCATCACACATCCCTCTGAGTTTGACTTTTACCTCTGTAGTCATGCAGGAATTCAGGTAATTTGGAAGCTGGTTCAGATCTTTGACTTGATAAGAAACATTTGCAAATTCAGCAACTAGCTTGAATAGACTTGTTATTAAACTGTGCATAACTTTGCTAATGCTTGTGTTTTGTTATCTTTTGGTCTGGGTATCTGCTTGTAGGTGTGCTAGTCTGAAATACTTCTGAGTTGAAGAAGTAGCTTCCAGTTTTTCCATCTCAGATAGTTAACCCACATGAGAAATATATTAATCATAAAACTCTCTCTCCAGGGAACCAGCCGTCCTTCGCATTACCAGGTTCTGTGGGATGACAACTGCTTCACTGCAGATGAGCTCCAGTTACTCACATACCAGCTCTGCCACACCTACGTGCGTTGCACACGCTCAGTTTCTATTCCAGCCCCTGCATATTATGCCCGGCTTGTAGCATTCAGGGCAAGGTATCACCTAGTGGATAAAGATCATGACAGGCAAGTTTCTCAGGCACAATAAAATCTCTTTCTCTCTATGTTAGTAGCATATTTAAAAAACAAGCCAACAAAGGAGGATGTGCCCTTGTGGCTCAGGCAACTGAGATGCTGATGTGCAAACCATGTAAAGCTCAAGGATCTGGATTCGCAACAAGGATTAAGTAAAGATACTTCTTCCTTCTCTCCTTCCCTCCCTCCTTCCTTCCTGTCCTTAAAATGCTTCCTTTTCTTCCTTTCTCCCTCCCTTCTTTCCTCCCTCTCTTTAAGAAAAAAAAAAAAAGTGCTACTACAGAAAACATTTTGGAAAAGTTAAACTTCCTTTTAGGGTTTACATTGTAAGGAGTGAATAAAATTGCATGTGTTTTTGAGAGTTGATAATGTGACTTTCGGTCCAAGAAGTACTTAGGCTTGTTCACACTTGTATGGTGTGTTTAAAGTCTGCCCAAGGAAAGGAGTCTAATTTTGAGCAGCCTGTGGTTTTCCTGTAGAGCCATTGGCATCTCAGTTCTTCTCAGATCCTGAGCAACCTCAAAAATTGGCCAGCACGGTGCCCTGGCTCCAGTCAGAGCAGTCACGGACTTGTGGACTTCACTCATGCAAGAGGGGACTGCTGACCTGCTCACTTTGCCTTTAGGACAGTCTAAAAGAATGCGCCAGAATGAAGCTGGGTATATGCTTGAGAGAAGGCATGTCAGACCTTTCTCATCTCCAAATAGGAATCTCAAGAGAATCAGACATTTTGACCTGTTACTGTGCTAGTATTAAATAACTGAACACAAGTGTCTGCATTAATTTTCTTTTCCAAATGACCATCTGTGAAGTGTAGCAGTTTCTGGGCTCTTCCCCAAGTTTGAATTCAGCTGCTAAATACTAGACATTCCACCACAAGTCTATTTCTGTAAGGGTAGAAAATAAGATATTATGGAAAATGCCCAGCAGTAGGTTTGTGCCTTCCATTCTGTAATAGACAGCCTTTATTTGACATGTTTATTAGGTATTGACTATGTGCCCAGCACTGTGCTAGATACTAAAAATACTAAGATGAGAGAGACATGTTTCCTGGAATTTTATGTTTCAGAATGGGGGATAGTAGAGACAACATAGACATGACAGCCCTAAAGCAGTATAAATGGAAGTTCAATGGGTCACCAGGGGAAAAGTTTTTAGAGGAGATTTCATAGCTGGATGTATAGGATTTGGCTCCAAAGAAGAGAAAAAGATTTTCCAAATAGAGGTAACAATGAACACAAAGAAGAGAAAGCAAGTGACATGTTTGGACAATAGCAAGTTATTTATGACTGGAGTATGTGAAAGGGGAACAGCAGGCATGAAGATGGAAAAGTATGTTAGAATAAAGTTGTCTTTGTTAAATGTGACAAGCTTTTCCTGGGATAAAATAGATGCTACTTAACAGTGAGTAGCGGAGAATAGAATGAAGTAATATATGACTAAGATTTTTAATCTGGATAAGAGTAGTAATTTTTTTTTGAGGAAAGGTACAGGCAGGAATGAAGGTGAGTGGGCATAAAGAGAGGAGGAAGAAGCATCTTTATTTTATTTTTTATTTATTTATTCACACTAGTTGCCTCCCCTAAGACCTGGGACTCGAAGCCAGGGGCATGTGGCTTGTTACTTTGGAGGACATTGACCTAACCACTGCTTCACCAGGGCACTAATAATTTCCAATAATAATTTTTTTAAAGGAATGGTGCACAGGCAAGGAGGAAAAGAAAGGAGGAAGAAGCATGTTTATTTATTTATTTTTTTATTTGTTCATCTTGGTTGTTCCTCTCAGCCCTGAGATGTGAACGCAGGTCCTTGTGGTATATGTGAAATGTACTCTCAGCCAGAGGCAGCAGACCCAACGCCATTCCACCAAGGCATACCAGTTAATAATAATTTAAGTAGAGAAATCAGAAGATGGATGATGATGCTCCCTGGTGGCTTAGTGGTTAAGTCCACCACCTCTGACTAGTGTAGTCCACATACCTTCCAAGGACCAGGGTTCTCAACCAAGATGAACAGCTAAATAAAATAAAAAATAAATATTTCTTACCCACTGTCTCTGCCTGCCTGCCTATTTGCCTCCATTCCTGCCTGTACCTTTCCTTTTAAAAAAAAAAGAAGAAAAAAAAAGAAGGGACATGATGGTGGTGATGATTTACAGTTTACTAAGTCATTTAAATCACATGATACCTTTCAGAAGTATGTTACTGTTAAGCAAAAAGACCAAAGTTCAAAGGAGTTACTACCTTTTCAAGGTTATATGCCAGTGAAGGGAAGACAAGAAGAAACGTCTGGCATAGCAACACGTGCTGAGTATCTGCTATGCTCCAGCACCGTACTAGGCACATAATGATCACTGAGGCTGTACTACATGCCAGGCACTGGGGACTCAGTGGTGAGTGAAACAGACAAAGTCGCTGCTTTCTTGGAGTTTATATCCTAATGAGAAATAATTATCCAATAAATAATTTAATTTTAATTGTGTTTCTTTCAAATGAAAGAAAAGTAATCTATGAAAGTATGACCTAAACTTTGGAGTCAGGGAAGATTTCTTTGGGGGAAATGACATTTGACTGAAGCCTAAAGGACAAGTAGGCATTAAGCAGACATAGCAGATGTGGAGAGCCTTATGTAGACACGGTGAAGGATTTGAGTCTTTGCAGACGTTATTGCAACAACCTCCTGAATAAGTGTTTTGTATTTTTTCAGTTGAGCAAATTGATGTTTGGAGAGGCATAGCAAATTGTTTAAGAACCCATGGCTTGAGCCAAAGATCTTGAACCTTGTACTCTTTGTGCTATTTGAAATATGTAAAGTTTGAAGTCGCCTTTTGTTAAACCTGGTTTTGTTTTTGTTTTTGTTTTTGTTTTGTTTCTGCTTTGTTCTCTTTACAGCGCAGAGGGCAGTCATGTGTCAGGACAGAGCAACGGCCGGGATCCTCAGGCCTTGGCTAAAGCTGTGCAGATCCACCATGATACTCAGCACACCATGTATTTTGCCTGAGAGTCTCCAAAAAAGAGCTCAACCAATATGGCGCCCCATGCAGCCTCGTCATGTTTCAAATGCCTACCGTCTTGAGAGAGCCCAGTTGACTTCAGGTGGTTTTCTACCAGCAGCTCGGAATAGTTGCACTGAATCTGTACTTCACAGCACTATGTGATGCATCAACAAAATTGAGCCATTTTTTAAAAAAGTAATAGATATTCATAGATTGTCTTTTCTGATGCACTGGACTGAATTTTTACCTCATCATGCAAAGGCTGAGCAGCCTGAACTTTCTAAAGGACTTTACAAGAAAGGTTTCTATGGAATATTTTGCTAGCTGTGGTGTTCACCGCATCCCTCTAGTCTTATAAGAAAAGATTATTCTTTGTTTCTGTGTTCACTGAGTGGGGGGGTGTGCACGTGGGAGAGCAAAACCAAACAATCTACTTCAGTTCAGCGTAGCTATTTCATTGTGTGGGTACACAGACTTTTAATGGAGATATCTCACTTTGCCACTGTAAATGCCTTTAATGAGCATTAATTTTTGAGAGTTTTACAGAGTTTTATTAGTTTTAATACTTTACCTTATTGATTCTCTACAGACTTGTGCTAGTGCAAGTCCAGGCTGCCAGGCAATTGCACTATATTTGGCTGCAGACTCAGACAGGCAGTTCACTTACTTGGTTGACTTTTATGAATGTGTAACAAAAACAAATGTAATGCATGTTACAATGACAGATAACACTGCCGTGATCAAAGTACTCATGTTTCCCCCCTCGTTAAAGAAAAAATTAGCTTTTAGTATTTTTTCAAAGTTTTCAAAAGTGCCCATTTTATGCTGCTGTGTGATTTGTTAGATGTAAATGATTTTTAAACCTTTCTCATAGAAACTTAACTTTGGCAATAAACATTTTTTAAGGTTCCTCCTCCTCTTCCTCCCGACGATGTAGTTTTCTAGATGAGATTTCAGTATGATTTTATCAGCTATTTCTTATAGATCATAACCTGGCAATTTTCTGAAACCATTCAGAAAAGACATATATTTCCATGCCTTTTTAAAGAATTATTTATATCTGTTTTATAGTCACAGTTGATGTCCTGTCACTTTGTTTTAAAATAAGCTAGAACCAGGATGCTTCCTTTTGGGACAGGCTTTGCCAATCCTTAAGGTCCATTGAGTGATGCTGCAACTTGCAAAAATGTACCAGCATTTGAACTTTTTTTCCTGCAATCAGTTACTTGCAGTGCAAATTGTTTGCTTCTCTTTCAACCCTGAAATGTACTTGGTAGGGTTTCCTTCCTTTGATTAAATTAAAGCTGCATAGAAAAGGTTGATTTTTCTTAGAAGATTCTGGATTCTGCTCGCAAAGAGACAGGATTCCTCTCTTGTCCAAACAAAGGAAGTTGATCTAAAGCAAGCATCAGCTAAAATGTAGGGGAAAATGTGTTTTGTATTTAGTGTAGATAACACTTTGTGAATGGACAACAGTTACATAGAGTCTTGATAGTTCCAGCCAGTGTTTCCCAGCCCCAATTTTACTGACTGTACTCTCTAGCCTGGAGCCTCAACGAATAAGAGCTAGAAAAGGGGCTAGAAGCCTTGGAGCCACCCTCCACTTGGCTGAGAAAGGTGCTGGGGGAAGAGACAGCACAATGTGGTAAAATGGTTTTGCCATCTCTGTCTGGAAACTGCTAATGGGAAAACACTGGATCTGGTGATGAAGGGTGTTTGCTTGAACTCATTAGCTGGTCCACATCTCTTTAACTAGCCTTCTTAAGGTCCCAGCAATATAAAGTGCTGTTTATTCTTCAGTCTTTTAAACAAGCTTGTAAATACATTAAAGTTTACATTTCCACATGCTGTTGACCAGCTGCGCCACGAGTGTTTGCAGAGACAGGTCTCATGAGAGTTTTATAATGTATATCGAGTCCTATAGTTCATTAAGATGAGAGCAGACATCCTTTTTCTCTGCATATAGTGGCATAGAAGCAAGCTCTGGAATTGAGGCACAACCTAGGCAGGAGTGACAAGATGGCATATGTTAATTTCTTAAGAATTTCCTTTTTTGCAAATACCTCACTTGGAGAATACAAATCAGGACATGTTGGTGAGGGGCTGGCTGCTGTTTTTTATTCATGCTTGTTCAGGGAGAGCACAGAAAAATACCCTGGACCCAAGAGGAGGAAAAATAGAAGCTTTTTTAGGAGGACTCACTGGAGTCCAGGATGGAAAGAACTCTTGGTGACTGGCTGGCTGGCCAGCAGGCACCAACACCTGCACTTGAGTGCCTCGGGCTTACTTGTTAATAACGCACAGAAGAAGTCATCACCTCCTCACCATCTCCTGGCATGTCTGGAGCAGGGAGAAAGGCTGAATACCCGAAGCCCTGATTCACTTGCTCGCAGTTGGGCTCACGCTCGACCTTGAAATATACAATAAAGTGTGTACCACCTCAGTCAGTCCTAGGACACGGGCAAGTCAGCGTGGTGGTGGAGGAAAAGCCGGGAGGCCTATTTTTATAATAAAACAGTACCTTGAAGGGTGCAATGCTGTCATTTCGGACTAGAGGAAAGAAATATGGAAGAACTAGGATTATTGGAAAAACTTGCTGAGGGGTGATTCTTTCCGAGGTAATCACTGCAGAATCAGAGTGACAGCAATACTATTGCAAGTGAAAGTATAGTTTTAATTTGACTTGACAATTTGAGTAAGTGACCCCTTGGCACTGACTGATACGATATGCATGTGTCAATCAATGGGAGGTGTGCATTCGCTAGAAGTAGTTTGGGGCTGTTTGGTCTTTTAAAATGCAGCCTGTGTAGGCACTGTTGTGGTGTGAAGGACTTACATGTAGCAATGCTAAAGAGTAACAATTTGGGGATAAGGAGCTGGGACTTTCAGAGAGTGGTGAAGACCCAAAGGGTGAACCATTATGTTTTGTTGTTGTTACCTGTTGAATCCTAAGCAGCTCATAAAGTGAACTAGCTGACTTCATGCAGCCAGCAGTCCGAGCAGGCAGAACATATTGATTCTTACTGTAAATTCTATTTGCTGCTTCCAAAGGTGATGATTTACAAGCAGACATGTTCCAGATGGTCTGTATTTTAGGATCTGGTGCCCAGGCGACATCAGAGCTTACCTACCTGGCTCAGCTACCTATCCTCCAGTGGGAAAAGGTAATCCACTGTTTAACAAGGCTCACTCTCTGCTCCCTGCCCTAATGACCCTTTGTGGATGTGCTGTGAGATTTTCTTGCTCAATAGCAAGGTGGTAGCTCTGCTTTCATTTTAAGAAAGTGGAGGCTGAGGGCATTGTATCAATACTGCTTCAACTCCAAGGATTTTTCCTTGTAAAATTAAAGGGAAGATCTTGTTATTGATTAACCATTTTCTTATTCCTTGCTATTGACATAGTCCTACTCTGTCTAGTGACTGAACATGTTTGCATTTGTTCATTCGATTAATGGTGTAATTTTTGGTTCTATATTATTAGACATGTAATGTTTTAAAATGTATTTTATTAAATTTGGACTGGATGTATGTCTCTAGCAATACGAGGTACTTTCTAAACTATTAAGGGAATGGTGTTATCCCCATGTTGAGATAAGATGATGGTTGTTTAAATTTTGTAATATTCTTTTTTGGCCTGCAGGGATATTTTGTGTTCATGTGTCCAAAAAAAGAATAAATTGGCATTCTTATGCCAAAAGTTGGGTTTTCGTTTGTTTTTTCTTTTTGTCACTTGTATAATAAATATGAAGTATGCTATAATGGTAACACATGTGCTTGCTTTTTGAAAACAATTTTCTCAATTTAAGAAATATGAGAAAGGGCAGTGGGAAGACTGTTCTTTCAACTCGTGCATCTCCCTATTTTTAGAAATTACTTGGAAATTTTAGAAAATCTTGCAACATTTCGCATATGAAAACTTTTACAAGACTCATCAAGATTCTGGGTATGGCTCTTCATAGGAAGCTCTATTTAAGGGATTTTGAGATAAATCTTCAGTCTCCAGAGGGCAGTCTAGCCATGAACTTTGTAACACTGACTTCTTTAGAGGAGAAGCTGCCCACATTCGCCCCATCTGGGACTATCCTATCTCATGTCTTCAAAAATTCCCCCCAACACCCCCCGGTGACTCAGCTTTTAGGCCCACCTATAGGAGCACATTCCACATACAGGTCAGGGAACAACTAAATAAATCAAATGCTTCTTCCGCCTCTCTTCCTGACTGCTGCCTGGCTTCCTCCATTCCTCTTTAAAATAAAAAAAAAAGTAGAGAGGTCCAGGTCACAGAGTGATCAACATCCTTACAAGGCAAGTGGCTATTTCATCCTTTTTTTTTTTTTTCTATTTCTTGTTTCTGATTTCCTCTATGTGAACTTTATTCTCCAGAACCTGGAAGCAAATCTTTAATGAGAAAAGGGACACAACCAGGTGGGGAAACTAGTAAATTGACTGGAGAAGGAAAGAAATGATTTTAGTTTAACATTTCCTGAAGGTCATATTATATGCTAGGAAATATAAAGATGAAAGATATAGTTCTGACCATCAAAGTAGTGTTCACTTGTAAACTTGGGAACAATACAGATAACAAGATAGTTTTTATTTTATTTTTTTAAAAACAAAGTAGGAAGGAAGGGAGAGGAGGAAGAAGTATTTATGTGCTTCATTTTGACTTTTCACCCCAGCCCCAAGTTGCAAACCCAGGTCCTCAGACTTTACTTGGTCCACACGCCAATGTCTCAGTCACCTGAGCCACCAGAATGGGCCATAAGACAGCTTTGAGAGTTAAATGTTAGAAAACTATTTGAAACCTTAGGATTACAGAGCGATTCCTAACTCAGTCTGAGGAATCAAAGGACACTTCTTAGAGAAAGCGTTATCTGAGTTGTCTCGTAAAGAATAAATAAGAATTTTATACATTAACAGTGAAGAAAGTCATTCCAAGTATCCTTGTCATGGGCAAAGGCATAAGGGGAATAAAAAATATCATGACCTGTTTGGGTAAATTACAAGGCATTTCAGTACTCTTAGATTACAAGGGGTGAGGGAGGAAATGCAGGTGATACGGTTGGGCCCCAAGGGCAAACTCCGGTTTCTGATAATGCAGGACTTGTGGGGTTGAGAATATAGCCAGAGGTGCAGGAGAAGAGCAAAATATGATTTGTGTTAGTTACGCTGCCAGTAATACTCTTGTAAGTAGGCTGAAGCTGAAGTTCTACTTAAGTTAGAGTTTTATTGCAATAGCCCAAGCAAAAGGCGGTGAGGCTTGAACTTGAGCAGTGATGGTACAGTTAGAAAAAAGGATATTTAGAAAGGAGGCAAAAACAGGGCTTGGTGAGAGTGGATACAGAGTGAGGGGAAAGCACTGTACTCCTTAGGAGGGCTCCCAGGTTTCTGGCTTAGGTAACTGGGTAGATA
Organism: Solenodon paradoxus; assembly: GCA_004363575.1. NCBI lineage: Eukaryota > Metazoa > Chordata > Mammalia > Eulipotyphla > Solenodontidae > Solenodon > Solenodon paradoxus. The sequence continues at coordinate 193,698 of RJWH01000368.1, read as the reverse complement.
ATAGAGGCTCAAGAGAACGGACAGGGAAGAAACGTATTTGTAATTTGTGGGAAGAGGAAATCAGTAAATTCATGTTTAAACAAAATAGATTTGAGGGTGGTACATGTGGAGTAAAGGAAGAGATTGAAATTTGGAAGCCACCAGTCTTTCTCTCTCTCTCTCTCTCTCTCTCTCTCTCTCTCTCTCTCTCTCTCTCTCTCCCTCTCTCTCTCATCTAATCTCCTATTGGTTCTGTTTCTCTAGAGATCCCTAACTACTACAGAAGATAATGGTCCTTGTTCCTCTGACTACTTTTAATGTCTTCTCTTTGTTTTCAATTTTGAACACTTTTACTATAATAGGCCTACAAATATTTGCATTTATTCCACTTAAGATTTTGTCTTATTCATCTTTGTAAAATCAGTACATGGTGTCTGGCATATAGTAAGTGCTCCATAAATGTTAGCTGCTATTATGAGGAAAATTTCCAACGTGAAAGAGATTAAGACAAATGGTAAATCCAACTCAAAGGAAATGGAAACCACTGGAAGGAACACCAGAATTCCCCTCTTCTGACCAATTGCATTTTATATTTTCAGAGCAATAAAAGAAGTTAATGCATTCATTAAACGAGGAGATTTTAACAGTAGGAATAATTTAAATTCAAGGAAAATACTGAAATAGAAAAAAATTAAATTCATACATGGAGCAATGAAATCCAGAGTCTCACAATTATTTAAAGAAACAATATTTGGGGGCACCCGGGTAGAGTAGCAGTTAGGATCATTGCCTCTGGCTAAGTCAGTCCACATGCCTTCAGGACTGACTGGGTATGAGTCCTTGGGTTGGGAGAAACAGCCAAGACGTACAACTAAAATAAAAATAAAATAAAAGTACTTCCTCCGCTCTTATTCTGCCTGCTTGCCTACTTACCTTCATTCCTCCTTGCACCTTTCCTTTAAAAAAAAAAAATGCTTGAACTCTAAACTTCCCCTCTAAACTTTGCTCTCTCCGTGATCCTGTCTAATCTAATTCTAAATTCCAGTCTTTATGATTTCTTTCCTTGATCCCACTCCTGGCTCCAAAGCTTGGTTGACATTTGGATTTGGTTTCTCTCCTGGTTAATTTTGCTTTCTCCAACTGCCTTCACTGGCTGCCCTCAGAGCAAAGTGTCCCATGTGACATTAATCCCTCAACCCCAACCCCATGTGTATATGCAGGGTGGGTGGGAATTCACATACTAGGAATAATGCAGCATTTAAAAATTCTCTTTTAAAAAGACACCAAACACATGACAATTTTATGTAGTGTCACTCATTGCACATACACTTTTTATAGTTGTAATCTTAATGCAGATGAGATTTTGTATGTGTTACTTCAGTAACTACTGCCTAATGAATAGTTGTCCTCTTTCAAAATTGAAGTCATGGCACACCCTGGTGGAGCAGCAGTTAGGTCATTCCCCTCTGAAGGAGCACAGGCCACAGACCTCTGGCTTTGAGTCCCACGTCCGATGGGAAACAACCAATGTGAGCAACTAAATAACAATAAAATAAATATGCTTCCTTCTCTCTTCCTGCCTGCCTGCCTACATCCCTTCATTCCTGTCTGCACCTTTCCTTTACAAATGAAAAAAAAATAAAGTCCTGTCATTTTGTCATCTAATAATTCACTTAGCAGGCATTTATTGAATACCCACTGCCTGCCTGACATTGTTAGGCATTGTGTTAGGATGCAAAGAAAAAGTGAAGTATAGGTTTTCTTCTTTTATTTTGAGATGTGTTTAGAGGAGGGGAAGGCCATCTCAATAAAGGAGAGGAGTTAAGTGTTGCCACATGCACCAGAGGAAGTGCAGGCAGGGACACATGGGAGGGAATGTCAGGAAGTTGTCACGAAGGCAGGAAGCCTTCAGCTGAGTTTTGAAATATCAGTAGATTTCACCAGTCAGATGGAGGAGATGTTGAGGTTTTACAGGATTACTAAGTCATACCCTCTTCCCACCACCAGTCAGAGCCAACTGAAAAATAGACATCAGTGTCAGATTGTTGGACAAAGATCAAGATGTCAAATTTATTTCTGATAAGATTTAGATGCAAGGACTTGCTTAGAAGTGATGGCAAATGGCATGCTAACATTCTCCTTTTTATTTAACATGCTTGCCTGCCTGGTCACAATATACACAAGACAACCGTGGTTTTCCACAAAGGGAAAAGAGTCAGCTTTTCTAATTTTACTGATTAAATACTAAAATAAAAGAGAAATTTTTAAAGTTCCACTTGATTAGCATTGAAAATATAAACTGCTTAGGGATGAATTTGAAAAAAAATGTACAAGAGCTATATAAGCAAAATTAGAAAAAAATTTCTGGGAGAAATTAAAGAAGACTTACATAAATGGAAAGATGCACCATGATTGTGAATCCAAGGACTCAGTAGTGCTAAGGTATTACTTGTCCCCAAATTGATCTATGGATCTTAACACAAACCCAGTCAAAACCTCAGCAAGTTTGTTTTAGTTTTTTGTTTTTTCAAAGCAAGGTACAGACAGGAATAAAGGCAAGTAAGCAGGTGGGAAGAGAGAGAGGAAGAAGCACTTTAATTTTATTCAGTTGTTCACATTGGTTATTTCCCTGGTCCAAGGTCTTGAACAGGGAACTTGTGATGTATGTGGACTGCTCCCGGTTTAACCCACTAGGCCACTGGGGCTCACCTCAACAAAAATTTTTTTGGTAGAAACTTACAACTAATTCTAAAATGTATATGGACCTCGAATAGCCAAAAATAACTTTGAAAAGAAAAACATAGCTGTAGAACTTATACTACCTGTGGCAGTTGACTTCTAAAATAATCCCTCTACTCCTGGTGTTCAGACTATTGTATAATTCTTTCCCTTGAGTGTGAATGGGACCTATGACTTATTTCTAACCAATAAAATATGGCAAAAGTGATAGGATATAATTTCTGAGATTACATTGTTATATAAGACTCCGTCTTGCTAGCAGACCCACTCTAAAAATCTCTCTCCACCCATTCCCCCTTCCCTCTCCTTTTTGCTATGTTGGGGAAGCCTAGGTGGCAGGGAATTGTGATGGGCCTCTAGGAACAGTGGGGCCTCCAGCTGCCAGTCAACAAAAACCAAGCTCTCAGTTATACAGTTGCAGTGAAATGAGCACTGCTGAGAAGCACAGGAGCTGGAAAGTGGATATTTTGTCTAGTCAAGTCTCCAGATGAGAACCAAGTACAGGCCTACACTTAGTTATAGCCTGTGAGACACTAAGCACAGGATCTAGCTAAATTATGACTGAACTTTTGACCCACAGAGACTGTGAGATAATATTTCTTTGACATCTGTTTTGAGCTGCTTCATTTCTTCTTTTTTGTTGCTCTCTTTTTCTTCCTCTATTGTTTTCTTGATTTCCTTGAGTATGTTTTTCACTGTTGCCGTAAATTCATCCTCAGGTAGTTTGCAGATGCCTGTTGTATTCAGATTTCCCCGAGTTTTTGCTTGGATCCATCATTTCACATATATTTCTCTGTTCGGCATTTTGTGTATGTTTCTGTGGGTTAGGTTTCCCTGCAGAGATGACCTTCTATAGGGTTTTGACTTGTACCAAGTAAGCCTGGATCTCGGTTTGGACCCTGGGATTTCTTGAGTTTTGTGGCATCACCACTGGTTGGATTTGTTGAAGTTCTTATGTGGGTGCTCTGTTTCTTCCTGGAAGTTCAGTATGGGGTGTGCGGTGCAGAGCCTTCCCCCCCCCCGCCCCGTCCTGCTCCCCCATCCCAGCTCCCAACCACAACCACCGCCTTGCTATTGTCCCACAATCAGCAATCAGGCTGCAGTTTAGCTTCTTCCCACAAAGTGGCGCTAGTGGGTAGCATCAACAGTTTCACTTCTGAGCAGGATTTCCAGTGGGCGGGTCCTGCAGCTCCGGGGCAATACGGTGGGAGGATGGGGTTGGGTGGTTCCCTGAGCTACCATCCAGTTGTGGGACATTTCTTGCCAGGCCTCCCTTTCAAACCACAGAATCACTGGTCCTCCTTCTGCCCTGCACGTAGACCCTCTGCCCTGGCCCTGTCCGAGTTCCACTGGAGACAGGCTCTCAGCTGATTTCATGAGTCCTGGGAAGGTTGGATCTTCCTGCAGTTCCGCCCCCTCCACCTTGGCTACAATCCCAAGTCCAAGTCTGTGATGTAGCTCTGAACCATAACGTTTTTGCCTGCCTTTTGTTGTCACAGTTGCTACTGTGTCTCTACAGCCTCTGTGCCTGCTTTTCCTCAGTGTTTATTTCGGGAAAATAAGTGAATTCCTAGTTACTCTGTGGGGAGAATGTGAATCATGCTCCTACCAACTCGCCATATTGACCAGAAGAGCCTGTGAGATAACAAATACGTGTTGTTTTAAACCTCCAGAATCTGGCCTTGCACTCATTTGGATGTGATTGACCTGTTACTCCAAAGGGCAGGTGGAGTTCAGCAGGAATGAAGGAAAGTAGGCAGACAGGTAGGAAGAGAGATGAGGAATAAAGATTTATTTATTTTATTTAGTTGTTCATCTTGGTTGTCCCCCCTGGCTCTGGGTCTTGAACCTTTGTCCTTGAGATGTTTGTGGACTATGTCCAGTGCCCTTATTCGCTAAGTCACCAGAGCACACTGGTCAGTTGATTTTCAACAGAAGTGCCTGAGCAATTTAATAAGATCATTCATTTCAACAATTGGATAGGCTTGTGCAAAAAATAAATTAAACTTTACCTTTTACCATATTCAAAAATATAGCTCAAAAATTGATTTAAAGACAAGTTAAATAGTTAAGATTATAAAACTTCTAGGAAAAAACATGGAAGAAAATCTTAGTGACTCTGAGTTTGGCAAAGGCAGGCAGGAAAAAGAGAAGGAAGAAATATTTATTTATTCCTTTTTTTTTAAAATAAAAACCCCTGCACATCCTACAAGGTCCAATCATTCCACTCCTAAGTGTTTACCCAAGCAGATGTCCAAAGACATGCAGACAAATATTCATTGCAGTTTTATTTGTAATGGTCTTAAACTGAAAACAACCCAAATGTCCATTAACATGTGAATGAATAAACAAATTATCATACATTCATAAAATGGAACACTACTTAGCAGTAAAAAGAAAGAAAGAATTGGTAGACACAACAACGTGGTTGAATCCCAAAATAGCTATGGTGAGTAAAAGAAGCAATAAAAAAAAGTGGGGAGAATTTTTTACTATTATATAAAGTTCTTTTAAAGAAAAAGTGCAGGCAGGTATGAAGGCAAGCAGAGGCAGAAAGGTAGGAAGAAAAAGGAAGGAAGAAGTGTCTTGTTTATTTTATTTAGTTGGTCATCTTGGTTGTTCATCCCATCCTGGGTCTCAAACCCCAGTTCTTGGGATGTAGGTAGACTGTATTCTTGGTTGAAGGTGGCTGACCAAAGCAGGGCATGCCATATATAAAATATTAAAAACTGATCAATGATGACAGAAAGCAGTTCAGTTTTTGCAGAGGATAAGGCAAGGAGAGGCAGAGTTAGAATTACAAAGCGGGTGTGCCTTGGTGGTCTAGCAGTTTAAAATAGGTGCAGTCCACATACATCCCAAGGTTCCAGGGTCTTGGGCCAAGGAAACAATCAAGATGAATAAATAAGTAAAATAAATAAATGTTTCTTCCTCCTCTCTCTTCCTGCCAGCCTGCATAGTGGCCTTCATTCCTGCCTGCACTTTTCTTTTAAAGGGAAAAAAAAAATTACAAAGGGACAGATGATGATACATAGATGATACATAGATAGATAGAAGGAATAGAGTTCAGAAATAGATCCATACATATATGGTCAATTGATTTTCTTTTTTGTTTAAAGGAAGGGTGTAGATAAGAATGAGGGCAAATAGGCAGGCAGACAGGAAGAGAGAGAAGGAGGACGTTATCGTTTTGTTCATTATGTTGATTGTGCTGATGGTTTCACATGTGCATACGCATGTCAAAACTCACCAGGTCACAGTCACACACTTCAAATATGTGCGGTGGCACGCCCTGGTTGAGTAGTGATTTGGCCAATTGCCTCTGGCTGAAGCACAGTTCACATACACATGAAGGACCAGGCTTTGCGTCCCAGGTAGGAATAATAACCAAGGTGAACAACTGAATACAAATAAATAAAACGCTGCTTCTTTTTCCTTGTTCTCTTTTCATACCTGCCTGCCTACTCGCCTTCATTCATACCTGCACCTTAAACTGTGTATATACATTATATATATATATGCAGATGCGCACACACACACAAACATACACACATATTCAGTGCATGGAGTGGGAGAGTGGGTGGAACCAGAATGCACGCTTTCTGTAGACCCAAGTATCTGAAACTAAGGACAGGGACGGAGTAAATTGCGCATGCTCATCCTTCTATCAGCGCACCAATCAGTTTCCTGTGGTGCGACCTGAGGTGATTGCCACCACAGTGGGCCGCCTGGGTGTGAACCACACCCGCAAAGCGCGTGCCTCCGGGCCGCCTGAGGCCCTTCGAGAACTCTGGTCTTTTATCTTGGGGGCCCAGGAGAGGAGCCTTTGAAGGACCCTCATCAGGCGAGTAATCGAAGCTGATTTCCAGTGTTAAACTGTTTTTGGTGGTGGTTTTAAAGGAAAGGTGCGGGCAGGAAGGAAGGCGAGTAGGCAGCCAGGAGAGAGAGGCGGGAGGAAGCACTTCCGGTGTTGTGGCCTCCGACCGGAATGCGAACCCGGGACCTGGGGCAGTACTGACCTGCCCGCCGTTGGGGGGGCCCGGGCTGACCTAACCCGCCTGAACTATTTCTAATTGTGTGGAAAATGGGTTGGAGGGGGCGGGGAACAGCTAGTTGGGAGATGGTGGTCGTTCTTCTCCTCTTTTGGCGTCGTCCACCACTCTGCCAGGAACTTTGACAGGAGAGGACTGTTTTGCCCCTTCCCAGCCGGCGCTCAGTCAGTTTTGATAGAAGGCGTCGAGTACTCTTAGGTTACACCGGAAGAGCTGGGTTTCAAATCTAGAGCTTTTTGTTTTTGTTTTTTTTTTAAGGTAACTTAATTTTTATTTTTTATTTAAGGAACTGGACAGGTAGGAATCAAGGCGAGTAGGCAGATAGGAGGAAGAAGCATTTATTTTATTTTATTTTCATTTTAGTCGTTCACATTGATTCTCCCCCCCACACACACACACACAGGGGACTCCAACCCAGGGGTCTGTGGCCTGTCCTTCTAAAGCTATTGACCTAACCGCTACTCCCCCAGGGTGCATCAAATCTAGCGCTTTTTGACCAGAGTCCCCCAGGTCTTTCCGTCAAAGCATAATGAAAATTGAAAATATTTGGTATTTATTTTGGGATTCATCTGTCTAATCGATGCAAGACTTTGCCAGACATAAAATGCCCACCATAAATAATGAGGCATTTGCGAAAGTATTTTCAAAGAGGACACAAGCTTGGTGAAACAAATACTACGTGCCAACTCTTTTCCAGGCGCTGCATTTGGCTCTGAGGAAGGTAGGCGTTGTCCATGCTCTCACATAAAATAGTTAATAACAAAAAACTGTGCCAAGAGTTTCGATAGAAAGCTCTGAGATCTCTTTTCTTCTGAAAATTTCCCACGATGCTCTCTCCCTCTCATGCTGGCATGAAGACAGACGGGAAGAAGCACTTTATCTTCTTTAGTTAATCTTGGTTGTTCTTCAGACCCCAGCTCTTGAACCTGGGTCCTTGGGGTGTATGTGGACGGTGTCCAGTGGCCTTATCCACAGGTCACCAACGTACACCTCATGATGTGCTTTGATGTGTGTTTTTTCTCTCAGTCAGCTGAGCACAACGGCCCCATTCTGGGAACTCATGCCCTTTGAAACAAGTTTTTTGTGTTAGATCTTTGATAATGTCGTCTCCGTTTTTCCTCCTTTTGCCTGAATTGGATCTTCTTTTGTTCAGATGTAGGATGTCGTGAATGACTCCTCTAATTTTTAAAAATTTTCTCTTCTGTTATCTATCTCTGTTTTTTGTTCCACTTTTGGCAATATTTTTTTCAAGTTTATATTTCATGTATGGATTTTACATGTTTGCTATTTTAATATTTTCCTTGAATTTAAATTGTTCCTGTTGAAATAGTTGCCCCTTGTTTAAAGAGTGTAATATTTTCTTTCATCCTTCTGAGAATATAGAATGATATTTTGGGAAGAAGGTTTTCTTCTGTTCTCTTTGAGTAGGCTCTGTTTTCTTTGATTTGTATAGACTGTTTTACTATCTGGTTTTCATGTTGGGGAATTTCTAAAATAATAATAGTAACTAACATTTATTGAGCATTTACAGTGTTATGGGCAAAGTTATAAGCTATTTCAAATATTTATTTACTCATAACAACTAGTGAACTAGGTGCTACTAGCTTCAATTTATAAATGCTGAAATGGAGGAAATGAGAGTTTGAGTAATTTTTTTTTTTTTTTTTAATTAAAGGAAAGGTGCAGGTAGGAATGAAGGTGAGTAAGCAGGTGGGCAGGAGGAAGCACTGCATCTATTTTTATTTAGTTGTGTGTCTTGGTTGTTCTTCTCCTAGTATATGAATTTGGGTCCTTGGGATGTGTGTGGACTCCACTTTGGCAGAAGGCAGTTGACCAAACCACTGCTTCACCAAGGTGTGCCAAGCGCTTAGGTTGTTTATCAAAGGTTGCACAGCTTGAAAGTGTTGGAGCCAAGGTATTAACCAGGCATTCTAGAGCATATATTCTTAACCACTTTTCTGTACTTTTAGAGACCCGGCTGCTGGTTAAAGATGGTGGATCACACACTTATATTTACCTGTTTCTTCCACTTACCCCCACAAAAACAATAAATAGATTTTTTTAAAGCTACAAACTGGTAAGAGCATATAGCAAGGAAGCAGAGAAAACAGGAACACATTTTTCTAAGTTAGAAATCCTATGGACTGTGGTAACTGATTTTGTACATCCTAGAAAGCTAAACCCTAATGTGATGTGAGAGAAAATTTTAAAAGGCAAACCAATTTTCTTTGAGGATCACCTTCTTTATCTATCAATATATTTCCCACACTCAAACGCAGACATACACAGGTTAGGAATTTGAGGTACCAAGAACCTCTGGAATTGGGGGTGAAGGTGGGACTGGTAAAAATCTGTTCAACAACTAGATCCTCTCCAACCTTTCAAGAGTCAGATGATAGTTGGTCTCTGCTATAGCCAGCCAGATAGAAGGTTGAAGGTTTATTCTCTGGAGATGAAAAAATAGTTGTAGTCTAGAAGAAATTAAGTATAATTGAGTTAAGGAATTCCACCCTGAAAACAGGCAATAAGTATTTATATGCTAAATTGAGGCAATGTTTTAAGTACTTTATGTTAATTAAATAATTTAATTTTCTCAATAGTCAGTAGAATTGAGTATTAATTTTCCTGATTTGCACATAAGAAAACTGAGGCACAGTGAGACTAAATTAGTTGTCTAAGATCACACAGATATTTACAAAAAAAAAATGCTTATAGCATATGTATAGTAAAAAGAAAATGATGTAACACTTATAATCCACAATTCATTTTGCTGAAAAAAGAAAGAATATTACTTTTGCCTTGGTGTGAGTTTTTTTTTAAATCTTTACTTTTGCAGTGCTCCTTTTTTAAAATTGTTTTATTTTTCTTTAGTTTACGTTACTATGTTTTTTAGGATATTGAATTCCAATCTTAATTTGTGTGCATTTCATATCACACCCACCACCAGAGTTCTAGTGTCCTCTACCTCCACCATTTAACTCCATCATTCCCTTGCTCCCTCCTCCCTCCCACTTTCCTGTTAGCCACAGTTTTGAATCCTGTGAATTTTGTTGATTTTTCTTTTTCTTTTTTGTAAGGAAGGAAAGAAGAGAGGGAGAGGAGGAAGGAAAAGCTTTTTCATTTATTTAGTTATTTGCTATTTTCTTACCCCCCACCCCTGGCTCCTGGTCAGGAACCTGGGTCCTTACGCTATACAGGGTCCACACTGCAGCTGTCTCAGCTTCCTGAGCCACAAAGGCATGCCTGTGGGTTTTTGTTTTTTTCTTTTAATTTTTCTTGTTCATTGAAACATTTTATTTGCATGTATGTATTGCATTCCTAGAAAAAGAATCCCAGAATTTTCCCTCCTGTGTGTTTTTGTCTTGCTTCTTCATCATCCATAATGCCACCTGAGATTTTCAATACAATGAAGCCAAGCTGATGGGACAGGATCAGGTTATTCTGCCATTTTTTCTAGACCTTTGACCTGAACATCAAATATGGGCCTGGTCATGCCACACTTTAGCATGTTTTACATGCCTGTGAGGTACACAATAATTTTCCCAGCTCTGTGATCTTCACTGATTTCAAATTTACCAGTATAACCACGCATCATCACACTTAGAAACCGGACGATGACTTTGGAACACGACCTAATAATAATCTGGTGTTTGTCTCTTCTTTCAACATCGCTGATGGTCTTGAGAGCATGCCATGGACAGATGGCTGAAAGAACTCTTGTTTCTTTATATACCACATAATGAGTGAAACCATTCTGTACTTCTCTTTTTCTTTCTGCTTATTTTGCTTAGCACAGTGACCTCCAGTTCCATTCAGGTTGTTGGAAAAGGCATAATTACATCTTTTTTTAATAGCCACATAGAATTCCATTAAACATATATACTATAATTTCTTAGCCAGTCATCTATTGACTGGCATTTAGGTTGTCTTGGCTATTGTGAATTGTGCTGCTAAAAACATAGGGGTGCAAATATTATTTTCTGATTAGTGTTTTTCTGTTCTTTGCATATAATCCTAATACTGGAATTGCTGAATCAAATAGTAGTTCTGTTTTAATTTTTTAGGAATCTCCATAGTCTTTTTTTCCAAAGAGGTCGCACTAGTTTACAGTCCCATTAACAGAGCAGGAGAGTTCCTTTTGCTTCACACCCTCTCCAACATTTGTTAGTTGCAGTCTTTTTGATATAGGCCATTCTCACTGGTGTGAGGTAACATCTCATTGCGGTTTTTATTTTCATTTCTCTGATGGTGAGTGATGTAGAGCATTTTTTGTAGGTCCTTCTATGCGTATTCTCTAGGAAGGTATCTGTTCAATTCTTTACCCACTCTTTTGAGTGGGTTGTTGCTTTTTTTTCTTGTTGAGGTAGGTATTTGAGCTCTTCATATATTTTTGAGATTAATTTCTTACCTGATGTATGTTGTGCAATTATTCTCTCTCATTCAGTGGGTTGCCTTTTTGTTCTAGTGGTGGTTTCTTTTGCTGTACAAAAACTCCTTCATCCAGTTTTACTTTAATTTCCCTTGCCATAGGTGTCACATCCAAAAGACATCTTTGAAGTTGCTAGCATGAAGCATTTTCCTCTCTGTACTTTGTGGTTTCAAGTCTTACAACCAGGTCTTTGATCCGTTTTGAGTTAGTTCTTATGCGTGATGCTAACAATAATCCAATTTCTTTTATTTATTTATTTATTTTTTTCAGGTGACTGCCCAGTTTTTCCAGCACCATTTGTTGAATAAACTTTCCTTCCTTCATTGTTTTCTCTTGGCTTCTTTATTATAGATTAACTGCCCATATAACACATGCTTTTATTTCTGGGCTCTCAATTTTATTCCACTGGTCTTTGTGGTTTTTTGTTTGTTTGTTTTAATACCATATTCTTTTGATGGCAATTGCTCTGTAGTATAGTTGTCAATCAGTGTGATTGCTCCATTTTTCTTCTTTTTTTTCTGAGGATAGCTTTTGCTATTTGAGGTCTTCTGTGGTTTCTTATAAACTTCAATAGTTTGTCTACTTTCCTTAAAAAAACCCTCTATTTTTTGTTTAACTTTAATTTTATTTTGCGTTGTGAACCTAAGTCCTTTACATTGTCTACACCCTACCTGCCAGCCATCAGAGCCACCAGAGCAAACCGTCCTTGGAATTTTGATAGTAATTACATTAGATCTGTCTATTATGTTGGGTAGGAGAGCCATTTTAGCTGTTAATTCTTCTAATTCATGGAGACAGAATGTTCTTTCATCTCTTTGTTTCTTCTATTTCTCTTGTCAGTGTCTTATTGTTTTCAATGTATAGGTCTTTAACCCCCTTTGCTAAGTTTATTCACAGGTGTTTTATCTTTCTTGAGACTATTGTGGATGGGATTTCTTTCTTCTAGTTATTGTTTACATATAGAAATGCACTTTTGATATATTCCTTGTGTTCCTTAAAAATCCAGTCCCATTCCATCCCCTCTCAGATGTAACTACCATTTTAAAATTTGGGTTTGTCATTCCTTTGCTTTTCTATATTAATACATATGTTTGTATCCTTAAAACATATAGTTTTGAATATTTTAAAATTTATATAATTAGAATCATACACATGCATTCTTCTGCAACTTGTGATTTTGTTACTCAGTATCATGTTTCTGAGATTTATATATCACAATTTATTTATCCTGTTATGAAAGGGGTTAGTACTGTTTTCAATATTTTGCTATTACAAGCAGTGCTATACTAAGAAGATTTTAGGAGTGCCCTAGTGGAACAGCAGTTAGGTCAATCGCCTCCAAAAGAACAGGCCACATACCCCTGGGTTCAAACACTGGATCTTGGGGAAAACAACTAGTGTGACAACTAAACAAAAACTTTTTTATGTTGTTTCCTCCTCCTCTCTCTCCCTACCCACCTACTTACTCCCTTTCGTTCCTGACTACTCCTGTCCTTAAAAAATTTTAAAAAGGATTCTTGGGGTGCACCCTTGTGACTCAGTGGAATGAGATGACATGTGGACCACATACAGCCCAAGGATCTGGCTTCAAAACCTGGGGCTGGGGTGAAAAACCAAGAATGACCAACTGAATAAATAAAGGTCTTTCTCCTCCTCCTTCTCTGCCTGCCTCGCTCCCTCCCTTCCTACCTCCCTACCTTCATCTCTCGTTCTCTTAAAAAAAAAAAAAAATTTATGCATATCTTCTCTTGCAATAGCAAAAGTTTCTCTGGACCAAAATTACTGATTTGCAGTTATACACATTTTCAACTTTAGGAAACAGTGTATTGGTTGTACCAATTTTCCTTCTTACCTGCATATCTAAGAGTTCTCATTATGTTACATTCTTAATTTTTACTCACTTTAGTGGTGAAATTGATGTCTCATTGTGGCCTTACTTTGTGTTTTCCTAATAAATACTGGAACTTTTAAATGTGTTAATTTTTCATGTTTCTTGTTCTGTGGAACAGTTGTTCATGACTTTTGCCTCTTTTTGAAAAATGTAAACAAATGTAGGAGTTCTTAATATATATTGGATACTTAAAATTTGATGTTTTATGTGTTTTGTAAATATTTATTCCAGTTTTTGCCTAATAACATTTTTTGATGAAGTTCTCAATTTTAATCTAGTTGAATTCACACTCAAATTTTTACATTTTTGGTTAATATGTTTTCAGAATTCTTCCCCATGTCGTCAATTACATTTTTTTCCTAAGATTTGTCTTTTAACAGGAGTTGATTTTTGTTTATGGAATAGGGTATAACTCGAATTTTATTTTTTCTGTAGAGAGAATTAGTTGTCCCAGTTCCACACCCTTGTCATACCAGTATTTTTTCCATATATGCATATGTGTATTTCCACACTCTGGATTCTAGAGGCATTTAGCTAATGGTTTGAAAATTCTATTTCTATTCCCTGTTAGTGTTTTTGGAAGTTTTACCATGCATGTTTACCAAAAAAAATTTTTTTAAAGGAAAGGTAGAGTCAGGAATGAAGCAAGTAGGGAGGTAGGTAGGAAGAAGAAAAGGAAGAAGCATTTTCATTTTATTTCCATTTTAGTTATTCACACTGGTTGTTTCCCCCTGGGCCTGGGACTCGAACCCAGAATCGTGTGGATCATGTCATTTGGAGGCAATTGACCCAACTGCATTCCACCAGGGCATGCCATGTTTACCAAAATTTAAAGTGACTCAAACCTTTATCCTTGTTCTAAACAGTAAAGGATCTTTAGAACTCTGATTACCCCACCTTCCAAATTATATTCCAATAACCAGTACTTTAGTTCTATCCAATTAAAGAAATAACTACACTTTCTTGACCACTTATAACAAATTATCACCAACTCCATTTTTCCTTATTGTCTTACAGTAAACTATTAGTTTCCTTCAAAGTACTTATCTCAAAAATATATTTACATTATTGTTTTACCACTGTAATGTTTGTGAGGTCAAGACATATACGTATCTTCATGTCTACTTTGCTCATGAACAAATAGACATTTAGTAAACGTTGAATTATGAGTGAATATTCGTATTTTGGAAATCACACTGGGTGTAATTAGAGAATGGATTTAGGTTGCAAGATTATGAAGCTGTTGTACTTATTCAGGCAAGAGCTAATGGTGACCTGGATTTGGATAATAGCAGTAGGGATATAGAAAAGTAGAGAGGATTGAAAGATATTAGGAGGTAGAATCCATAGGATTTTTATTATCATTTTAATATGAGGGCATGAATTAAGTGGTGTTACTTAAGGTTTTATCTTTCCTCTTTTGTGTTTTCATGCAACACACCCTCTTTGAGAGTTCTCATTGATGCCCCTGGCTTCAGTTACTTTCTATGTGCTTTTAATTCTCAAATACGGATGTTTAAGGGAAACTTCTTTTCTGGATTTCACATTAAATATTCAACCATGTTGATAAAACTGTTAGTTTCTAAAGGCACCCCAAGTTCATTATGTAAAAAAAAAAATGCTCATTATCTTTTTTTTTTTTTTTTAATTAAGGTGCTGGCAGGAATGAAGGCAAGTAGGTATGTAGGAAGAGACAGGAGGAAGGAATACTTTATCTGCTTTATTTATTCATCTTGGTTATTCCCCCTGGCCCTTGTTTTCAAAACTGGATCCTTGGGATGTATGTGGACTGTATCTGTGGCCTTATTCACTAGGCCACCAGGGTATAGTTAAAAGAAAAAGAAAGACAAACCTGTTACTCTAGTGGTTTTATTTTTGGGATATACACCACTAACCTCCTACTTACTCTAGCAGAAACTTATTAGGAAATATCTTATAGCCCAACCTGAAAGGGGATACAGATTTAAAGAGTATGACTAATTTTCTCTGCTTTTTATTTTGTTTTTATTAACTTATTTATTTAAAGAGAGGAGGGAACGCAGGGAGAGGAAGAAGAAACATTTCAAGTAAGGCATCAAGGAAGAAACAACTTTCTTTAGTTGTTTTTGTTTTTTTCATCCTGGCTCCAGGTCTCGAACCTGGGTCTTTGGACGGTATATGGTTCATCAACTAGCGGCTCAGCTGTGTGAGCTTCCAGGGCATGCCCACTTTTTATTACTTTTAAAAAGATAAGGCATGCCCTGGTAGCTCAGTGGTTAAGTCCACAGCTCCATATGGCATAGTCCTTGTAAAACTCAAGGACCTGTGTTCATGGACTGGGATCTCGGGAACAACCAACATAACAACTAAATGAATTGATAGATGCTTCTTCCTCCTCTCCCTGCTTGCCTACCTTCCTGTCCATTTGCTTTCATTTTTGCCTGCTTTCATGCTCTAAATAAATAATTCTTTTAAAAAATATAAAAGGAAACAAAAGTCATGAAAATTATTGAGATGATATAGGAAGAAAATCAGGACCTGTCCCAGTAGAACAGAGGGCAGTGGGAATTACCATGTATGTAACATGTGTAAGTGTTAAGCTCTGTACTTGGCCTTTGCCATTTATTAATTTAATCCTACCACAACTCTATGAGAATTTTACAGATGAGGAAATTGCACTTCATAATGGGACCATGGCTCTCTGTGACTCAGGAGGCTAAGGAGCAGGCTATATGAAAGTCATGGACTTGGGTTCAGTACCTGGGGCCATGAGAATAGAAAAATAAATGAGACTTTGGCTTGCTTAAGATCATACATCTACATGTGGTAGAGCTGAGATTGACCCAGATTTATCTGATTCCAGGTATTTCAGTATGTAACTGGATGGAATTATAAATCGAAGAACTAAAACACTATATGACTATTGATAAATATCACCAGATTTCTTTCCAAAGGATCATACTGATATAAAATGCCAATGATGTAAATTCAAATCAGTTCCAGTGAAAACTTCAGTAATGTTTTTCAAGGAAATAAATAAATGTATTTTAAAATAAAAAAAAATGAGCATTGGCATAAATCAGGATAAAAGGAGTAGGTCTAAGCCTATAAAGTGGTTTGATGTGTAGGAATTTTAATTAACTGATTTTATCAATGAATGTTTTGTCTGGAAAATAGCCAGGTAGATGGACAGGTCATAAGGAATGTTGACTTAATGCTTTTTCTTTTGAGGTCCTTAAATATAGCATATTTGTGTGTTGGTTTCACTGTCTTCCCTTATATACATAGTTGCATGTGCTTTTATTGCCCCTGCAAATCAGGGAAGAGTAAAATTTCCTGACTTAAAATAAGAACACTGGAGAGGAGATGTGAATTACAATATGGTTACAAGACTTTCAATTGATACATGAATATAAACTACCATTCTACAAACATAAACTTTAGATAAACTGATTTGTTTGATTATATTGTCTCTTAATAGTCCTTTAAATAAAAAAGAATTGCACAATAAAAAATGCCAATGAGATGTACCCTGGTAGAGTACTGGTTAGGTCAGTCACCTCCAAAGGAGCACAAGCCCTGGGACTGGGGAGAAGCAACCAGTGTGAAGAACTAAATTAAAATAAAATGCTTCTTCCTTCTATCTTTTCCCGCCTACTTACCTACTCACCTTCATTCCTGCCTGCATCTTTCCTTTAAAAAATGCTGATGAAACAGTTTTATGATATTTTTTTCATGACATTTTGACCACTGAGTTTGTAATAATATTTTTTAAACTAATGGATATAGAATTATTATTCTATGTTAACTTTCTTATGAATGAATGGTATAGTTCAGAATATCCTTTTCCTTGGCCCATTGATACACTGAGGCTCTGTTTATTGTAAATATTTTTCCTCTGAGCTCCCTATGGATTAATGTAGATGAAAGAGGATAGGATAGGATAGAATCTGCTCCTATACTTTCTACCACCCAGCAGCTTGGTAACATCTACCCAGCAGACCTTAGGTTGGAAGTTGTATTGTTAGTTTACATTCTCTAATGGGGAAAGATAGGACAACATAGGTTGACTACTATCTTTGGAGTTCATTGGGTATAGCAAATTTACATCCATTTTTATTTGAAAAAGATTGCGTTTGTTGTCCATACCTGATCTTAAACTTCAGTATCCTAGAGTTCTGATCTGATTTGGATGTTCCTAAGATTCTCCAACCTACTCAGGGGCAGCCTGTTCAAACTATTATTCCATTCTGGCAGGCCAGGTTTAGGTTTTGGGGGATTAAGTGATGTAGAAGCCCCAGGGAAATAGGCTTGGTCAGGCTGGGGCAGTTCATTTCCAGCTTATGAAGAACTGTCTGCCTTGGGTGTCAGAACCAGGGACAGCGCCTCTTGCCCCTCCCCCTGCTGCCCCTCCCCTAGCTTGGGCTAAGGATTGAGTGGACAGATTAGGGCATGGTGCATTTCTCTAGCCACTTTTCTCACTGTTTCTTTTTTCCTTCTTTTTGTTGGAATGTCACTACTGATAGTTCTTGGCCTGTGTGCTGTTTCTCAACATGTTCTTTGCTAATGCTGCTTAGTATGCCTGTCTTCCACTCCTCCTTTACCTGGCTAACTCCTGCTTCTCTTTTCAGGGCTCTTTAAGTAGGTATATCATCCAGAAAACCAACCTACAATGCTTACCCCAGACTGCGTTAGACAAACCTCCTCTTAGTTCCCACGGGAATGTGCAATCATAGAAAATATATATTGGCCTCTGCCCCAGTTCCTGGCATAGGGCTGCTAAAACTCTTTTTCTAAGTTCTAGGATGATAAGAGCACTAGAGCATTTCTTGTTCCAATGTTTGTCTTTGACCCTGTCCCTGACACAGGGCTCCTAAAATACTTGTAAATGCCTAAGTGATAAGAGGATTAGGAGCATCTTTTATCCTAATGAGGTGACTCTGAGTGGGCTCCTTAGATGGCTTCTGGATAAGGAATGAGTATCAGGAACAAACAAGTCATGATTAGAAATTTTGACTTTTTAACCCTGCTCCTGCCCACTTCCCCCCACCCCCTACTGCCCTTCTACAGAGAGGGGAGGGCAACTAGTAATAGAGTTAATAATTGATTATGCCCATATGAGGACGCTTCCATAACATCCCAATATTTTGAAGAGCTTCCAGGTTGGCAAAGATATCCATGTACTGGTAGGTGACATCCCTCCTCCACAGTAGAAAAGCTCCAGACCTGGCCCTATGTTCCTCTTTATCTGTTAATTTATATCCTTTATTGTATCTCTGAATTTTCTTTGCCATCTGTGAGCCACTCTGGCAAATTAATCTAACTCGAGGTGGGGGAGGGTCATGGAAATCCTATTTACAGCCTGTTGGTAAGAAGCATGTGTGATAACCTGGGCTTACAGCTGGTATCTGAAGTGTGTGTGTGTGTGTGTGTGTGTGTGTGTGTGTATGCACACGTGCGTATGTTGTGGGACAGTCTTGTAGGAATTTGATGTTATCTCTGGGTGGATAGTGTCAGAATTGACTTGAATTGTAGGACACTTAATTTATGTCACAGATAATTTTGTAGTGGTGTGAGGGGAAACTATCCCTTCATCATAAACACACACACACACACACACACACACACATATGTGTGTATGTATGTATGTATGTATGTATGTATGTATGTTTTCTTAAAGTTAGGGATGGGTTTGAATTCATTCTTATTTATTTATTTTGTATTTCTGTAGCATAATAGATATGGATAGATGGGAATAACTGATGCTAGTCCTCAGAACTTGGGGTTAGAATAGTAAGGGTCCAACAGACATTGTCACATTATTTGTTTTTTCAATCTTGGAATCTGGTCTCTCTACTTTGTCTTTTTTTTATGTCTTCTGATTGATTTGTATAGAATTTCTCATAGATCACAAATTTTTCTCCTGCATTTTATTTCTAAGTATTTCGAATTGGATATTTTATCATTTTAATTCCCGACTAGTTATTACTGGTACCAGTAGTGAATGCTACAGATTTTTGCTTATTTATTTGGAATTTTTCCAGTTACTTAGTCTTGCTAATTTTAGCAGTACTGTATATTTTATTATAGAATTTGCATCAACTACAATAAATTTATTTTCTTATATACTTACATTTCTTTTTCTCTCCTCTCTTGGTCTCTGTCCCGTTATCTCTGGTCTTGCTAGACTATGTAAACCAGTATTAACATAGAATTAGTGATGAAGATGACATCTTTTATATGTGTTTTTAAAGGAAAAGTGTCTACTGCTTTTGTATTAGATAAAAATAGATATTCTATTATATTAAAGATGATTTATTTTAATTATTTTATTAAGAATGAGGATTAAAATTTACCAGTATTTATCAGTACCACAGCCAACATTTTTTTTAGTTAATTTACATATGTAGTACATTAAGATCTTTCTTTTTGAACCGTCCATGAATTGTAGTTGTGTTTATGGTATGTTAATTCTTTTGGTAATGTTATATAGTGTGGTTAAGAGTATAGACCTTGGAACCATCCAGACTGATTTCATGCTTTACCTCTACTTGCTGTAAGCTCTGTGATCTTGGGAAACTTACTTATACTCTCTATGTCTCCATTTTTAATGTGCTGGTTGCTTATACTTCTCAGCCCAAGCCTGTTTACCTGCTCTGTGATGCTCCGGAAGTTTTTGATGGTTATATATATTAATATATGCAAAGTGTTTCAACACTATTTAGCACTTAAT
Source organism: Solenodon paradoxus (assembly GCA_004363575.1). Classification (NCBI taxonomy): domain Eukaryota; kingdom Metazoa; phylum Chordata; class Mammalia; order Eulipotyphla; family Solenodontidae; genus Solenodon; species Solenodon paradoxus. The sequence goes on along the minus strand of RJWH01000368.1, from coordinate 173,896 downwards.
ATTAGATAAACAATTTTAGCTAATATTATTACAATTTTAATTAATCTGTTTTAGAATTCTATATACTTGCATCTTGTGATTTTTGCATCTGTATTTCCTATTTTCATAATATCATTAGATAAGGGATTAGGATCTTCATCTACTGTTATAAACTAATTAGGAAAATTGCCCTTTCTCCCATGTTCTAGAACTATTCATATAACATGGAATAGAATTACTTATTTAGGAATGATTGGAAGTATTTAACAGTGAATTTCCTGGTCCAGAGATTCTTTGGTCATTTTTATATTTTTCTCAGTGGTTTGGTTTGTTTTTTTCAGAGAGGAACAGAGGAAGAGGAAGGAACATTTTTTATTTGTCATTTATTTCACTTTTTACCCCTGGCCATGAGTCACAAACGCAGGTCCTTGGGCTTTATGTGGTCTACACCCCACCTATCTCAGCTACCTGAGCAGAAGGGCATGCCCCAGTTGGTTAGTTCTTGCTTTTGAGTTCTTGTTTTGCAGTTTTTAAAGGAAAATATGCATATGTAATATAAAATCTTACTCAGTGTTCTAAATTCATTAGTCTATAGCTAAGTAAAAGTTTCCTTTATGTGATGACCTCTTAAAATTTGGGAGTGGTAGATATGCTCACTGCCTTGATTAGGGTGATGCTTTCACTTTTTGATACATGTTAGAAGTGGTTAAATTGTACACTTTATGTGCTATTTAATGTGTGTTAATTATACCTCAATTTAAAAGAGTAAATTTTTAAGTATCGATTTCATAATCTTTTCAACGTATCAGTTGATATTTAATTCCTTTGTTCACAATTTCTGATTTTTTAAATTATCTCCTGAAATATATAAGAAATACCTTTTATTATAGATAAAAAGAGATCATTCATACCAGAGCTGGTGGTGATTTGTTTCCTGGCGGTAGGGTATACAATTTGTTTTGTGTCTATTATACTTCATTGATATCATTGTTCTCTAACTGATTCTTAAATATTAAGGAAAATATAGATGGAGATTCAAATTTTTTCAGGCCATTCTGTTGTTTTGGCCATTCTGGAAACTCTGGATGTAGAGAACAAACATGAGTCGAAATAGCTGGCCTCCAGTCTACACAACAGTTCCTTGAGTGTGAGTTAGCTGTGGACTGAGATGCAAGGGTTGAGCTAGAAACAGAAAGAACCAGTAGCTTTCTGAGAAGGTACATCAAGAGTTACTAGAAGTGGTACCTAGCAGTTTAGTCCACCAGGTGTAGTCTGCATACATCCCAGTGACCCTGGTTCATGACCTGGGGCTGGGGAAACAACCAAGATGAACAACTAAATTAAAAAAGTACTTCTTTCTCCTCTGTCTTCCAGCCTGCGCCTTTCCTTTAAAAATAAAAAAAAATTACTGGAAGGGTATCCCCTGTTGGCTCAGACTTAAGTTGGTGGCTGGGATACAGCTCATGTAAAGCCCAGTGACCTGGGTCTATTTCTTCCTCCTCTTCCTTACTGCCTGCCTGCCTACCTTCATACCTGCCTTCCTTCCTCCTTCTTAAAAAAAAAAAAAAATCCCGGGAGAAGTTTGTCAGCATGAAAAAGCAATATGCTATCTGGATTCTCTTATACTCTACAACTTTGCCAAGCCAAGAATGAAATCTCCGATGATGGAGATGTTCTGTAGAAAGACAGTGACAGGCCGCTGACAGGTTTGACTTCACTAGCCATTTTGAGTGTGGATCTGAATAATGACTAGTGCCTTTTCACAAAGTTAAGTGTGAGGCTTGGTATTTTTAAACAGGGGATTCAAACTCTTATGGAATGCTGAGTGTCCAGGTTAGCTATACCATGGCAGGGACTTGCTGTTTCTCAGGATGTTTTGATGCCATCTATTTTATTCTGATTAACCCACATTTACTGATCATTGTAGGCTCAGTTTGTGCCAGGCACACTATAGAGAGCAGAGATTCATCTGATGTAGTCCCTGTCCTTAAATAATTTAGAATATAGTTCAAGATTATGATAGCAGCTAACACCTGGATTCTTCTAGCACTTCTCTAAGGCCTTTTATATGTATTAACAGCCCAATGAGGTAGGTACTATTTTCCCCTCCATTTTACAGAGGGGAAAATTGAGAAGTAGTTTACTCAGTCTTACACAGCTAGTAAACAGCAGCACCAGGATGGAAATCAAGACAGTTTGGCTCTCTGCTCTTCGTTCTTAACTTTATACCATAAAGCAGTAGTTCTCAAATTGTGGTCCCATATCACCAGACTCAGTCTCACTTGGAAACTTATTAAAAATGTGCATTCTTATGTCCCACTCAAGACCTACTGACTCACAAACTCTGGACATGGGGTTCAGTATTGATAAGGTCTTCAGGTGATTCTGATGTCTGCTGTTTAGAAACCTTTGCTAGAGAGAAGCAAGGCATACATTATGGTAAGTGTCAGAAATTAATCTTCCAATGGGTAGGGACTGGGTATGGTCCATTCTTGATGTTTCTAGCCCTCTGCAGAGCATCTAGTGCAAAATAGGTACCAACAATATATATGAATGAATATATGGGAAAGTGATGTTTGAGCTGGATCTCTTACTTACAAACTGCAGCAGACAGAATGGGAGAAATGTTCCCAGAAACTGAAACTAGTAAGGAAGTGGTTGTGATATTTTTGGCAAGGTATAATAAGGGTCTACACAACACAAGGGGCCCTCAGAATGTCACTGGAATTATGTAAGTGCAGTTTAGGAGGTAAATATGACAGCACTTATTGAATTAATGAATTGAGGTGGGGCGGAGAGAAAGAGGTGAGAAGAGCTGTCATTTCTGGGATGAAGGTGTCATGCTCAGAGACAAGAGACATAGGACAAGCAGTTTTGTGGGGGGAAGATAAAGTGCAGTTTGGGGCAGTAAATTTGAATTGCTGGTAGGATATCCAGGTGGAGCTGTCCAGCAGACACTTGGAAATATCAGTCTGAGACATGACTGGAAATAAAGATTTGGGAAGAATAATTGAACCATAAGAATGGATGAGATCTTCAAGGGGAAAGTGGAGAGTGAAATGAGGAGAAAACTGGGTTTGAAACCACGGTGAACACTTATTTAATGGGTCAAAAGCAATAGGGGGCCCTTGAAGAAGACTGAAAAAGGGCTTAGGCAACCAGAGACCTCAGAATGCTGAAGCCGTGTGGAAAGCTCAAAAAGGAAGGAGAGGCCGTGTCAGATGCTATAGAGAAATAAACACTTAAAACTAGCTTTTGAATTCTGACACAAAAAATCTAAGTGCTGTGGTGAGGGCAGAAGCAAATTCAGGCCTGAGTTGTAGATGAGAAAGCAGGTGCTTCCCAGGTCCCACAGAGAGAGCTCTGTAGATACACTTAAGTTGAGACTGTAACACCTTCCAGGGTAGGCAGGGTTGCCTTCATAATCTGTGGTCTCAGCCTCTGGAAGAGGGCGGCGTCAGTGAGTTCAGTGACTAGGGATGGAGAAAGGCTTCACGAAAGCTGTCGCTTTGCAGACAAGGCTTGAAGGATGAGGGTGATTGATTGGGAGAAGTGGGAGGCAGGGCCCTTGGGTGATGGGGCACTCGGGGCATGTGTAACAGGGTGACTGGGAGTGAGGTGGGGTTCCTTGTAATGCATTTGTGAGAATGGGGAGGCTGCATATAGATTAGTAGGGATCTGTTTAGGGAAAAGACCCTGGACCATAGGCTGCCGAGGGCCAGGGGGATGCCCTCCTCCGCCCCACTTAACGCCTCTGCGCTGTTCCACCGCGCCTTTACGGGGAGCCCTCCCGTCAGGCTGCATGGCGACGTGTGGCCGCCAGGGGCCGCTGCTTTGTGTCCCCGGTGCCCCCGCCTCTCTCCATTGGCCTTTGTTGCCGTCGGAGCGCCCCGCTTGACTCGTTCCCGTCCGCCCCCTGGGCCTGGCGGTCGCGCCTGCGCACTGGCAGCTGGCCGGGCGCTCGCAGGGGGAGCTGCTGCAGGCTCCGCGGCGGCGGCGGCAACGGAGGCTGCGGGGGCGGCGGCGCGAGCGGCCGGGCTTGGGGGGGGAGCCGAGCCCGGCCCGGGAGCCCGAGCAGCTGGAGTGCGGGGTACCTAGGCCCCCCACGCTGGACTCCGCAGTATCCAGGCCGCCTGACCTCCGCACGGGTATATGGGATGGAAGCGGGACCCTCGGGAGCAGGTAAGGGCCCCCGGGAGGGGCGAACGGTGCGTGCCCCAAAGACCAGGGTACTCCCGCGCGAAGAGCAGTGTTTCCGAGTGAAGGAAGGTTTTCTGAGTGTGGAGAGGGACTCTCATGGGATGGGGGGCCCAGTTAGAAAGGGGCTGTGTTCAGTTCCGGGGGAAACCTTGTGAGCGGAGCCCTGAGATGGGGACTGTTGTCAGAGGAGGCTGTATGCAGTCCTGGCGGTGGGAAGTAATCTGGGAGAAGGGCCTGAACGTGCGGAAGGACTCGTGGAGATCTGGGAGGCCTAGGGAGAGGCCCGGCAGGTGGTAGGGGGCGGGCTCCAGGTGTCTGGAAGAGAAGAGGGTCGACACAGATGGGCCTAGAGCTGCCGCATGCCGGGGGCGGGGGCTCAGCCGGGCTGGACTGGGCTAGTGTCTCTTGGGAGAAGGCTCCAGTGCTGGGCTATGAGCTCCGCCCCAGCCGGTCTGGACGCGGGGGCGAGAGTCAGGGGGCGGTGGGTGGGGACCCAGACCCGGGATTCCCCCCCACCCAGCTTGAGTCCGGGGAGCTGGAGCGCTGGAGCATGCGCAGAGGTGGCAGCTGGAAGGGGCTGCCCGACTTGGTGGGGGCGTGGTTGCCCGAATCTTCTCCCACCTTCCGCCCCGCGGGATTTGTCTTGGAAAAAGCGCGCCGTGGGGGTGCGTTCTTTCTAAGGTCCTGCTGGCTGTGCGTAGTGGAAGTGGGTCCCTTCCTTATCTTGGGGTCTCTGAAACCCCTCAGTCCCTATTTGCCAAGAATGGGTTGAGGGAAACTGCCAAAGTGCTTTATTCAGCTCCGGTATGAGGAAAAGTCAAGGACAAGAGACAGTGTTCTGGGGACAGGTCCTCCCTGAAGATAGACCTTAGAAAAGGTGTTGATTACTGAGGTGGCTAACCCCAAACCAGGTTTACCTGGAAGGGACTGTCTGCCTAGTTTGCACGTTTCTGGCTCAATACTGACATGGAATGTTTTAATCTAAGGATAATGACCTCTCCTCGAATTGTCTCTTGAGGTGACAGCTTAATATCTTTCTACCATTTAGCCGCCTGAGTTACAAAAGGGGGCTATTAATCTCTTTCCATACCTTAAAATTTTCATGACTCCTATCCCCCACTGGCTATCTTTTCTCTTCTCTGCTTCTCAGGATCCGTCTGAACCGTGTCATTAGACCCAAGGTTGTCAAACAAGCCTTTCTTCATAAATTCTTTTGGGGATTGGGGGTAGTTTATACCTTTCATCCTTGTGAGTTCCAGGTGGTAGCTTTAACTTCTCCTTATTGACAGGCAATCAGGAGAAAAGGAGATAAAACCAGGAGAAAATGAAGCAGTGATGCTCCAAAACTGGAGTCCGCAGGTTGGGCTGTGTGCTCGCACCTCCTATGTTCCTTTGAAAGAGTCTGGATTTGGGAATTCTTTAGGTCAGGTCTCACCACTTTTTCCATTTGATTTGGGGGTGGGAATAGGATTTCCATTTGGACATGAGCTTCATCACTTTTCTGTTGTAAGAATTCTTCCTTTTTATACCAGATCTTGCTCTTATTAACAAATCAAGTCAGCCATTCAGTGATTTATAAGTACTTAGTGACTACTTTCCCCCAAATAGAACAACCATGTAGAGAATGTGTAGGGCCTAATGTAGAGTGTAGGGAGCAACTCACTTCAGAAAATTACTTCCTTCTTTTCAAGTAATTCTCCTGACTTTCTAGGCTGGACACTTTATGGACTAGAGTAGGGATAGGTCGCAGAGGTCCAGATGGATTACTGGTTATTGGCATCCAGTTCAGGGTTTGGCTAATGATTTTCTAAATGGGTTTTGGAGTGATGAAAAGTTGACTTTTTCATTTGTAACAAGAAAAAACTTCTAGGGAAAGGACTAGTGTCTGGTATCTAGAATTGGTTGTAGCCTAGTGGGACAGGCTTTGCCTCACCAAAGGTTCTAATTGAAATTCATTCTGGAAACTGAATGGAGTTTCCCCATAACTGTCTCATTCCTAGATCCAGATTATTCTCTTGGGACTTGGAGGACATAGTACTCAAAACTAAGGTATTGATGCTGGCCTCACTGGACTTATAAATAAACCCAGGTGTGTCTTCTGTACTCAGGTGTGTTCTAAGCACATACTGACTTGATTTTTCTGTGGAACTAGTGTGTACTTAGGCCCTGATACAGAGTACATGTTTGTTGAATTGAATCACATTCCACTGTGAATATAAATGGTTAAGCCATATGTGGGTATATAATTATTTGTGTATACTCCTGTGTGGACAAATTCTCTTTGGAGGCATTGGTGTCTTAGTCTTTGCTTACCCAGCCTTCAGTTTGTCTTTTGAAAAGATAGTCTGGCTCCTTGGGAGGTATGCTGGCCTCCGAACTGTAGGGACCGAATCCCTGAGCCAGGCCTTTCAGCTCTGTTACTTTTCCTTCTCTGGGCGGATGGTAGATGGGGGAGGGGGAGTGTCCTTTTCAGGGCCCCTCCCTCCTTGCTTTTGTCTGCAGGGAATGGTCCCGCCCCTTTCCCCAAGGCCCAAGCTTTGTCCTCTGTGCTGGGGCCCTCATCTGCATCACAAAGTGGCCGTCTGTCCCTGTCTGGGTCTGAAGGGAAGTGTCTCCTTCTCTCAGACTAAAAGCTGGGGGCTGGGTGGGGTAAAGGGGGACTTTGTACTGCAGGGGGATGGGATAGGAGAGTGTTTTCCCCTTCCTCCTGCTTTGCTAAGTTTGGGGATGAAGGGAAGGGTGGGGACTCTCCTGTTTTCCTAAATTCTCATTGGATTGGAGGCTGCCTAAGGCTAAACCTGGTGTGTAGTTCTATTTTGGGCTAAGAAAAGGCTTTAAGGCTACAATATCTTTCCCATTCCTTCACCATTTCTACCCAGCCCCCAGCTCTAGGAGATCTCTTTCTCCTATTGCTCCAAACGATTATTCAGCCTGGGTGGTTAAAGAGATCTAGGGAAGGGGAGGGTGTCTTTTACCAGCTATAGCCACCAGGGTGCATGTTTGTCTTGTGCAGTGTTAATTTCTGGGCAGTTTGCAGGTGTTCATGTGTTTGTATTCTTTGTAATGTGTCTGTGGTTATGTTTTGTTCACTCATTCACTTGCTATCTGTATATTTAATACCTCCTGTGTGGCAAGCACTGGGGATTTAGCAATGACCAACAAAGTTTTTGCCTTTGAGGAACTCAGTCTGTGGTGGTGAGAGGTATGTATATAAAGTAAACTGTTTAGGTCTAAGTGTGTAATTGGATGTGTGTGACAGGAATGTGTCCTACTCACTACACGTGTGTCTCTTATGGTTTGTGTGCAATCTCTGTCCATCTCTTTCTGGGGTAAACATCTAAGTGCTAGTATTAGGTTTATGTAGCTGAGTCCTGAAGGTCTTTTCCCCTTAGACTGGGCTTCCTTCACATCTGTGGAGTGGGACTCGACTTGACAGGTGGTTAGAAGACATAGCAGCTTAACTCTGGGGAAAATGTTCCTCCTGTGAATGATTCTGACCTCTTCCTGACCCCTCTGCTGAAATTATGTCCCTCCCCCCAGCCTAACAGATTGAAGGCTGGACTGTGGCGGTGGGAGGTTCTGGGCTAGTTTACCAATCTCTCCTTCCAACTGGGCTAGTCCTTTACTGGCTAGGACAATAGTAGCTGTAGACACTTAGATAGTTTCCCCTTTTCCTTCCTTTTCCTTCCTGCTAGAAAATAAAACTAGGGCCAGAACCAGATTGGTGCCTAGCAACAAAAAAGTAGTAGGAACTGGCACTCCCCTAACCCTTTTCCAAGAGCCCCCACCTCGATTGATCTCATCTACTGTCTGGACCCCTCTATATGAAAGGAGCTGTGAGCTATGGAGAAAATTATGTATTCTCCTTCCTATAACCAGTGTTCCTCCTCTAGCATTCTAATTTCTGTCTCTCCTTCCCAAGGAGACTTCCCTACTTCATGTAACCTTCATTCTTCTGTATTTGGTTTGTCTTTATTCCCTGTTTTTCTTTTCAATTTTTTTCTTTATTGTCTCCCCAAATGCAGTCTTCATACCTCAGCTTCTCAACCTCTAACTCCATCTTCCTTTCTTAGTTTCCCAATTCAAGACTTTTTCTGCTGTGACCTCCAGTTCCAGCTTCTTTACCAGCTCTCTTCTTTTGTCTCTATCCTTCTCAAACATTGCTCTTCTCCCCTGTGCTCCCAACCTGGCCTTCTTCCTGCCTACATTGCAGAGGAGCATTAAGATGATGCTATTTCATGTTCAGCATGGTGATGAGTGAAGTGAGCATCTGGCTGCCAGAGAATAGGGCATTCTTGGTCTGCTAGGTACCTGGTGGAGGCAGATGTCTTGATTTAATAGAAGAAAGAGTTTATTACTGGGAGCCAGATTTTTAGCTCCTCTCCTCAACATGTAATAGAAACTTGTTATGTATTCAGCTGATGAATTTTAAAATGGACAATGAGGCTGTTTTTCTAACTGGAAAATTTTTTTTAAGTTAAAAAAAGGAGGTGGGGCAAAGAAAAGAATGAGCTTGGGTGGAAACCCTTTAGTTGGGTTAGGTATGCAGGAAAGAGCCTTCTCCTATGCTCTCCTGCTTCTGTTCTGAGAAGCCTTGTTCTGATCAGAGTAGTATGTAGATTGCCAAACTACACTCACTGTCCTCTTTGTCTCACAGCTGCGGGTGCCTACCTGCCCCCCCTGCAGCAGGTGTTCCAGGCACCTCGCCGGCCTGGCATTGGTACTGTGGGGAAACCAATCAAGCTCCTGGCCAATTACTTTGAGGTGGACATTCCTAAGATTGACGTCTACCACTACGAGGTGGATATCAAGCCAGATAAGTGTCCGCGAAGAGTCAACCGGTAAGTGATGCACATCTAAGTCACCAAGTTTAGGAGACTTTACTTTCCTTGAATCTTAGAACATTGAAAGAGGATCCAGAGAGGTTAAAGGAAAACTAGTACATGGTGGTTTTACCAAGTTCAAAACATTTTTGAGGAGGAGCTTCTAGGTAAGGGGTATCTTGAAAAATAATCATTGGATTTGGCTATTAGGAGATAATTGGTACCCCCTTGCCTAGAGCATTTTTAGTAGAATAGTTGGGCTGGTATTCTAAACACAGTCAATTAAGAATAAGTGGAAGGTAACATAGTAGGAATTGCTTTTTCCAGACAGATTGACAGTAAAGCAAGGGGACCAACAGTCTATGTTAACTAGAGAGGATTATAAGAGGTCAAGTGCAGAGCCTAGCACATTTCAAGATTTGTTGAAGTGAATGAAAAGCTTCGTTGTTTTGTTTTATATTTTTTATTGCGGTAACTTTGATTTTACACATTAAAATAAGCTCACATGTACTGGTTCTCCATATTTGCAGTTCCCCCATTCCTCAGAGATACATACATACATACATACATATATATATGCATATGTGTATATGTGTGTGTGTGTGCGTGTGTGTGTATGTGTATGTAGTCAGCACACCCTGCCTTCCACCAAATCACCAAGATTTCTTCATCATTGTCCAGTGGGCTCCACCACCGCTTGGTCCCCCCGCCCCCATCCATTCTCTATTGGTAGCCTCAGTTCTGTTGCAAGTATCCAAGGGTTGGTTTTGTTTCATCTGTGCCTCTTCTTTATGTATTTACGTTCCACCTATGAATTAGGTCATCTGGTATCTATCTTCTTTTGGCTTATTTCACTTCGCGTAATCCACTCTAGATCTATCCATGTTGATTCAAATGACAGAATTTCTTTGATCTCTTCAAAGGGATGTGTAGTATTCCGTTGAGTATACACACCACATCTTCTTTATCCATTCATCTGACCTAGGAGCACTTAGGAAGTTTCCAGTTTCCATTTCTTAGCTACTGTGAATAAGACTGCAATAAATACGGTGCATAAATTTCTGCAAATTAATGTTTTTGTATCTTTTGGGTAAACATTCAGAAGTTGGATAGTGGGATAATATGGAATTTCCATATTCAACTTTTTGAGGAATCTCCATTTTCCATAGACGTTGTACCCATTTGCACTCCCTCCAGCAGTGTGAAAGTGTTTGAAACATAAATGTTTATAAACTGAGAAGGAGCTAGTGTGGAGAAGTAAAGGTACAGTATAGAGGGGAGGAATGAGTGAGATCTCCTTGCTGAGGCAGGAGGACATTATAGGATACACAATTGGAGGGATTAACCTGAGAGAGATGAAGAGACATATATAAATTTTTCCCCAAAGGAGAGGTGCAGGTAGGAATGAAACTGAGTAGGCACATAGGCAGGAGGAGAGAGGAGGAAGAAGCACTTTATTCTTATGTAGTTGGACATCTTGGCTGTTCTCCCCAGCCTGGGACAGGAACCTGGGTCTTTGGGATGTATGTGGCCTACACCTCGGTTGGAGGCAGTTCAAACCACTACTCCACCAGGTTGTGGCAAGAAGAAATATTTTCAAAGATTATTTTATTATTTGAAAACTACAAATGTACAATGTTAAAAAAAATTTAAATGTTACAAAAAGAGAAGCACTGAAAAATGTCTCCTATTACCATGTTCTCTGATCTGCTTGTCCCTTTCCCAGTAGGTATTGTTACCATTCTTGAGTATGCTTCCAGATAATTTCCTATGTATATACTTGTATATATATGTGTGTATATAACATTATATGTACATATATAAACATTTTTAAATGCACAGAATATAGAATCCTGTACACCTGCATCTTGCCTTTTTCCACTGAAAATAAATTTTAGAAAATAATACATATTAATAGTTCTGTATCTACATAGCTCCACATATATATCACTGAATGGATATATTATTATTACTTACTAAATCTATTAAGAAATGTTTAGGTTGAGTCTAAACCTCTACTACAAAAATGAAACTGTGTTGAATAGTATTAAATATAGATACATTTTTGTACTCTATGACTGTATCAGTAGGATAAATTCCTAGGAGACTTGCTGGCATAATACATTAAAAAATGTGAGATATTACCAGTTTTTTTTAAAGTTAGTTGTATTAGTTTATATCTCCATCAACAAGGTATCAAAGTACCCTTTCGCCAAATTTACACTAAATGCAGTATATTGGTTTTTTTTTAATTTTTGTTTTTTGTTTTTTAAAAGGAAAGGTGCAGGCAGGAAGAGAGAGGAGGAAGAAGCATTTTATTTTATTTCCAGTTTAGTTGTTCACACTAGTGGTTTTCCCCCTGGACCCAGTACTCAAACCCAGGGGTATGTGGCCTGTGTTGTTTGGAGGCGATTGACCTAACCACTGCTCTGCCAGGGTACACCTTATTTTTATTTAGTTGTTTACACTGGTTGTTTCCTGTTGCCCTAATCCCTGAGCCCAGGGGTGTGTGGCCTGCACTCCTTTGGAAGTGATTGACCTAACCATTACTCCATCAGGGCATGCCCAGTATATTAAGTTTTTTGATCTTCGGCATTCTGATAAGTAGAAAGTTATATTTTGGTCTAATTTTAAATTGTGTTTCTCTAATGAGTAAAGTTGAACATATTTTTGTATGTTAAAAATACATGGAACATTTCAAGTGTGAGAGGAAATGATGAATATATATAATAAATATATTTATATGTCTGGGAATTTGAGTATGACCTTGCCTCTTATGCTTTACTCTTTTCAGAATTATTAGAGTTGCTCTTTGATAGGAGATAGAGAATGGGTTCTGGAATTACAGGGTAGTAAAGAAGATCTGAGATAGTCTATGAGGAAATTGTTTAGGGATGTGGAAAAGATTTCTGGGCAACACTGAAAACTAATTAAGATTGAAACCATTTGTTCATAGTTGCTTTCAATGTACATTTTTGTCCAAACAGCAGAACACTTAACAGTACCTTCAGGCCTACCCTTCTGCTCAGAAGACACTCACACCTACTCTTAGGTCCTTTAGAGCCTTGGTGATCTGAGGAATAGAAACATCACCTGGGAGCATGTTATTGATGTAGAATTTCAGGTTTTGCTCCGGACCTACTGAATCAGAATCTATATTTCAGTGAAGTCTCCAGTGATTCACATGAACGTTTGAAGTTTGAGAAGCACTGTCATAAAGTAGGTGGGATTAGAGTAGCTGCTAGGAGCAAATGTAGTAGGTAGGACTGTCTGGACTTGGAATTACTTTCCAAAACTTGAAGTGGTAGTGTCTCAGCGTCCACAGGCCACTCCTGTCCCCCACAGGGAAGTGGTGGAATATATGGTCCAGCATTTCAAGCCTCAGATCTTTGGTGATCGCAAGCCCGTGTATGATGGAAAGAAGAACATTTACACTGTTACAGCACTGCCCATTGGCAACGAACGGGTAAGGTTGGGAGTTAAGGGTCCCGGGTGGGACAGAGCTCATTAAGTCTGTCTGGAATCTGACAATCCAGAGATCCCTTTTGTCTTTGCCAAGAAAGTGTTTTAGAGTGAAAGGGGATGGGGGTGGGAGGGTTGTTTATTTAGCATATGTATGTCTGTCTTTGTCCCAGACAGACAGATTAGACTTAAACTAGACCTAAAAAAATTTCCTGCTAGGTGTGGTTGAGAGGGACAGAAGTACTGAACCAAAATGGCTTGAGATAAGGGATAGATTTACTCTGACATCCATATCAAATAAGGAGCGGATTACTGGCAAATCCTTGGGGTAGGGGACAGTTGGAGCAGTACATGGAATGTTGGCTATGGGAAAGTGTTGAAAATCGTTCATCTCTTTTTCTCTCCTGCAGGTTGACTTTGAGGTGACTATCCCTGGGGAAGGGAAGGATCGAATCTTCAAGGTCTCCATCAAGTGGCTAGCCATTGTGAGCTGGCGCATGCTGCATGAGGCTCTGGTCAGTGGCCAGATCCCTGTTCCTCTGGAGTCTGTGCAAGCCCTGGATGTGGCCATGAGGCACCTGGCATCCATGAGGTACTGGGTGTAGTTAGTATCTGGGCTACTAGTGGTGGCAGAACTGCTATGAGGGGAGGAGGGAAATGAACACAAATTAAGGTCCCACATTGTACCTTTCAAATAAAAAAAATTGTTGAAGCCCACTATATGCCAGACAAGTGTGCATATAGATTTAGATGGTTAAAGCCTTGACCCTGTCCCTTTTAGGTATTTTGGGGCCTCACGCCATCTGCCCCAGTGGGGCAGAGAAAAGGTAGAGACTTGCACAAGGTCAGCCACATAACTAGTAAAGGATCAGAGCTGGAATTAAAGCCCTGGTGTCCTGCCTTCCAGGCCAGGGCTCCTCCGTGCCCAGGATGCCTCACAGGGTGGGGGCCTGTGCCCGAGGGACCAGTTCTCTGCCTGTCCCTGCCAGGTACACCCCTGTGGGCCGCTCCTTCTTCTCACCGCCTGAGGGCTACTACCACCCGCTGGGGGGTGGGCGCGAGGTCTGGTTCGGCTTTCACCAGTCTGTGCGCCCTGCCATGTGGAAGATGATGCTCAACATTGATGGTGAGTGGGGAGAGCTATGGAGCCAGGGGCACCCTGAATCCAGTGGCCACACTCCCAGCCTCATTCCTCCCAGCTCTGCAACCAAACTCCTAGTCTAATCCCTGTAGCCCTGGGACTCCTCCCCCATCCCAATACCCTATGAGGAAGAGGGTGTAAAGAGCAGTGCCTCCATTTATTCTGGAAGACAGACGTGGACCTGAGCTATATTTACCTGTCCCTACAGTCTCAGCCACTGCCTTCTACAAGGCACAGCCAGTGATTGAGTTCATGTGTGAGGTGCTGGACATCAGGAACATAGATGAACAGCCTAAACCTCTCACAGACTCTCAGCGCGTGCGCTTCACCAAGGAGATCAAGGGTAAGAACCCAACCAGGGTGGGAGGGAAGCAGCTCTACTTTCTTTAGCCTTAAGAGGAAAGCCTTTTGGGATATGTTTAGGGGATTGGTCAAGCCTGAACACATTAGTAGTCAAACAATGTGTGTATCCCAGGCCTGAAGGTAGAAGTGACTCACTGTGGACAGATGAAGAGGAAATACCGTGTGTGTAATGTTACCCGCCGCCCTGCGAGCCATCAGACGTAAGTTAACAGGGCTTCTAAGTCATACTAGAGGGTTCGCCCTTCTTCTGTCCCACCCTGCATTTTAAAGGAAAGGTACAAGAAGGAATGAGGGTAAACAAAGGCAGACAGGGCGAAAGAGAATGAAGAAGCATTTAGTTGTTTAATTTAGTTGTTCCTCCCAGCCCTGGGATGCAAACTCCAGTCCTTGGGATATATGTGGACTGTGCCCAACCTCTATGCCACTAGGACACCGCAAGGGCTAATATTTCAACACACTCCTTACATGAATACCTTTATCCCTTCCCTACCAACCCAGAGAATGAGCCTTGGACTGACTTTATTTTCCAAGATAAATTGTGGGAATTTGGCATCCCTCCCCAAACCTTCCCAGATTGATTCATACTCTTCCTACCATTTTTACCTTTTTGGTCTCTACCTTTCTTTCTTCTGCCTTTTCTCTAGGGCAGTTTTCTTCCCCTAGCTCCTGTTTTGGTTCTCTGAATATTAGAATCTCTCTCAACTTGTTCTTCCTGAGAATGAAAGCTGAGCTCCAGGGCTAGACTTTGGGGAGCAGTCGCTTCTTGTGCTTAGGCTATGTTGGACTGAGTGCCTACTGTGTTTCACAGTAGAATACAGACAAATCTAATATAGTCCTGACTGTTGTGAAACATACCTCTCAAATCTTTGCTGTCTCTCTTGGAGCATTGTGTTGCTTATTTTCCCATGAGTGGTAGTGCTCAGAAGTGGTTGGATAGGGAGGAAGTCAAGTCTGGGACTTTCCATGGTTGTTGGTGGGAGAGGTGGGACTAAATCCTAGGCTATGACACCATCTTTGCTTCCCACAAATAGGTTTCCCTTGCAGCTGGAGAGTGGACAGACTGTGGAGTGCACAGTGGCACAGTATTTCAAGCAGAAATATAACCTTCAGCTCAAGTATCCCCACCTGCCTTGCTTACAAGTTGGCCAGGAACAAAAGCATACCTACCTACCCCTAGAGGTGAGCCTGCCAAGTAATGACTGGGCTGGGGAACTGGTCTGGTATTGTATCTACAAACTGATCCTCAGAGTTCGGTTTGTCCTTTCATGGTCTCCTTATTTTTCAGTTTGGAAAAATTGACATTCTGAGAGGTATGAAGTTATTCTGTGAAATTTAGGCCTTATTTTACTTTCTAGGTTCTTTCCTTATCCCCTGCCCTGCTCTCATGTTCTTTCTGGACTGCTGGACGGTGCAAATGCTGTATTCACTGTTTAATAAGTAAATAGCTCGTTGAGGACAGAGATTTCAGATACCCAGATATATCCTCTTAATTTCTCTTTCCTACTGTCTGAAGCTGGGGATCCTAAATGACTAGAGACACAAATGTACCTTATTTTACAGAAAATGGAGAGGAATCTGATGTATAATGTGACTCCTATTTTACCAATGATCAGATGTTCCCTTTGAAAAAGTTTTAGTCCGGATTTGTTATATTTTTATAATTTAGCAGGGCTTTTAGATCCTACAATTGCAGAAATAGTAATGTTATTTAAATCACAGAATATAAATGCAGAACCATTGAGGCTGTGTTTAGTTTGGTACGCTCTAGCCACAATGTTTAACGAGAAACTACCTCTGACTTCTCCCTTGCTACTCAAACTGATCAGTGGATTAAGCAGCATAGGCCTTGAGTAGGAGCTTGTTTGAAATGCAGAATTCAAAGGTCTACCTAGACCTATTGAATCAGAATCTGTTAACAGAATCAAAAGGGAATTCATATGAACATTAAGGTTGGAAAACTACCTAAGCTAGACTACCCTCTTGCTTTGTTCCAGCAGCAGGAGTCAGATAGCTGGGACCAAAGCTCAAGCCTTCTTTGAGCTTCTGGAATTTCAGAATTGATCAGAGAGAATTAGACTCAAGTGGAGA
Source organism: Solenodon paradoxus (assembly GCA_004363575.1). NCBI lineage: Eukaryota > Metazoa > Chordata > Mammalia > Eulipotyphla > Solenodontidae > Solenodon > Solenodon paradoxus. The sequence continues at coordinate 157,840 of RJWH01000368.1, read as the reverse complement.
AGAGATCCCCAAACTCGATCTTTAATTTAGTTAATAACAGCTGCTGATGCACAGAAAGTGGATGAAGGTATATGTGCTCAGAACATTCCCAGCTAAATTGACAGGCTTAAGGTAATGTCTACTGCAAACTTAGATTTCAGTTAGAAATTAACATTACTTTTGTTTAAACAATGGCTTCCAAGATTAATATATATGATCTGTCTTGATTTTTTAAAACTGTTGTTTATGTAACATTTATTGGGCTCCTACTATGTGTCATATACTCTTTTTAGGTGCCAAGAATGTAGATCTTAACAAAACAGAAAAGGTTCCTGCTGTCATGGCACTTACATTCTAGAAGGAGCAGATAGACAGTTAATTGATAGGGTAGTTTCAGTAAGTGTTACAAGAATAATAAAACAGGTTGAGGGGATAGAATGGAAAGAGAAAGAGCTACTTTGATTAATATGGTCAAGAAAGGCCTCTGTTAGGAGACTTTGAAATGAGTTAAAAATTCTAAGATAGAACCAACTTTGTACAATTTTAAGAGCTTTCCAGACATGAGGTAAATAGTGAGTACCAAGACTTTTAAAGCAGCAGGGAACTTGAATCTTTTGAGATCGAGAAGATCATGATGACTGGCATGTAGTGTATGAGGGGAGACATAGTAGATGATTTTGGAGAAAGTTGCAGAGGCAAATTATGTAGGCCATTGTAGTCAGGTGGGATTTCTCTTTTTTTTAGAATAACTATTGAAATATAATTAACATACCATAAAATTCACTCTCAAAATGGTTTTTATGATATTCACAGAGTTGTACAACCATCACTACTGTAGAATCCTAAGACATTTTCATCACCCCCAAAAGAGTCTGTACCCATTAGCAGTCACTCATCAATCCTTCTCACCAGCCCCTAGTAACTAGTAATCTTACTTTTCTGTCTCTGTGACTTTGTCTGTTTTGGACATTTTATATAAGTGGAATTATCTGTGATCTTTTTTGACTGACTTAGCATAATATCTTCACAGTTCATCTATATTGTATCATACATCATAATTTTCTTTTTAAGACTGAGTAATATCCTATTGTATGTATTTTACTATGTTTTGTTTGTTCATTTGTTTATTGAGGGACACTTCGATTACTTTCACCTTTTAAACATTGTGAACATTTTAAACATTGTAAATTCTGCCAAAAGTCTTCCTGTTCATGGCATCCTGAATATAGTATATTGGGAAGTGAAGTCTTTATGTAACTAGAAAATCTTTTCTCATCTGCATTGTGTTAATGTTGGCCCCCAAACAGGAACTGAATGGCAGGATGTTCCTCACACCAACAAAGAATACTGTCAGCCTATAGACTGATTTTTTTGTAACTCGGGCATAGTGATCATTTGCAGGCTGGGGCTCAAGAGTTAAGTCAATTCTAACCAGCATGTTGCAAGATAAAACAACAGACTGCCTGCTTCCTTTGGAGAGCTTCTTGGGAACCTAGTGTGTGAATAATGAGTTATTTAGTATACAGAAGGACTATATTCTAGGTCCTGTAGTAAATAATCTATGCTATGATTTATTGAGTGTCAACTGTATTCCAAAATTTTGCTCTTTTTAAGTGTTTACTTTTATTTAATCGCCAAATAACTTGTTACTGTTCTTGCCATTTAACATGAAACCTGAACCCAGAACTGGCTCTGGATTCCAAGCTCTTAATAAAAAAATTGACAGTACTGTCTTTTGTATTGTTCATGCATGTTTTCTCACTTACCTGTCTATGTACAAGGGGTTTTGCATTCCCCTTCCCAGGACTTCCCTTCCCAGCCAGTCTTTTCCCTTATGGTGGGTGTTTGGGTACAGGGTGGACTCTACTCAAGCTAGAGCTACATGTCTTATTTCCTCAGGTCTGTAACATTGTGGCTGGTCAGCGTTGCATTAAGAAGTTGACGGATAACCAGACATCCACCATGATAAAGGCTACTGCTAGGTCGGCCCCAGACAGACAAGAGGAAATCAGTCGCCTGGTCAGTGGAAGTGGGTTGTGCAGTTACTGGGGCTCCTGATAGCATAGTTTTCTGTCCTGGTAGGATTCTCAGGAGAAGACTAGTCTAGATTTGTTTCCCAAGACTACACAGCACTGCTCTTGTTTCTTAACATTATAGCTGTTTTACATCCTATCTCTTTTTTCCTCTTGTATTACTTTTTTATGTTACTGTTTCCCATTTACTTTGACTTCCGCTTTCCTTCCTCTTTTAGGCTATTCCTCACCAGCCCTAGCTATTCTTCAGGGCTTTCTCCTTGGGTCCCAGAGGGTAAGGAGTATTGCCAAACTGCTGTTCTCCTGAGATTCCCTTTTGTTTTGTAGATGAAGAATGCCAGCTACAACCTAGATCCTTACATCCAGGAATTTGGGATTAAAGTGAAGGATGACATGACGGAGGTGACAGGGCGAGTGCTGCCGGCCCCCATCTTGCAGTACGGCGGCCGGGTGAGCAGGGTCAGGGCCAGACAACATCTCTGGGGCATATGGGGGGAGGCTGGGTTGGATAACCAGGGGCTTTTGCTCCCCTACCCACCTGGCTCTATTGAGGCTCACCTGGGCGCCCCCTCTGCCTATCCCCAGAATCGGGCCATTGCTACACCCAATCAGGGTGTCTGGGACATGCGGGGGAAACAGTTCTACAATGGGATTGAGATCAAAGTCTGGGCCATCGCCTGCTTCGCACCCCAAAAACAGTGTCGAGAAGAGGTGCTCAAGTAAGGAGGGTCAGGTGTATGGGTGGAAGGGTGGGAGGTACTCTTGAGTTGCCTACCTTCCTGTATCCCCAAGGGGCCAGGTTTGATCTATAGTCTGCTCCTTGCATTCTTGACTTTGCCTCCCTGTGCTGTTTGGCTCACACTTCTGCATGTTCCTTTTCTGTCCATCTGTGGTCAGGAGTCTTGAAAAAGAGCTATATCTGTCAGGTGATGATTTTAGGACATAGATCTCTATGGAAGCTTGAATTATCTTTATAATTTTTAATATTTTAATAACTAGCAGTAGTGATGCCTATAATGTTTATGGCAACATTTTACTTAGTTTTATGTTCTTTTATTTCATCTTCATAGTAACTGACGGCATTTCCACTTTTAGGAGACTGGAGCTTAAATAGGTTAAAGGTAACTTATATAAGATTTGCTTGTAAAGAGAGTGTCAGAGTTGGGGGTCAAATCAGATCTGAGACTTCAAAGTTTATATTTCTCACTGGAAACAAGAGAGCAACTTGTTCAGCTGGCCCTCTGAGCTGACCTCTGCTGTGCATAGAGTTTGTTCAGTCAGGTCCAGGTGATTGAATTCGGTGAATATGAGTTGTAAGCCTATGGCTAAGGGACTGGGAATCGATGACAGCAGTGAGGAAAGTGATATAGTTAAATGGTTGAAAGGAACAGGTTTTGGTGAGGAATGGTCTTGAGTGAGTGAATGAGTAAGTGAAGTCATTGACCCTTTGGGACTTTTTTTTTTTTTTTTTTTTTGAGAGCTTTATGGAGCTCTATTTCAAATACCACAAAATTCACCCATTTAAAGTGTCCAGTTTGGTTGTTCCCACAGGTTTTTTAGTTGACGACTTATTCTCTTTGGATGTTTAGTGGGCTCAGTGCACTCTGGGACTGAGGAAGACTCAGTATAACTGATCGTTTTGGGTAATTAAGAGGATAAAAGAGATGTGTACCCAGTGGGTTCAGCTGGCCTTGGGTATTTTTATACAAATTACTTGCAGTAGCTCCTGATGCCTGTGGGAATGCTGGCTGCCCTGTACCCTCCCCCTCTTTTTACCTTCCCCCTCACAGAAACATTACTACCACCATCAGAATAATAGTTTCTCTTAAACGAGTCCTTCTTGTTCCCTTTCCTGGGTTGAGATTTTAGCTCCATTTAGGCCATTAGGCGTGCTTTAGCCTTGGCGTTAGAGGACTGGTGCTTAGCACCATTGGAAAGGTTCCCGGCTCTGTTTTTTTGTGTCACCTTGTTGGTAGCTCTATTCTCCATGTGTTTCTCTCATTCCCATGTCCTTCCTCTTCCTGTCTACTTCTTTTGAGAAATAATTATATATATTTTGGGGTGTAGAAACTGATAAACCTAGAATCTTAGAGAAGGAAGAAAGAAAGCAGTTCATCAGATATCCATTCTCCCAGTGATCCTAGGTTGCAAGTGATCCTACATCCTAGACCTTTACACCTGCATTAATTGTATCCAGTGGATATGTCATTCTGGGCTAAAGGTGAAGATTGAGGATCTTCAGCCATGGCAGTGGATGAGTTCAGGGAGAATATGCATCGTGAACAGAGGCTGAGCATAGAACTCAGAGAAACTGGAAAGGAAGTAGAGCAACGTTCCTAACTATATGAGGGAATATGGAATCCAGGACATAGAAAAAGGCATTCTTATTGAGAGAGAGGAAGGGATAAAGGTGACTGTGGCGTGGAGAAATTGGTAATTGGGGATGGTGATGAAGTCTTAAGATCAACTCTGAGAATTTTTCTTCTGGCCTAAATTAGCTCCGTTACTTCAGCTATATCACTTTTAGGACAGAATTTCAAAGCCCTCCCCATCTGAGACTTCTCTCAACATTTTGTGACCCCTTGGTCCTTAATATAGTATCCCCAGTGTGATCTGGTAGTAAGAAAATTGGGAAAAAGTTATTTTCTTGAAGTAGAGATTCACTATTAATGGAATCTAGTAACACATTGGCCTTTTTAGTAGTTATCCTGCAGTTATAGTCAAGGCAGAGAAATGGAAGATATTGTTAGTAATCCTTCAGACCTCTGGTTCTTATCTTGAAATAATGATTAGGTTCTATTTTTCATTCTAATAATTGTTTTGAAAAAACATTTAAATCATAGAATAACATAACAAATATCCATGTATCCTGAGTTTTGTCAAATTTATTTTATCCTTTTTTTAAGAGTAAATATTATAAGCAAATTTGGTTTTTCTTCTTATCTTCTAGTCTCATTCCTTCCTTTTGGCATAGCAGCTGTCATGAATTTATATAAACTCCCTATGCAGTTTGTATAATTTATATACATATATGTATATAAATGACAAAATATTACATCGTAATATGACATACTTATCTTTTTTTTTTACTAAGTATATGAAAAAATACCTTTTTTTTTTTTTTTAAAGAGGAAGAATCATTTTTTAAGAGCATTTTTATTTAGTTCCTCTTGATGGTTCCCGTTGGCCCTGGGAAGTGAACCCAGGTCCTTGGGATGTGTGAGAACTGTGCTCAGCCGGAAGCGTCCAGTCACTACCACACCCAGGCATGCCTGTTTATTCCTTCTTGGTTGTTCCCTTGGCTTTGGGACATGAACCTGGGTCCTTGGACTTTATAGGAACTGTGCCTCAGTTTAACTCCTGACCCACTCGGGTGCACCGAAAAAAATAGTTTTTCTCACTACGTAGAACTTTTAATCTACCATGTTGATGTTTATATGCTCTACAGTAACATCCCTTAAAACAATTGCTTTTATTCTCCATTTGTATGTTATTACTTTTAATCTAACTGTGGGATTTTCACAAAGTAAATTTTCTGCTGCTGTGATTATATTTATGTAACTTGATTTTTTTTTTTTACTCTACTGTGCAATATACTCTCTTTTCCAAGTCTTTCTTTCCCAGGATAAAACCCTAAAGCCAAAGGAAAGAAGCTTATTTAATTATTTACTCTCAAGCTTCAAAGAACCGGTAGGGGAGGAGAGGCGCATTTTTACTGAGCATCTATCTGTGTTCTAATCACTGTTGCAAACTTATTTTAATCTGAGCAAAGAGACCCTCCCCTTGGGCATCTGCCTCTTGTTGGACTTAGAGCACAAGGTCAGCTGCTTGAGTGGGACAAGGTGAGAGCACAGGGAATTCCCACAGACTCCTTCTCTGGACTCCCTCAGCTCTCTGCTTGGGTCACTCAACACTTACTATAGACTTTAAAAAACAATTCCTGTCACCGGGTCTCAAACTTGGATATATAGGTTTTACATGGTCTGCACCTTTAGCCACTTCAGTACCTGAGCCACAGTGATGTGCCTTAATTATAAACTCTTTATATTGGATTTCATGTCTCATTCATCTTAGCATCTCTCAGTACCTGGCAGTGCTAGGGACTTAAGATGGTATTTGGTCAAAGTGCTAAAAGCAGTATTTACTGCTTACTGTCATGACCGTATTTGTCCTGCAGGAACTTCACGGACCAGCTGCGGAAGATTTCTAAGGATGCAGGGATGCCCATCCAGGGCCAGCCTTGTTTCTGCAAATATGCGCAGGGGGCTGACAGCGTGGAGCCCATGTTCCGGCATCTGAAGAACACCTACTCAGGGCTGCAGCTCATTATCGTCATCCTGCCGGGGAAGACGCCAGTGTATGGTACAGTTCTCTTGGGACAGTGATAGCAGTGATCAAGGTGGTTTTCTGGAGGGTCCTGGGGGACTCAGTGTGGATTCTTGGCTCTAGTTAGGCCTTTTCCTCAGTGTTAATACTCTTTTTATTGGAGAAATATTAACCTGTATGAGCCACTGAGTCATTCTTGGTCCTGATTGCTTGCTCACACTTCCTCCCAGTAACGTTTATTAGGGTCCTCTGTGTTGATCTTTATGCCATGCTAACTGGGCAGATAGAGATGGGTTCGTCCAGATTCCTGTCCTTAGAGTGTGTTGTCTGTCAGACACTGTTGCACCCTAAGCAGAATTTGGATTCTTTTTCTTGAGTGGTCTGTTGCCTGGAAATGACTTGGACTTTTTGAGAAGTTCTCTCCTTTTTTCTTCTTCTTAAGAATAGGAATGTCTATTTACATATCTAACTCAGTGCTTTTTTCTTGACTCCATTTTCACTCTCTACCTCTTCTGCTTTAAAAGAGTTGTTCTTCTTACTTTGCTTATTTCCTCTGTGCTCTTGTTCCATTCTATCCTGCTACCCTTGGGATTTCATACCTTTTAGCCGTCAAACATCTTCAGATTCCCCATTCTAAAAGGACATTACTAGAGCACCTTGGTGATCTATATTGTTCCACATACATCCCAATGTTCCTGGTTCAGACCTGGGGCCGGGAAATCCACCAGTGATGAACAACTGAATAAAATAAAGTGCTTCTTCCTCTTCTCTCTTCCTGCCTGCCTGCCTACACCTTTCCTTTTTTTTTTTTTTTTTTTTTAAAAGAGTACATTACCACAAATCATACCATCTCTTTTAGCTATTGTCTCCCAATTATTTTCTTTTTTCATCAAACTTTTTGAATGAATTTTCTATATCCTCGTCATTTCCTTACTTCCATACCAGCCACTTATTCCTTTACCTCTTTAATCTGTTTTACCTATTTTATCCTAAACCTCCTTTGTAGAAAGTTACCTTTGTCAGTTCTCTTGCCTTGACTTCTTGATATTTTTTCATGTCTCTCCTTCCTTATTTTCTTCATTACCAGGAATGCTTGGTATTCTCTAGGTGTCTGTACTCTGCCTGCTTGCTTCCCTCTCTCCCCACATCCCTCTCTTCCTTTCTCTCATTCTAGTAAAATTCTCATCCATTTCAGTTTTTTCAGTCATTACTGTTATTACATGTTGTAATAGATTGTTAAAACCTCGTTCCAACCCTTAAACTCTCTGCAGCTCTCGTCTCTTCCTTTGTCTTCTCTCATTTACTGCTATAAGCATTTATCAATCACAGTGTAAAGCACTGTGCTAGATCCTTAATACTTTGGTATATAAAACAGATACAGTCTCTGCCCGAAAGTGTTTGGTGGGCCATCTCTTTAGTAGCTTGTTTTCTGTTTGTCTTCAAGTAAGCCTTACTCTTTACTTCTTCCTTCTATATTTTACATCCTAATTGCTTCCTAGTACCTTTTTCCAAACATTTGATGCAGTCTCTTTTGGTTTGCCTCCCCTGTTCATTTTTACAGTGTTAAGATATATTCCCTGCTCTCCATGTACATTTCTCTTAGTTCTAACATTTCTTCTTAAATCTTTCTGGAATGTGTAACTGGATAAGACTTTTTTGTGATTGTATTTTCCAGAAAAACTTCATTGGTCCCCATTCACAAAAAAAAGGTTTTCAGGGCTCTATTTTAGTTTAACATTTTCAGCTTTATCTTACTGTTCACTTTGCCACATATACTAGAAAGATCACTTGTTCTGGAATTAGAAATGGATTTTAATCTTGGCAATGCCGGTTTACTGGCTTAAGACACTTTACCTAACCTTTCTGAGCTTCATGAATTTATTATATTAAAAATAATATAATATACCCATATTATATTAAAAGCACCATCTAACAATATCTGGAATACAGTAGATACTCTTTTCTATTTGTCTTTGCCTAGAATATCTAAGTACTTCTTATCTTCCACCTTGCCCTTAAAATTCTCTACATTCTCTTTTCTCTCTTCAAGTCCCAGTTTAAATGTACTTCTTTCTTTCTTTTTTTCCTTTTTGCCCCTCTGACTGTGGGCCACAAACCCAGGTCCACAAACCTGGGTACCCAACTTTCACAGCCTATGCCTTAGCTACCTGAGCCAGAGAGAGGGTAAATGTACTTACTTCTTGAAGCCATCCCTTATTGTCCCACCTGGAGGATAAACTTGTCTTTCTGAATTCTCTAGAAATTTTCAGTTTGCTGATCAGTTATTACCTTGCTTGATATTATTTTTCATTTAATTGTTCACACTGGTTCCCCCACGGACCTGGGACTCTAACCCAGGGGTCTGTGACTTGTTCCTTTGGAGGCGATTGACCTAATTGCTCTCTACCAGCATGCACTGCTCGATATTATTTTGAGCATGAAGGAGATCCAGTTCTTCTCTGGAGCCTTCCATTTTCACATATATGCCTAAGATAGACCCTTCTTCTGACCTGATACTGAGTATTTATTTACTTACGGAGAGAAGTAGGTTGACCTCAATCCATGTCTCTCTTGGGTCTTAAAGTGATGACCCTTGGATGGAAAATTAAGATGCTTTTTAGGAGAAGTGCCTTGAATATGACCCATGTTTCTGGTTCCCTCCACTAAAGGGAAAATAGTGTTTTGGTTTGCTTGAGTAATATAATATAGTACAGCATGCTTGGGGAGCTGTGCATACACAGAATTTTCCCTTTCCTTCAATCTCATACCTTGATTAAAACCTTAGGTTTCTTCTGTTTACATGCTCTACGTTGATTATACAATTTGGACATGGGGCCCATCTGCTTAGAAATTAAGACAGTAGATAAAAGGATTTGTTAGATTCTTCTAAAGACCCTCTCTTCAAGTGCATGGTTGTTGTCTTGTGCTGATCAAAACAAGATACAGTTGACTTTGTAGACATAGAATGACTGTGATATTTATCCAAGTCTGATCTAATACCACACCTCGTGACTTTAGGAGATTTAATTCCTTCCTCTCCGCTATTGATACTATTATATTTTTAGTTACATAAACTGTCAATTGAATTATAATATACATATAGAAGTCTTACATGTTCAGTTTGATATATTTTCAGTATCATAACAATGTAACCATTACCCAGTTCTGATAGCAGAGCATTTCTACAACCGCACGCTGCCAGTCACTACAACTCCTTATCAGTGGTAACCAGTATAATTCTGACTTTTAATACCATAGATTAGTTTTATCTTTGATCTTTATATAAAATGGAATCATAGGTACTTTTTGTTTTTGACTTCTGTCACTCAACAGCATGTGTTTGAAATTCATCCATGTTTGTGTATTTGTGGTTTGATTCTAGGCATTTTTTTGTAGTAATGATTCTACACATTAAAATAATTTCCTGTGTAAAGTGTCCCCATTTCTTAGATATATTTCAACACACCATGCCCTCCACCAAATCACCAAGTGTTCTTCTCCATTTGATTCTAGACACTTTTTGTGGACATTTGATAATATTGCCTGTGCTTTAAATTTGATTTCTCTGATGACTGAAAAATTTCAGTGTCTATATTATATATGCTTGTGTGTGTGCGTGCACGCACGTGCATTTATTTATTTGTTTGTTGGTTATTTCACTAGCCTCTTGTAGAATGCCTGTTCAAGTCTTTTCCTTTTTTAATTGACTTAATGACTTACTGATTTATAGGTGTTCTTTATTTTAAAAGATTGTTTTTAAAGAAAGGTGAAGGTAGGAATGAAGGCAAGTAGGTAGGCAGAAAGACAAAGGAGGAAGAAGCATCTTTATTTTATTTTTATTTTAATTATAATTATTCACACTGTGGTGTCATGCCATGCCCCCCATCCCGGTCCCTGTCCATGTCCCAGTCCCAGCACTCAAACCCAGGGGTATGTGGGCTGAGCTCCTTCAGAGACAACTGACCCAACCACTGTTCCACCAGGACATGCCCAACCCCTTTATCTTTTTAAACATGCTCAAGTCTCTTCCCATACTAAACCTCACTATAGAGCCTACGTTTCCTTCTTGGTACTTTAGATTTCAGAACAATTTTTGCCTGTATACATTATCACTAATGAATATCACTAAATCCAAAGAACATTTCTGATCTTCAGTTTACCTGATGTCTTAACAGTTTTTCACTTTGCTGCCCATTTACTCCTTTAAACACCTTTTCTCTGCTCCCCTTACCTCACAATACAATAATATCTTAAACCTCTTCCTAGTTCTCTGACTTTTCCCCTTTGTACTCATCTTCCTGTTCTGCAAATGTGGGAGTTCCTCAAGATTTAGCTTTAAGATCTCCTGTCTTTTCACTCTGTTCTCTTCCTTAGTGAGCTCATCTAGATCATGCCTTCAGTTACCACCTATACCTAAATATCACACAAATTTGCATATCTACTTTAGATTACTATTGAGCTTCCAAACACTACACCCATTTGCCTAGTTGATATACTTACTCGGTTGACCAAACAGCAACTCACACTCAAAATGTCTCAAGAAATTTTATGATCTATTTTATTATGAAAGCTCGAAATTCAGAAGTTATTCATATTTTTTTTTAAAGAGGAAGGGCCACGCTCTTGTGATTTAGGTGTTAAGTCTGTGGCTCCACATAAAACCCAAGGACACAGTTTCATGACCCAGGGCCAGAGGGAACAACCAAAAAGAACAACTAATTAAATAAAAAATGTTTATTCCTCCTTTCCCTTCATTCTGCCTGCCTGCCTACTTGCTTCATTCCTACCTGTTTCCTTCTTCTTAAAAAGAAAAAAAAAAAAGGTGCTTTAAAAAAATGGGGAAGGAAGGCAAACAAGTAGGAAGGAAGCCAGGAGGAAGAAGAATTTTTCTTTATTTGTTCTTTTTGTTTGTTTCCCCAGGTCCTAGGCTGTGAGCCTGGATCCTTGGGTTTTGTACCCCAGCTGCCAGCTTAACTAAGCCTGAGCCACCAGTAGTTTGTACCTCATAAAAATTCTTTTTGCTTATTCACATGTGTAGTCTCTTCGACCCTTAATATCTCCAGAATCTCTTTGTTTCTCTTCATCTCAAAACTGCCTTTTTAGTATATGCTACCTTTATTTCTTCCCTACATAAGTCTAGTGACCACGTTCTTTTTCTCATAACATGGTTCTTATTCTCCTTTATAATTACAATGACTTTTTAGTTTCCCAAATATATGTTGTTATTTCTATCAAAGTGCATTTTTCCGTGCTTTTCCCTTGCCTGGAATGCTCTCTCCCAAATGCCCCCCCTTTTCTAAATCCTTTTCTACCTTTAAATTTCAGTTCAGTCATTGCTTTCTTAAGAATCCTTTCCCGGCTACATTATTACTCCCTATTATGTGTGCTCAAAGCTCCATAAGGTTTGCCATGGTAGTATTTATCATTGTTGTAATTGCAACCCTATCTGGTCATTGTTGTGTTCCCTAACACCTCATATACTTCCTGGCATCTAGCAGGCATTCAGTAAATATTTGTTGAATGCACTAATCAGTTCTCTCCTGCTCATAGCGGAGGTGAAACGTGTTGGAGATACACTCTTGGGAATGGCTACACAGTGTGTGCAAGTGAAGAACGTGGTCAAGACCTCACCTCAGACTCTGTCCAACCTCTGCCTCAAGATCAATGTCAAACTTGGTGGCATTAACAACATCCTAGTCCCACACCAGCGGTATGAACTTTATTGCCCACTTGCTTTTGTTAAGCAAGGTGTCATGCTGGGGATTGATGAAAAGATAAGACCTTGGCCAGGCAGAGTGAATCAGGCACAGGGAGAGAGAACCAGAACGGATGCTAGAAGGTGCCAGGAAGAGAAAACTCAACTCCTCACTATTTGTTTTCTCTTCTTTGTTTAGCTCTGCCGTCTTTCAACAGCCAGTGATATTCCTGGGAGCAGATGTTACACACCCCCCAGCAGGAGATGGGAAAAAACCTTCTATCACAGCAGTGAGTGATACTTTCCATCTTTCTCCTAAGGTTCTACTCTTAGCTCTAAGTCTGCCAAGACAACATGTATTTTCCTTCCCTTACTTCTGGCTCTTGATCCTTGATCATATGATCTCCTTCCAGCTGACTATCTATTAATCACTCCCTTGGAATCTTCATAAAGTTCACTCCGTATGGTATCTCTTCTGCCAGACTCCCCCCAGAGATTAGTGAGAGTGTAGTCTGTGACCCGAGACTTGGAACAGTCTCCGTCACTCTTGCTCTGTGTTCGAGTTTCTCTCTCTGAATGCCCTCCTTTGGGATATGGGAATAATTATATTTCTTCTTTGCAGTCCTTTTTAAAGGAACTAGTTGCTGGTGTTGTCCTTTTCTCTTTCCCATCCCTGTCCCCATCCACCTAATATATTAGATGTCTCTCAAATCCTTCTGATTTCTCTGCTCCCTATCCCCTCGGGCCTTCTGAATTGCCAGGGATCAAGCCTTCCCACTTCTCTTTCTACAGCCCTCACATTTCTATAGGCAGACTGGTCTTATTATCTCATTAAATGCTATATCATGCCTCTCTGTATTTTCCTTGTGGCGATCCATCCTAAACTCTGGCTTCTATTCTCTTTGAAAATAATGTTTCTCCTTTCACCCACAAGAGAACTCTTTACTACAGCTCCTGGGTAGGTTAGCACTTGAATTAAAAAAACGGACAAACTTGTGGCTGGATAAGGTTACTCTGAGGTAGTGCTAAACCTTCATATGCCTCTGTAAGGGGTAGGGAAATAAAATTTCTCAAGTACCTACTATAAGAGTAGACACTGTACAAGGTGCTTTATATGTACTTCTATTTTAACAGTATTTCGAGCAGGTGTTTTCCCTCGAAAAGCAAATGGATTCACTAACTTCTGCTTGACTGATAATGCAAAGATGGAAATCAAGGCTTATTGATCCAAAATCCTACTCAGTCATCCGCATTATTTTCTTTTTAAGAAGACTTTCCCCAAACCTATCCTGACTGGGATTGTGGAGGTTCTGTGCATTGATCCTGCCTTTTTGATCATCAGGTGGTAGGCAGTATGGATGCCCACCCCAGCCGTTATTGTGCTACTGTACGGGTGCAGCGACCACGGCAGGAGATCATTGAAGACTTATCCTATATGGTGCGTGAGCTGCTCATCCAGTTCTACAAGTCCACCCGCTTCAAGCCTACCCGCATCATCTTCTACCGAGATGGGGTTCCTGAAGGCCAGCTCCCCCAGGTAGAACCCATAGTGGGGGAAGAAAACCTTCATATTGAGGTCAGAATGCCTAAAGGTGCAGAGGGTACTGTGGTGTACCTTTTATAAGCTGTTACTTGAAGACCCTCAGTGCCTACTTATTGGTTCATATTCCAGATTGATTCTTTATACCAGTGGTTCTCAACTTTACCATGTGTGGCAATTACCTGGAAGGCCTGTTAAAATAGTTTGGAGCTCTAGTTTCAGTGCCTCTACCACTGAATCAGCATTTCTCATTCAAACTGCTTTGCAAAGCAGCTGGCAGTTAGAATACCTTTACTAGGTGTTTTGTGCTATTACCTAGTTAACTATTTTAGTCTTCACAACTTTGTAACAGTAGTAGATATGGAGAAAATGAGAATTTAGAGGGGTTAAGTGACTTAACTCAAGGTAATAAAATAGATAAAGGTTGGTTTAAACCTAGTTCTAATTTCAAATTGTTTTGACTCCCTATTCCGATCGCCAAAGCTGTAACTCCACTATCGTCTGTGGCTATTGATCTGTTGATCTGTGGCTTGCTTCTTTAGTTTATATTGATTATAATCCTTCTTTGTAGGATTGAATTTATCTCTATTCTGCACCCATTCCTGAACTAGGTGTCTGCTCTTCTCTGATGGTCCCATCCTCTTTGCTCTTATAGCTTATAGGGAAAGTCCCATTATCCTTCTGATTCTGAAACTGACTCTACTTGGGGCATTGTGATTTTAGTGATATCCCTATGAACTTTAATTTTGTGTCTTAATGTTAGGTCTCTTTATTCATAGGAACCAGGTGAGTGCTCTCTGCTAATACCAAACCTCTTAGTCCAAGTTTTAAAGGAACATATCAGGTGAACTGAATATAAGGCTGATTATGGCAGTAAGGACCTATCATTTTTCATTGTTGTATATCAGCTTATAAAGGGAGGCTAAGCAGAAAGTGATATTTTAAGTGTTAATTCCTTAGCTCAGAAAGATGTGTGAACTCAAGGGGAAGTATATGTCTCTTTTTCTTCTCTTCGCTCTGTGCCTAGATTCTCCACTATGAGCTGCTGGCCATTCGTGACGCCTGCATCAAACTGGAAAAGGACTACCAGCCTGGGATCACATATATTGTGGTGCAGAAACGCCATCACACCCGCCTTTTTTGTGCTGACAAGAACGAGCGAGTGAGTGAGGAGTTGAGGGGGCTGCCCATACTCTTACCCAGTTTTCCTTCTCAATGTGGAAGCCCTTGAGATAAAATCTGGGGATTTAGTCCTTGGTCTATCCATCCTCCCTGGCCCCATTCTTCCCCCTAGCTCTGTTGTCTTCGCTCTTCCATTTCCTTTCCATAGTTCCCCCTTCCCCACTCCTTCCCTTATACTTCCTCTCCCTCCTCCTAGCTACCTGGCCTATAGACCCCATATATAGACCAGCTCCCAGAGAAGGGAAAGGGAACTACCATTTATTGAACTTCTCCTATGTGCCAGACACAGTACAAGGCGTCTTCCTCACAGCAGCCCTGTGAGGTAGGTACTGTTATTATCTCCAGTTTAACCTCAGAAAGGTTAAATGACTTGCTAAGTTCACAGAACTAATAAATGATGAAGCTAGCACTTAAACGCAGGTCTTTGTGACCTGAGAAGCCCATTTTTTCAAAACCTGGTACCTTCTGGGAACAGCAACTTCCACTTTACTCTTGGGATTCTGGTGGAATTAGGGTAGCATTGAGTTGGGGCCCTCATTTGGCAAGGTAGGTCTCGGGATCTCAGTTGTCTTTGTCTCTATACAGATTGGGAAGAGTGGTAACATCCCAGCTGGGACCACTGTGGACACCAACATCACCCACCCATTTGAATTTGACTTCTATCTGTGCAGCCACGCAGGCATCCAGGTAGCGTGACTGTGTGTTGGGTGTGTAATGAGTCAGAGAGTAGTTGTCTGTTTGCAGACTCCAGACCACGTCAGTCACCACGGGGTCGTGCTCACATCCCGACTGTTCTCTTGATAAGCCCTTAGTTAACTTGAGCAGAAGTGCACTCTACATCTTAGGCAGGTTGTCTGTAAGACAGGGGCTTTATGGCAGGTAACCTTTTGTCTCCTGTTCATACACAGGTCTTCCAACACAGGCACGCTCTTTTCTTTTTTCCACTGTAAAGGAAAGGCGCGGATGAGAATGAAGACGAGTAGCCAGGCAGACTTGGAGAGGGAGGAAGAAGTATTTTGTTTTCCTTTTATTTAGTAGTCCGCGCTGTTTGTGCCCTCAGATCAGGAGCTTGAACCCAGGACTCCTTTGTAGGCAGTTGGCCCACCTGCTACTATACCGGGCACTCCCTGGCCGCGCTCCTGACAGTGATCTCGTACCTCGTCCGCCACCCCTTCTGCCCAGCCTGGGGCCCCTCACCCTCCTGTCTTCCCAGGGCACCAGCCGACCATCCCATTACTATGTCCTCTGGGACGACAACCGCTTCACAGCGGATGAGCTCCAGATCCTGACGTACCAATTGTGCCACACCTACGTGAGGTGCACACGCTCCGTCTCTATCCCAGCGCCTGCCTACTATGCCCGCCTGGTGGCTTTCCGGGCACGGTATCACCTTGTGGACAAGGAGCACGACAGGTGAGGCCTGCAGTCAGGATGGCTTCCCTCTTGCCTCAGCCTCTGGCATTGTGCGAGCCTTCCAACTTCCTTACTTTTGGTGTCCTTGGACTCTTCTGCCCAGTTTTGCGTTTGGGTTTTCTCTTAGGTTATGGGAATTGGCACCCTAGGGATTGGGGAGGGATTAGCTGCCTTTACTGGGAAGAACTTCTTTTGTTTTTCCTTTTCAGTGGAGAGGGGAGCCACATATCTGGGCAGAGCAACGGGCGGGACCCCCAGGCCCTGGCCAAAGCTGTGCAGGTTCACCAGGATACTCTGCGCACCATGTACTTCGCTTGAAGGCAGAACGCTGTTACCTCACTGGATAGAAGAAAGCTTTCCAAGCCCCAAGAGCTGTGCTGCCCAAATCCAGAGGAAGCAGGGAGGAGGGAGGTGGTAGGGAGAAGAGTAGAGGGCCTTGTTTCCTTCTACAAAGCGGGCAGAGGGGTGGGGAACAGGGCCAGTAAGCCAGACCACCAGCCAGAAATTTCTGATATCCACCTCATGCCCGTCCCCTTCAACCCATCTTGTCATATCTGGCCCTGACCCCACTGGACCAAGAGGGCAGCACTGGTGCCCACCATACACACAGGTGTCTCATGTGACTCACAGTGCTAAAGACTCATGCCTGACAGCTTGGTAAGGTTAGCTCTACAGCCCTTGGATACAAGCTGGTAGGTTTGAGTTTGATATTTTAGATGAGAAAGTGAGGGGCTTGAGGCAGTGGGTGGGAGGAGGGAAGAACTTTTTAGGAGCCTTAATCAGAAAAGGTCTAGATTTGTTTAAGAAGAAAACGAAACCAGACCCAGATCAATATTTTAGGATACTAGATGTTTTAATGGGTTGAGAATCCAGTTTATAGGAAGATTTTTAATGCTAATGGTTTTGGTTGCTCCTCCCCCAGCTGCCACCCCTCTTGCCCTTAATTCCTTTCTCTCCACCTTTTCTATCCCACTTATACTTCTTCCCTGACAGATATCTAGCCCCTAGTAAGACTTAAGGCACTATGGCACTTAGCTCTGAAGTGACACGACCCTGTCTTCCTTCCGCCTGCTGGTGGGCAACCAGTGCCTTCCCTGTGATGGTAATGCTGCAGAACTGAACCCTTTTGTACCTTTCTTTGGGGGGTTGGGGTGGGAGTGGGAAAGGAGGCAGGTAGGGAATAAATACCCCTAACCCAACAGGCCTCCAGCCAGAGCGCCAGCTATTTTACATTTGAAGGATTTGACTTCCACATTCATTGAGCTTTTTTTTTTTTTTTTTTTTTTTTTTTTTTAATGAAAAGATCACAACCTCAAGATGGTTGAAATCCATTGACATTTGCACTTTCAGACATGACAAGTCTCGGAGCTGCTGAGATGACTGGCCCCTGGCCTTTCTTCCAAGGCTTCCTTTTCTCCCATCCTTGCACCTCTCCATCCTCCCCAGTCTGGAGTTACTTTCAGAGCATTTCTCACTCTTGGTTTCTTTTATTCCCCTGATGGTCAAATCTCTTGTGTTTCAATATTTCTTAACTGGGGTATCTTATAACAAAAGATCATTAAGTCTAAAATAAGAAAAAAAAGAGCAAAACCTAAATGTTATTTTTATACCATAACTTGAGTCTATTGCCAAAATCTGGAAATCCCTCCCATGCTCAAGGAGTTTACATCCCAAAAACATTGAGCCATCAGAAGGAATTATATACCTGACTAATTCTCTGACCTGGCCCACTATGGGGTAGTTATCTCCCTCAGGTGGGGCTCAGGCTCCAGCTTTCTCTGTGCAGATAATACCTTTTTCTCGTGACAGGCTCCCTCCTCTGCACTGCCCTGCACTCCTTCCTGCAAGTGCATTTTCCCTTCCACTGGTCTGTCCTCTGGCATTTTGGCTCATTCCAGATCAAGCATGTCCTGTGGACAGGCTGAGGAATTTTGCTGCTCCCTATTGCTTCTGTTTACACAAATGATTTTTTCCTTAATTCCCACTAGGGCATGTGAGTGGGTGGCATGGACTTTTCTTTTGGGGTGGGGGTGGTTCTCCCTAGGTAGAGATGGGGTGCAGTTATTTTGCAAAACTGGAAAGTTAGGGGCTTCTTGCTGGGTGCCTGCTGGGCATGAGGCAACTGTCCCCTCTTTCCTTACCGTTTTTTCCTGTCACACTGCTTGGGGTGAGGAGGTGCAGCTTCAGTGTAGAAATTCCTCTTTCTGAGAAACCTGAGCCTGGGTTTGCCCCAGTCTGGTGATAAAGCCATGACACTTCAGACCAAGCCCAGGGTTAGAGGCCAGCCAGAGGAAGGTCATTCTGAATCTGGCCTGTGCAGTTAGAGCTACCATTTCCCCTTTCCAGCAACCCTATACAGACCCAGATTTGCTATGCAAAACAGTCTACCCCAGGTTCTGTTCTGGTTGGCTACTTTGTTCAGCAGCTTCACAAAACGTAGCACAAACTTTGATATGGAGAAGGCATCAGGACTGTTGACTCCCTTTACTTCTTTCCTGCTGGCTGCAACACTGGGGTGCCTCCTGGGCACAGCCCCACTGAAGAACAGATTGTAAGGCTCTGGGAGGAGGCAGATCGCCAGAGAGCCTACATTCCTTACACAAGTGCCTAAGAGAGTGATGCCGACACTCCATCCCCTGTCCATCACCTTCATATGCCGTCTACTTCGTGTTAGCCACCCTTTGGGGAGGGGAGCTCTCTTGGGACAATGGGCTCTGCGTGTTCTCTTCTTGGGTGCATTTTGGGACTGGAATTAGGGCACTGTTCCTGGAGGGTCCAGTCATTCACCAGCATTTGCAAATGTTCCTAGGGAGCTGGTGGCAGCCACCTCCTCTCAGCCACAAGTTTGTGTTCTCTCCCTTTTTCTCTTTGCCTCACTCTCTCCATCTGGGTTTGGCGCTGGGACTTGAAATGCATTTTTAGACCTTTGGCGTTGCATGTGCCATTCAAGAAATTAAAAGAGAAGTAGAGTGGACAATGGCAAGAAAATAATTTGCTGTGATATTTTCATTTTAAGCTTTGAATCTTAAAAAATACCCTTGAAGATTATTCGTATTTGAAAGGTGATGCATGCAGATTGAGAAATGGTGATAAAAAAGCTTTGGCTTCCTTGGATTTGGTTTAAGTGGTGCTTCTTATTTAAACTGAGGAAGCGCTTGGGGGACCCCAGCCTCATCCTTAGGTGTCTTCCTTCCTTCTGCTTTTGCCTTCCTTTTTTTCTTGTTTCTGTTCTTTTTTTTTTTTTACTTTTTTGTATTCACTCAGTTTGCTTGCTGGTCTGCCTGCCCGTTTGCCTGCGTGATGAATTTTCTGCATGGCTACGATGATACACTGTTAGCTGGCAAGAGCAGGCTTAGCTCCTTGACTGCAGAAGACCAATAATGTGTTCCCCAAGCCTAGTGATGTCTTCTCCAGACTGGACTGCCCTCAAGTATGAGGGCAGAGCAACAGTCCTGCCCAGCTGGCATGAAATCTAGAGAACTTCTGGCAACTTCCATACCTGTCCACTCCTTGGAGTTGGTTTTTCTCATTGCTTTTTCTAGATCTGATTCCAGTTGTCTACCTGGGCCTCCCTTTTCTGAGGATGTCCTGAGGTTCAGCTACTTGGGTATCCAGGGCTGGTAGGCTAAAGGGATGGACATAGGGATAGAAAGAGTGATGGGAAGAGAATGCAAAGAATTTGGATACAATGTGGCAAAGAGCACTGTTAAGTGGTCATTTTTCTGGTCCAGCCTGACACATTTGAGGGTTGAGGTGCTGCTGCTGGCCGCTGGGGATCAGTCTGTGACTCGCGTTGCTGGAATTTAGGCTTCGATGCTACAGATGAAGGGATCTAAGAGTCTGAAGCCTCCCCAGAAAGCTCCTGGTTCCCACCAACTAGTCCTCTGTGTACTCCTCTTTGGCTAAGCCACAATTTTCTTGGATAGTTTTTTTGTTTGTTCGTTTGGTTGGTTTCTGTAAATGAGGCTAGCACTCAAGATGGGCAGCCAAGGGGACACTTTTACTTAGCTGGCCCCGGGGTAAGGCTGGTGAAACACTGTTTTAAATCTGGCATCATGTATAAAAAGGATAGAAGTTTCTTCCCCTTCAGGATAGAGAATCATCTCAAACTAGCCAAAATGCAGTTTTGGAGACTATATTCAAGAAAGTTATTTTTATTTATATTTACTTGGCCTAGGCCAATCTAGGATGGTAGCTGGGATGCCTTCCTTCTTAAAGTCTGATCATGGCAGGGAATTGCAGGGCACTCTTTCCTATTTGGCCTTCTAAGCAGGTTAGGGTGAAGGGATTCACTAGTTTCTCTTCCCCCCATTTATTAGAACTTGCCCTCTCCCAGGGTAGGGAGAGAGGCTAGGTTGGTGCTCTCCCCTTACTCTGCTCCTATTGACTTAGAACCTCTGGCTGCTGTTTGGGAGCCCAAGAAAGGGAGTGGAAGGAATGGGCTCAAAACAGCCAGAATAAGGCGGGGAAGGCATGTTTTCTTTCCAAAGGAAAATAGGAAACCCTCCAAGAATTGTGCAAGTAAGATAAATGTGTCCAATGCACTGAGACCCCTGGTGTAGTAGCAATAAGGACAACTGAAACGACTTTCCGTGCATACAATCCCACCTCATTGGTGTGTGCTCTTGCACTCAGCAGCCATCTGGTGGGCTTGTGTGACTACGCTGGGTTTCACTTTAGTTTTTAAACTTTATCCCTCAAGTCCAGCATGGATGGGGAAATGTCCCTGGAGCCCCACAGCTGTGTACTTGTGTGCATTTGTTTCTCTTTGAGATTTGTGTTTGTGTCCTGCTTTGAGCTGTACCATGTCCAGTCCATTGTAAAACTCCCCAGCAGTGGTAATGTACAGTTCCTTCTGAAGCAAGCAGCAGCAGCAGCACAATCCTGTGTTTTATAAAGACAACAGTGGCTTCTGTTTCTCAAGTGCAGTCTCTCTCTTTTTTAAAATCCCCTATTAGCAAAGCAAGCTATTGAATACATTTCTGATAGGTTTTAGGTTAGAGACAGATTGTTGCAAAAGCAGAACCTTTACTTCTAAAGGAGAAGAGTGAATAATATGAATTTTGGAGTGCTGAAACCGCAGGTGGTATGTAATCACATGTCACAGTGCCTCTGTTTATGCTTCATTCAGCCAACATGCCAAGCACTGTGTGCAGCAGTATTGTGGGCAAGGAGGCAGGCACAGTTCAAAAATGAGGGAAACAGTGCCTCTCATTAAAGAGCTTAAAAAGTTGATGGGGGATGTGAGAAGCCATATAGTTCCCTGGGAGAGGGGAGAGATGAAGTAGACCAAGACTAAGGCTATAGCAATGAAGGTTGAGAGGTAAGAGCAGATTTGAGAGACACTCAAGAGCTAGAATTAATGGGACTCAATGAATGATGGAAGGAGAAAGAGTAGAAACTAATGTCCAGTTTTCTGCTTGAGCAAATGAACATATTAGGACATTCCTCTAATCAAGATTGGGGTAGGGGTGAGGGGAGACTTTAGATGGCTGATGGTGAACTTTGTGAAGAAAATTATCCTTACATAGACTGAATTTTTAGGTTCCCGTGGGGCAACAAGGTTATGTTTCCAGAAAATACATGTTTTTGGTGCTCAGGAAAGACTACCAAACTGTAATTATAGATAAGGAATTTATACTCATAGAGATGGTAGTTAAAGCCATAGGAATAAACAATGTGACCTAGAGAAAGTAGAGTGTGAGAAACCTAGTATACAACTCTAGGAAACAATTTAAGGGACAAGGAGGACCTAGGGTGGTTGCCAGATCACCAGTAGGTACTGTGTATGCTTAGGTCTCATTTAATGAGGGGGAGAAGAATTGAGAGAATGGAATAGGGTCCAAGAAAAGCATGACAACACAAACTGCTGCAGCAAGGAGGGAATTTATTTTTTTATTCATCCTGTACCCCATTTTCTCTGGGATCTTCTATGACTATATGATCATGCACCAGGATTTCTTGAAAAAGAGCATTTAAAAAAGCCAGTTACATCCGGCTAAGACTAGGGCTTCCGAGCTGTTCACCACAAGCACCACCTCCTCTGGCTTCCTCCTGTCTAGGAGATACTTGTAAAAGGACAAAATAAACACACTTAACTTTGTTTCTAACCAGTGTCACAGATGATGTTCCAATGAGTGTGATAGCACTTAGCAGCTTGCTTTATTTTCATGACTTGTTTTCCCTATGAACTCCAAGGAGCAGAAGCTACATTCTGTTCTATTTGCCTTGGCATACATGGAAGGGTTCAATATTTGTGAATAGAATCGAAATGAGTTAGAAATCTGGTTCATGAATACAGAGGGGGGATCAAGAAGTATCACTGAGTATGCAGAATGGATGCAGCATTCCTGAATCTTCAGGTAAGCAGAGGCAATCAGATTACCAACATCTTTTCTCACTCTCACTCAAACTTGTAGGTTCAATGGTTTGTACCTTAAACTTAGGGTACAGGTGTCAAGCTTATAAGGTCTGGCATTCCTTCCTGGTACTGTTTGAGCATTGTTTTTTCTGCGTACTGCTAGGAGAGAGGATGACTCAGAAGGATTCTGGCACAGATCAATGAGAAATTTCCAATGGCAGCTACCATGTAGTAAGTGAGCCCTGGTATCACTTTGGAGGCCAGCTATTGTGACTTCAAACTGCAGAACTAACCTGCGACTACCACCTGCCAGATTCCCTTGGAAGCAGGCCAGACAGACCCATGTTTCTTTTAAGCAATGGGGGCTTAGGAGGTTTGAACTTGAAGAGCAAATTAGAACACAAAGGCAAATTTACCCAGCTGAAGTAAGCCTTAAATTTATAACCTTTAATGAAGCAGAAGTCTTTTAGCAGAGGGGATTGCGAAGGTGATCATTTAGGCACATTTTGCCATGGATTTTAGTTTTAGAAATGGTTGATATTAAATAGGCTTTAGAGATTGTCTTTTGTTTGCTACTTAGGAGAAAGAATGGGAGCTCCGGTCCTGATTTGTCTGATCCTGGAGATCAAGGTTTTCAATTAAGGTTGGTTCTAGTACCAGTGGACATCCCCTTTCAGTATTCTTGAGCAGCCTTCCCTCAGCCCGTTGATTGGCAATATGTACTATAGCAAATTCTTGTCTAGCAAGTTCCCTGGAGCAAGGTGAGGCTGGTATCTCAGCAGGCCCCAGAATGTAGTGGGAGTTAAGGCTTGGCAACTAAAGGGAAGATTATGGTGCAAAGAGGTCTGGGTCATCCCCAGGCTGCTGTCTGTACTGCTTGAATGGAAAGGAACGTTGAATTGGAAAATTAGGTCTTTTTGTTTCTAGCTTTTAAGACATGTATTTTTCAGGCTATAGATTGAGGGAAACTAGCAAGCTTAGAATGTGCACAGGGCATGGCAGAACTACTCCTGTAAAGTTGCTGTGTGGAGGAGGGGCAGGAAAAGTGCATTGGCCGTGGATGAGGCACATTTAGACGTCCTCTACTTAAACAGCATGACGGCCTTCCCCAGGGCACATATGGTGTTTTTAGGCCCCTGGATTATGCAGCAGAAACACTGTCCTTTTGTTCTGCTTTTGAAAGCAGGGATCTTTACTCAAAGATAATGGGAACTTCCAGCCAGATTTTCAGAAAAGACTGATGAGTTGTTGATGGAAGTGAACTGGAAAAGGAGTAGGGTACTTGGAAGTAATTTGCTAGGTACTTGGTACAGTATATGTTATTTAATTACATCTTCACAGCATGTGAAATTATCAGTTACCTTTCATTGCATTTACAGTCCCAATTGAATTGATTTAAATAAGGAAACTGACATGACAATGTCCTGATTTAATATGGCTCCAAGGTTGGTTAATTCAATGGTTCAATAATAATAACCAACAAATCAAGTTCTTGCAGTGTATTTGCTCTTCCATCCCTGCGTTTTATCTTCATGCTAGTTTACTTCTGGATCCCAAGGTGGCTACATAATCTGTGGAAGCAATGCGTGCCTAACAATGTCCAGCAGAAAAGGGAGCGGTTTTTCCCAAAATTTTTTTAAAACAATCTTTCATTTTTATTTATTTTAAAGGAAAGGTACAGGCAGGAGAGAGGAAGAAGCACCCCACTTTATTCAGTTGTTCATCGATTGTTTCTCCAGTCCCAGGTCTTGAACCAGGGACCTTGGTATGTACGTGGACTGCCCCTGGTTTAAACAAGCTATGAAGGTACACCCCCAGTATTTCATTTTTAAAGTAAGGAAATCCCTGGAAGTTCCAGCAAATCTGGCCTCATGTCTCATTAGATAGAAATTGATCATTTTCCCACTCTTGTCATTGGCAAAACAAATGAGGTGATTCATTGGTTTAGATTAATTAGCAGTTATCGTTTGAGTCACATGAATTCGAGTAGGTATGTTTGCCTGGCCAAAAAAAAAAATTCGGAGGGGACTCTTGGATAGGCATCCAGTAATGTCTGCTTTATGTAGTTACTCTGATTCATTTTATATTGAGTCCTGCTGCAGTACAAAATAACTTTCTGCTGTGTAAAAATTGTTGATTTAGCAGAAAAGATTTGAATTCGGCTTTCAACTTGACCAACTTCATCCAGTTGCTCTCCTCATCCAGTGATGTTTATCTGGCACAGGTTTACAAAAATCCTAAGTGGAGTGGAACAACAATGACAGCAAAGAAGAGATAGGCACTTTGAGTCCCTGAACCAGCCTTACTGGACATAGGGCCTTACCAGCAGTTAGAGCAGGCAGCTGGCTACCCTATCTTTCCTGAGCGCATTGAGTATTTGGTAACTCATAGTACTTTTCCCTAAGACCCATGATGATCTTCTTGTCATGTTTATAGACTCCAAATATTTTATCTCATACATTTAAAATATTGGTTGGAGTTGGTTTTTTTTTTAAGCGAGTTTTAGTAAGAATTCTTTACAAGCTAGTCAACAAGTTCTTTGTCGTATATATGTGTTGCAAATACTTTCTCCTATCTGTGATTTGCCTTTACATTTTGAAGAGCAAAAGCTTAAAGTTTTGATGTCCATTTTGTTAATTTGAAGTCCAATACATTACCTTTTTTTTTTTTTTTAATGTCACATATTAAGAAGTTGTGCATTGGGTATTTGGCTGCTGAAGTAGCTTAAATTTCAGAGGTCACTGAATTCTTTTCTCCTGAGATTTCTATATTATTTCTATAGTTCTCCCTTTTAAGAGCAACCAGTGCTACAGTGGGTGAAGGTAGAGTTTTAGCCTGCTGCCTGGGCACCACTTGCCCATTCATTCATTCATCCATTTATCCAGCCAACTGTTCAGATATTTACTGAGTGGTGCTGTCAGGAGTGGTGCTGTGTGTCAGGCACTGGCACTGTTCTAGGCAGTGGGGCAATGATAGTTAATGCTCTGTGCCCTTAAAAGCAGAATCATTTGGCAATGAAGATATCCAAAACTTGTATGGGGTGTGTGGGGCGGGTGGTCAGGGAAGAGCCTCATGCAACTGCTTTTGGCAGAATCAAACTTTTTTTTAAGGTGCAGGCAGGCAGGAAAGAGTGAAGGAAGAAACTTTTTATTTATTCACATTGGTTGCTTCCCCTGCCCCAAGGTCTTGAACCCTGTACCTTAGGATGTATGTGGGACTGATCCTAGAGTGTACTACTAGACCGCTAGACCACCAGAGCACACCCAGAATCAAAACATTTTTTGCCTTCTCACGTCCTGAAATTACAATTGGTGAGCCTTTTACATGGGCTCATTCTAAAGAGCTGGGTCTCTGTATAGCAGAAATAGATGGAAAGACATCACTGACATAAAATTGGATTAAATTAGTTC
Organism: Solenodon paradoxus; assembly: GCA_004363575.1. NCBI lineage: Eukaryota > Metazoa > Chordata > Mammalia > Eulipotyphla > Solenodontidae > Solenodon > Solenodon paradoxus. The sequence continues at coordinate 131,901 of RJWH01000368.1, read as the reverse complement.
AGAATCCCGTTCCATCAATGTCAACAACAAAAAGTGGCCCACCTCTAAGGTTGATCATCAATACCAAGTATTCTGGGAGAAACCAAAGAAACCTGCACTCATTTAGGGAGTCACTTCCACAATTGGGGTTTGGGAGTGTCTTAGACCCTTGCTCAAGAGTTGATATTTACCTTGTCAGATGACTTGAAATGTGTGCTTTCAAAGATTGAAAGTAACTATAAGATACAATGTTTCATCTGGTAACTTTTTTTAAAGGAAAAGGTGCAGGCAGGAATGACGGCATGTAGGTAGGAAGAGGAGGAAGAAGCATTTTATTTTTAATTCAATTGTTCATCTTTGTTGTTTCCCGTCACCCCAGGTCTTGAACCTGGGTCCTTGGGATGTATGTGGATGTGTCCAGTGGCCTTATCCATTAAGCCACCAGGCAGCGCCAACATTTGATGTTTTTAAATTGGGGAGGGCGTTTTCAGTGAAAGGGATAAGACTGGAAAGGAAGAAATGAGACAGAATTGTAGTCCAATGTGGTTTGAATCCCATCTATTTATTGTTTACTGTATGGAAGGTTATCTAATCAGTACTTTAAAATGGTAACTATGGTAAATGTTTCTTTTATTCACTAACAAGTTTTTGGGTTTTTCCTGTTTTTTTTTTTTTTTTTTTAATATACATTCCCTAACCTCACAACTGTAAAGTAAATGTTAACCATTTTTTCAAGAGGAGAAAACTGAGGCCCAGAAAGGCCTAGTGACTGATCCCAAATCCCACAGTAACTGGCTGGAACTGAAGATACGGTCTTTTTTCTTTCCTTTTTCTCTCAAGCTTTAAACATGTATTTGGATTTTTAAAAGTCTAAACATTACTAATGTTTAGGGCACTGACTAAATCAATCATTCCGCAGCCTGAATAAAGGTATCACTTTTCATAAAGGTATCAAATATTAAGCACTTAGTACTTGCCAGATAATGTGCTGGTCTGGGTAACCTCATAAAGCTAACGGTCTGGTGGAGGGAGATACGCAATAAACTAGTACAACAAAGTACAGGTTTGGTGGCCGGTTAAGGAAATACAGTAATTGAGTAACAGAGATGCCCCGCCATAGATCAGTGTTTGGGGAAAGGCCTCTGAGATGATTCAAATGGTATAAAAAGCAGCAGCAGGGACGGGGCCGTGGGTGGTGGATCAAGAGTGGAGAATAAAACGGAGGGGCTCCAAATTGGGGGACCAGAGTCAACGCTAAGCTGTAGCGCAGTGATGCCTTGCTTGAGAAAGACCGGCCCTATTAGTGCCCTGCGTTTTGATCCTGGAAAGGATTTGGGGTCTTCTCAGTGTGACGAGGCGCTATTAAAGAGTTTTAAGCGTGGAAAAATTCGACCTGATGTTTGTGTCATGTACTGTTTAATCACCTTTTCCCAAACTATATTGCACATTCTGTCTTCCCGCAAACGGTTGTCGAAGCAGCCCCAAGGAATTGGAGAGATCAGTTGTGGTCACCACCGCCTGCCAAGGAGGAAGCGCATGGGGCTGGTCAAAGACGGCTTGTGGGAGGGGCTCGGGAAGGAGGGCGACCCTGCCCTAGACGGCTCGGCCCGGGACCCTCTGCCGCAGGTCCGGGTGCTGCACTCAGACCAGTCACGTTCCTCCAGGTAAGCGACGCTGCGCTCCGCGACGTCGCCACCAGCAGGCACCGCCCCGTAGTCGGGTGATGAGTGCAGTCCAGCCCCTCGGGGTTGTCTCCGGCCGGCACGGCCCAGCTGAGGCCGGCCCCAGGCGGCGCCCCGCCCGCCTGCCCCAGACTCAGCCCGGGCTCGGCGCCGGCTCCCGGACACCTCCTCTACGTCCACCGCGCCGGCCGCGCCCGCACCGACGTCTCGCTCGCTCGGCTCGGGGCGGAGAGCGGAGGCTCGGACGTCGGGCCAGCCGGGCTGCGGAACTGACGCCAGCGGGCTTCCGGGGGCGGCCCGGGGAGGGCGGCGGCGGCGGCGCCGCAGTCGTGGAGGGGCAGTGGGAGCGTCAGCGGCTGCGGGCGACGCAAGTTCCGCACGGGGCTCCCCTCTCCTCGCGCTTCTCCCTCTCACCCTGTCCTGTGCTGCCTCCCGACGGCGGCTCTTCCTGACAAGTGCTTTCGGAGTGCGGTTGCAGAGAGGCCGTCGCCACCCTGCCGCGGGGCCGAGTGTGGGTGCCAGGCGCGGCGCGGCGCCCCTTGCGTCGTCTCCTTGCCCTCAGTGGCGGGCGCCCTTCTCTCTGGAAGCACTCCCCCTTGCTCCATGAATGGAAATCGGCTCCGCAGGTGAGTGAGTCAGGCTGCTGGCTCAGGGGATGGAGGGTGTCCCCAGCGCTGTGCCTCCGGCATCGCTGCTCCCTGCGCCCCGGCCCAGGTGCGCTGTCCGGGCGGCGCCCCTCTCGCCCCCGCCGGGCCCCTCCTCCGCCTTCCCGCAGTTCGGCGGCGGTTCTTCGCCGCCACAGAGTAGGGGAACTACGGAAAGGAGGACTGAAGGATTGAAGTTTAGTGTTGTCTGGGAGACAGCTCTCTTTTCTGGAGTCTGGAGGGTTTGCCATCGCTTTTGTTATTCCAGTGGAAGATGTAAAGGTGTGCGTGTCCTTTAACCGGGTCGTACGTGGGCGGTCTGCCCGGTTCCCAACTTACTTTTTAAGGTAGTTGTGAGGATACATGGAGATAAAAGGTGAGAATTTAGTTTGAAATAGGTATTACAGCGACATCAGATGCAAGATTACATTTTCTCAACCCGCGAGTTCTCTTCCGATGTTTGTGGCGGCATGGAATATAGTTCTTGCGGATCTAAGAAATGTCATACCAGCCTGGATCACTGCGTATGAGAAGAGGTGGATCTTAAAATTGCTGACACTCTTCTCCCCCCCCCCCCCAATCCCTAGAGAAACAGTTGTCATTCCTGGAAATTTGTAATATAAGAAAATTGCTTTCTCTCCTTGGGAAAAACGTCAGTCTTGAGAAAAAGAGCAGCATAGGCAGGTGCCTAATCTTAAAAAAAAAAAAAAAAAAAAAAAAAAGCACTCTTTAGTTCTCTAGTAATTAATTGAGAGACAAAGTAGGTGTTACATAACAGTTTACTTTCCTGATGAACTTACTTGGCCTGGTATGCTTCTCCCAGTCACAAATACATATATTGATTTTCAAAATGTTGGGAAAGGTGTCTTGTTACTCATGGTATTTTACAAGTTCTAAAGTTCATGTCTCATTTTGCTTATTTGTGAGGTACTGGAATTGATATAAGAAAAACCTGTGTAAAAGAAGTCAGTGACATGTGACAATAATATGTTGATTAGGCTAGGGAGTTAATTGTCAAGTATATGCCATAAGGTACTCAAATGGTAGAGGTCGGTGGAGACGAGACTTTTTTTTATACAAGTTTTACTAGATGGACTTGAATCCATTTCTCTATTGCACCTTCCATTTTTGTGTTGCCTTCCTATCTTCTTTAAAAGGGAAAGTTTATCTAAATTGTGAAGAGTTTTTAGACTCTTATTATCATTGACACTATTTCAAAAATTTTGTCCTGCCCTTGTCTTTAAATTTTCTGCTATATTATTTAAAAATGATGCTTTGGCACTATAGGCGACTTTTACATAACTGTCCTGTTGTCAAGCCTAGAAAACAAAACATGAAAGTTAGTCACTTTATTAATCATCCTGAAACTGTTAAAGATATTTCAAGGCAAGCCCTGATGGAATATCTGTTAGGGCAATGACTTCTAAAGGAGTGCAAAGCCACACACCCCTGTGGAGGTGAAACCAGTGTGAACAACTAAATAAAAATAAATAAAATGCTTCTTCCTCCTCTCCCTGCCTGCCTACTGACTCACCTTTATTCCTGCCTGCACCTTTTCTTTTAAAAAAAAAAAAAAAATTAAAAAAATACTTTTTAAAGTCTTTTCTTTTTCCCTTTTGGATTTTTATGACATTACACCCAAATATGGACAGTATCTTAAACACCTTTGAAAGCAAACTACCTAGTTAACTGGTCCAGTTAATCACGTATCGTTCAGTATATGTTCCTGTGAATTCTTAAGGCACTGATGAATTTTACCTCTTAGTTTGGCATGTGCCGTTGCAGAAATATATACCCATTTAACTGTCTTTATATGTGGGAGGTATAGTTAGATTCGTTAATACATGCTAATTTTTTTCTTCAGTGCATTTTTATGATTGTCATCTAATAGTGAAGATAAAGTAGAGTTTGACTCAAGATTGTCATCAAACAAATTTCCATTCTTGAGATTTACATGTAATTATTATGCTATATGTGAAAATGAAAGCATAGATGGGAAAAATGTGCAACAGAGTTTTAAATCAACAATTTGACCATACATGTTTTTGTTTTAAAAATTTATTTAATAGTGTATTGTGTCAATATTAGATTTGACTGTTGAATTCTAAGTTTTTCTAAGTTTTCTAAGTTTTTCTTTTATGTGAAGTTTTTTTTAGGACTTCTAAAATGATGATTAAATCCTCATTTATTTATGTAGATACATAGAAAAATGTATTTACAGCACACCCTCGTGGCTTAGCATCTAAGTCCTCTAGGACTTACACTTTTGCAGTCTGTATGTGCCCTGAAAACCCCAGTGGGGAGGGGGCAGGGCAAAAACCAAGATGAACAACTAAATAGAATAAGTAAAGTGTTTCTTTCTCTTCTCTCTTCCTGCCTGCCTACCTGCCTGCCTCTGCTCACCTTTTTCTTGCCTTCACCTTTCCTTTAAGAAAATAAAAATAAAAATATAGGTATACACACACACACACACATATATTTAAAGGACTTTGAATACATATGCTATATAATTGTTTCTTGGTGAATCATTCCTTATTAAAAATGAGGAATTCTTCCCTTTTGTGTTAAATATTTTAAGTGATTTTTAAGGGTATCTGGTACAGTCTACTGACTTATTGCATGAACTTTGATTTAACCAAAAAAGGTTGACACTATTGGTTTTTAAATAATCGTAGTTTAGCATCTGTGCCTCTGACTAGTTAGGAGAACTTCTAATGAAACCCTATTTTTTATGGTTTAATTACAGCTGAACTAAAAGTACATGTTTTTGGTTCCCAGTAAAGTGAGAATAGAGGAAGCAGAAATGTTCATGAGATGCGACTTCTGAGTAGTTATTTCAGTACTGTACTATTGTCTGTATTTTTAGATACAATCAGCCTACAGTTTAGGGTAGGAGACATTGTATGTAACTGACAATGAAAGAAAAACATTTACTTTAATTTTATGCAAACCAATTTGACTTATTTGATAATTATCTTAAATAATCTCGCAAAAGTGAGTAAACTTTGTTTCTTAGTCATACTCTCAAATTCATGTTTGAATATATTTGTTTTTAGGTTCTTTATTTCATTAAAAATAATGAAAAGTCATTTAAGAACAAGCTCCAAAGGAACAAAGTTGTATATACATGGAAGCTAGGTTTAAATGAGATGGCTTAAAGTTGTGAATTCAAAATACTAAATATATGATGTTATTAGGTTCTCTATGTGGTGTTTAAAATAATCCTTTTAATCGTCTTGGGAAATTATTTTATTGTTTAAAAATGTTCTCACTGGTAGAGTTTTTTCGTCTTGAAAAAAAAAGTAAAAAATGTTCTATTTGGGGAGCATAAACTTTGAACATGGAAAAAGATTTTTCTACTTGGTTGTCACTGAAGTTTTAGTTTGTGCTGCTCTGGAGTGGCCAACATAATCTTTTTATTGGTATTTGATGCTCTTATCTGGCAATGAGACATATAAATATGTGGAGATTATTTGATTTTTGTTTTAGAATTTAATTTTTCTGACAATGATAAAACGCTTTGAGGGAATAACCAAAAATCAGGAGACTAGAGACATTTTTTAACATCTCCTAAACAAAGACTTTAAAGGTACAGGAGGAAAAAATATATATAAGTAACGCCTACATGTAATTTGAGTAACATGATGAAGACTTAAGAAGAATTATCCTTGTCATATCCTAGTGGGGTAGCAGTTGGGTCTCCCATCTCTGGTAGAGCAGTCCACATACTGTCCCTAAGACCAAAGTGCATGTCTTGGGGCCAGGCAGAAAAAAATCAAGATGAACTAAATAAAAATAAAACAAATACTGGCATGCCATGTTGGAGCAGCATTTGGGTCAATTGCCTCTGAATGATGCAAACCACATGGGTTCAAGTTCCTTGTCCTAGTGGTGTGGAGGGGAATAACCAGTGTGTAAGCACGTGAAAATGCTTCTTCCTCTTCCTGCCTGCCTGCCTACTTGCCTTCAGTCCTACCTGCACCTTTCCTTTTATAAAGAAAGAAAGAAAGAAAGAAAGTGCTTTCTTCTCCTCTCCCTGCCTACCTGCTTGCTCACCTTCATTCCTGCCTATATCTTTCCTTAAAAAAAAAAAAAAAATCCTTGATTTTATCACTTTTTAAATATTTAACTGAATTCCAAACCAGTATATCTATTAGCTTGAAAAAATTTAAGGAATTAAGTAATTAGAAAAGCAGAATAAATGAAATTTTTTCTATATGCTACTTCCTTGTTCTTTGCAGACTTTATGTAATATGTTGGTAATTTAGAATTAATTTACATTTTCCAGTGGTAACATTGCATTTGTTTGCTTCTATATTCCTGGCCTGATAGCATGCAAAGAGGTCTGGGGCCCTGTAAAGGGGACGTTTCCTGGAAGAGTTCGTTCTCTGTTGTATATGGAAAAACTCAAGCTCAGAGCAGAATTCTTGCCAAATTGTTGTAAACTGTTGGATTATAGTTGAATACTATGTTGCTTTAAATCAGTCATCTTGTTTCACTTTGGTTTCCGAGGCTTAAAATGCTTAAAGGGTCTACTAAAAAAGGAATTAAATAGTTTGTTAATTTAAAAAAATCTTTACAGTACTTTAAAAAGTAATTTATGTGTTTTTTTGTTTGTTTCAATGGATGGGGGCGGGGAGCAATTGGTAGTCACGTTTTCAGAAAGATGCAACTAAAAATAATTTATCTGTGATCAGTATCCTTTCCAAATTTGTTGATCTTAGTTTTTTTGGATGACCAGCGTTCACCAGACATCCTACTTCTAATTCAGTTGTCTAGGATACTCAATAGACCCTCATTCTTGGCTCGTTAACAAAACAGATGTGAGAAAGAATATCGTGTGGGTTTTTTAACCATAATGTTTAAGCTGTTAGGATACATGAGCAGCCTTCTGTATCTGTAGCTCTGTAGGTGTCTGACATTATTTATGTTAATATTAATGGCTTTCTTCTGCTAGCCACTGCTGAAAAAAGAGAGACTCTTGAGATTTACCAAGACCTTGTCACACAACTTACACCTTATATCTTAAATGTGGACTTTTTGTGGTTTGTTATGTACATTTGTGAAATGTCAGTTTAATTAAATAGTTTGGGAGAATTCTTTTTTTTACATCAGTCAGTTTTTTCTATATTGTTTCTATATTGTCAAGTTCTTGAGAAATGACAAGTTATCTGTAAAATATACATGTGGGTTGTTCTTTGATTTGTTTCTTTTTTTCATTTGTGGAAGAAATCTTGCAAGGTATTCTCAATTACAGGCTTACATAATACTATCTTTTAGTCATTACCAAAAATTGATTTTTTTTTTTTTTTTTTTTTTTGTCTTGAACCCGGATCCTTGACTTTATATGGTCTTCACTTTAGCCACCTGATCTCTACTGGTGTACCAATATTTGAGGTTTTAACTGATTGCTAAATATTCTAAAAGCAGCTCATGTGTCTATCAGTTTTTAAATAGTTAACAGGTTGCAAAATGGACTTATACCTTAGCAATGAAATCCTTTTTCTTTTTCAAAGAAACTAATGGCTTCTAAATTAGGGCTTGATCTCTCTGTAGGTGTAACATATAAGTGGCATTACTCTAAATTAAAATTTTCTAAAATTTTTGCTTGAGTTCTCAAACTTTTTCCAAAAGCTACTCAACCTTTAATTACAAAATAATTTCAAGACGGTTTCTTGGTGCAAGATCTATTTAGGTAATGGCCTCTCTTGCCTTTTAAAAAATTGTTTCCCATATTGCCATCTGAGAAATTTAACCCTTAACAGGCTGAGTGTTTGGCCAGTGATTATTTAGCTGTAGTGATATAGTAAATGTAATATGTTTCAAAATGCAGTGTGTTTGTATAGATTCATTGAATGAAGAGACAGTAGATAGGAGGTTACTAAAATTTCAGGCCTCGTGGGCTTACCTGGTAAACAGGCATTTTATTATGTCAAATTTTGAGATTGACATTATTTTTCAAAAACAAGAATATAATTATTTTCTGATTATGAAGATGCATGTTTGTTTTTAACAAATGATACGGTAAAGTCTGAAATAGAATGTGACAATAACATGAACCCATTCCATATAAAACCATTGTTAATTCTTTCTTGTATATCTTCCTAGACTTCCATCCATCTGTATATCTATTCCTTATATTGATTGTGTTTGACCTCCTTTTTCTGTTCAGTAATTTATCATGGACATTTTTTCCATGTTGAAACTTCTCTGTATAGCAGTATAATTTTTATCAAGTACCTAGCATTTACTCTTATATAATGTTTAATCAGTCTCTTGATGGTAATTTAGGTTTTGTAGGTTTTTTAATAGAACTTTGTTAAGTATCTCAGTCTATGTGTTCGTATAGTAACCCAATAACCAATTGGCTTGGGCTTAATTCCTGGTAACAGGACTATTGAAACAGGAGTTATTCCATGAATATTAAAGCAGAATTTCCCTATCAAAATCCATAATTTAATAACAGGCTATAGTATATACTGCACATGATTTTTACAGTCACTACTTATTTTTCTTCAGTCATGTTTGCTGCAGGGTGTTGAGTTTGAACTTATAACTGGAACATGTTAGTTGTTAGGGCAGGAACAACATAGGCTTTGAGTATACTTTTATGTTTGAAGCTCAGTGTGGTCATTTGATATTTATTAGCCAGTACCTACTACAGCTACTGAAAGAAAAGCTGGAGGTGGAGAGAAATTCCAGATAGTGCTCCGTGTTTCTAGGTAATTATACTTGCAACTCTAGTGGACCATATATCTTTTGTTAAATAACTGAAATACACTTCACTGAAAGTGTAGCATTTTTTAAAGGAAAGGTGCAGGCAAGAGTGAAGGCAAGTAGACAGGCAGGCAGGAAGAAAAAGAAGGAAGAAGCATTTCATTTTTTCAGTTGTTCACAATGGAGGCTTCCCCCCAGGCCTGGGACTCAAACCCAGGGTATATGGTTTCTCCTTTGGAGACCAATAACAACCAAACTGCGGCTCCACCAGGGTGCGCCTGGATCTGTTATATATAATCTGTTATATTGACAACTGTTTCTTCCAGTAATTTACATTAAAATATTTTTGATGCTTAGACTTGATGATTTGGTAGTTAATAACTGTAACAATAAGTTCCATTGCATATTCATGAAACAGAATTTTTTTTCCCCATTTTGTATAAAAGCAGCAAGGCAAAATACTGATAATGGATAAAAAGAGTTGGCATTGGGTTTTGGAGACAGATCCAGTCTGTCAAGTGAACTGTGATTCTGTTCAACCATTGTAACAAATGCACCACTCTGGTACTGAGACGTTGGTAGTGGGAGGGGGGCTGTGCATACGAAGGGGGAAGGCCTCATCTGGGCAGTCTCTGCCTTCTACTCAAATATTCTGTAAATTAAAAAAAAAAAAACTACTCCTATCTAAAGAAATTAACTGTGACTTTTAGCAGCCCATTTAATCATTCTTAACTTTAATTTCCTTATCTGTAACAATGCAATGGTAAAAATAGATTAAGTATGCAAAGGAAATGGCACTTCTGATTTTTAACACCACTTATTATAGAATTGAGTCATATACAAATAGGCAGAATTCACTCACAGCTCCTCTTGTACCCATTCAGCCAGTCCCACTCTCACTATCTGTTCAGTTGTGTCTTACTTTCCCCTCTCCTGCATGTTTGCTTGTATGTATGTATGCATGCATGCATGAATTCATGCATGTATATATTTTTTAAATGCTTTTTTAAGGAAAAGTGAAGGCAGGAATGAAGACAAGCAGAGACAGGTAAACAGGAAGAGAGTGGAAGCAGCACTTTATTTTACTTAGTTGTTCATCTTGTTCATCCGAGTTGTTCAAGCCCAAGTCTTAAACCACAGACCTTGGGATGTATGCAGACTGTACCACCCTCTACCAGTGCGTGCCTTCACCTCCCATAGGTTCTAATACTTGATGCTTCTCATTTTCATTTGTCTCCATGTATTTTTTTTATTTCTCCTTTGATTTCTTTATTTACCAAACAGTTATTCAGAATGTTGTTTGGTGTTCACATGTATTTGAGATTTTGGAGAAGATACTTGATATGATTTCAATCTCCATGAACTTACTGAGTTTTTTGTTTTGTTTTGTTTTGCATTTTAAGGAAAGGTGCGAGCAGGAATGTAGGTGAGCAGAGGCAGGCAGGAAGGAAAAGAGAGGGAAGCAGCGTTTTATTTGTTTTTGTTTAGTTGTTCACCTGGGTGGTTCCCACAGGTCCCAGAATGCGAACCAGGACCTCGGGGTGTATGTGGACGGTGCCCAAACCCGAGTCTGTCAGGGCGCGCCTGTTGTTTGTTTTGTCTCCCAACATATGGTCTATCCTTGAGAATATTCTGTGTGCATTTGAGAATATAAATTCTGCAGTTTGGGGGTTAGAATGTTCTGTAAATGTCTCTTTTTTTAAAGGAAAGGTGCAGGTAGGAATGAAGGTATGTATGCAGGCAGGCAGAAGGAATGAGGAGGAAGCAGCACTTTATGCTTAATTAGGTTGTATATCTTGGTTGTTTTCCCTGGCCTGGGATGTGAACCCAGGTCCTTGGGATGTATGTCACCTGTGATTGGCTGGAGACAGTTGACCAGACTCCACCAGGGTGTGCCTCTGTAAATGTCTTTTAAACTCGTCTGGTCTAATTCTTAATTTAAGACTGTTGTTTCCCTCTTAATTTGCTGCTTGGTTGTTACATTCACTATTGTAAATGGGTTGTTGAAGTCTCGTACTATTACTATGCTGCTATCAATGACGCTTTAGTTCTGTTAGTAATTGCTTCATGTATTTGGATGCTCCCTTGTTTGGTGCATAGAAATAAGTGTTATATCTTGTTGCTGAAATGACCCCTTAATCATTATGTATCCGCCTTTACTGTTATTAGTATGACTCTCCCTGCCTTTTTTAGTTACCATTTGATTACAGATTATCTTCAAACTTTTAACTCTTTTACCTGCAGTCACCTGATCTGGGGAAGGGGGGTGCGTCCAACTTTTAATTCTGAGGTTGTGTTTGTCTTTGGAGCTTTTATGTATTTCCTTTATGAACGGGAAGCTGGTTTTATTTTCTAATCCATCCAGACACTCACTACCTTTTGATTGGTGGGTTCGGTGACATTTTTAGGACTTATTCATAAGTAAGTATTTATTGCTATTTTGTTGTTTGTTTCCTGGGTGTTTTTACAGTCTATTGCTGCACTTTTGTTCTTGTTCTCTTGTGCTGTGGTAGCTTCATTTTGTGTTCTGTTTGGATTCATTTTCTTCTTTGTATTTTCATTTCGTGGTTACCATGGTGTTTATACATGTCTCTGTGCTTATAGAAAGCAATTCATCTTCAGCTCATTTTGATCATCCACATTTTAGCTCTTCTCTCTCCCACATTTTATGTTTTGATGTCTTGCTCTTTCTAAGTGAGAGTTGTTTTTTGTTTTGTTTTTTTTCATTTTTTAGAGTCTTGTAAGTATTTCTTGCAAGGCTGATTTAGTGGTGATGAATTCCTCTAACTTTTTTTTGTCTGTAAAACTTTTTATTGCTCCTTCAACTCTAAGTGCTAGGCATGTCCTGGTGGAGTAGCAGTTGGGTACTGTCCACATATATCCCAAGGTCCTGGGTTTGCACCATGGGTGGTGGAAACAACCAAGATGAACAACTAAAATAAATAAAAAACTTCTTCCTCTCTCTTCCTGCCTGCGCCTTTCTTTAAAAAAAAAACAGGGTACCTGGAGTATTCTTATCTGGAAGTTTTTTGCTTTCAGTATTTTGAATATATCATGCCATTCCCTTGTGGCGTATAAAGTTTCTGCTGAGGAGTTTTCAGACAGCCTTATGGGGGTTTCCTCATATGTCTTGTTTTTCTCTACCTGCTCTTAAGTTTATCTTTAATTTTTTTTCATTTTAATTATAATGTATCTCGTTATGTGTCTTGGGTTTTTGTTATTGTTGTTTGGAACTCTTTGAGCTTCCTATATCTGTGTGTCTCATTCCTCAAATTAAGGGATTTTTCATCTATTGTTTCTTCAGATAAGATTGCTGTCACTTTCTCTCTTCTCTGTTTGGAACCCCTATTATGTGAATGTTCTTCCTTTTGATGTTCTCGAATGTTTCTTATGGTGTCTTTATTTCTTTCATTATTTTTTTTCCTTGATGGTCTGTGTGGATGCTTTCTACCGCCCTTTCATCTCACTAGCTCACTGATTCAGTTGGCTGCTTCTCGAAGTCTACTATTGAGATTCTCCGTTGTGTTCCTTAGCTGTCTAATTTCAGTTTGGAACTTTCTTATATTTTATCTGTCTTTGTTACTGTTCTCATTTTGTACAGTCATTGTTTTTCTATTCCAGTGAGCATCATTAAGACTGTTCCTTTGAAATCTTCATGTGGTTTACTTAATTCTGTTGCACTCGTGTTTTTCCCTGGAGTTTTGTTTGAATCTATCTTTTGGGCTAAATTTCTCTGTTATTTTTTTTTTTTTTGATGCTCTGTTTATTTCTATGGGTTAGTCTAAGAGGTCCTTTTCTCCATCTTTATGTAATGGCCTTGTGTTAGGCTATCCGACTGCAGAGGATAGTCCTGGGGTAATGGCCCACAATGCGACTGCAGATTCTGCATCAGTCAGAATGACTGGCACGCTAGAGCCAGCACAAGGTGATAGTCTGAGGCCCAGCCTGCAGTGTGGGCGGTGAAACTGCCATCGGCAAGAAAGTTATACTGCTAGAGAGTGCGAGGACTCAAGCCTCCTTAGGGTTGCTGTCCCTTAGGCTGAGGGAGAAGTCTGCTCACCCCCTTACCTCAGGGTTACTTCCTTATCAGGGTTTCCCAGTAGCCTCAGGCTGAAGCTGTTGCCTCAGCAACAACCTACCTGTGATCTCAGTGGTTTTGCAGGCTTTTTCCCCCAGAGGCACAGGCAAGAGCAGAGAGGCCTGGGAGCTGTGGGCTCCCGCTGTGGACACAGCACAATCCCACAATCCCTGGAGCCACAGGCAGGGAGAGGTTGGGTGTTTGGGGGGGACTGTGGGAACACCACGCTAAATACCTATGAAGCTCTCTCAGTCCTCTTGCTGGGCTATTACCCCGGGAGGGACCATGCTATCCTGTCCTGAGTCTGCTTCTAGCAAGTTTTGGCTCTTGGAACTTTTCCGCGGAGGTAAGGCTCTAGCTGCCAGGAACAGCTAGCAAGAGCAACTGTTTCACGGACTGCCGGTGCCTCTCATGTCATCCAGGCTCCACAAAGCGCTCTTTCCCCAGCAGCACTCGGCCCGTTCCAGGGCTCGCAGAAGGGCGCTCTGCTGCTGCCCGGGGGCGACCCAGTCTTCCCCTGCAGCCCTGGCTCCTGACCTTCCAGCCAGTGCGGCACCTGCTGGTGCCAGTGGGCACCCGAAAGTGGCCTTGCTGGATCATATTATCATTCTTTTTTCAGGTTTTGAGGAACCACCTGACCTATCTCCAAAGTGACTGCATCACTTTATATTCCTACCAAGAGTACTTTTCAAATTTTATTTACTTTTGTGTGTCAGTAAGCTGTATTTCTCTAGCAATTTGTGTTTAATCAAACTTTCAAAAGTGATACAATGTTTGGGATGTTTTCAGTGTTTGTAGTGATTTTTTTGCTTACGTTATTCATATAAGTGAAAAGAGGGTTTTTTTCTCCTGTTTTAAAAATCACCGCCTGTGTTTATCAGTTGTATTTTTTTTATCTTTTCAAATAATGTATGTTGTGCTTTGTTAATTCTTTTTATTGCATATTGTTTTTTATTTTATGCATTGGCTCTTAAACTTATTATCTCCTCCTTTTTAAAAACTGTGTGCTTGGTATTATATTCTTTGGTTTGATTTGTTCTTGTTGTGATCCCGGGGTTTGTGTGATTGTCCTCCCTTTCTACCCCTTCGAAAGCAATTTTTCAAAGGTACTTGGTATTTTGTTTATTTGTTTTTGTTTTCCTGAGGAAAGTAAATTGAGATGAGAAGTTGAATGAAGAATTAGGAAAGATGTCATCTTTCAGGCTTCATTATCAGCTGTAATTAAAATTCTAAGTACTTTGGTTGACAAAACCATCAAATGGCTCTAACAGTGTTACTGTTTTCTTTTGCTTTTCCCTCTCCCTGGCAGGACCCGCTGGGGCCCAGCCCCTACTCATGGTGCCCAGGAGGCCTGGCTATGGCACCATGGGCAAACCTATTAAGTTGCTGGCTAACTGTTTTCAAGTTGAAATCCCAAAGATTGATGTCTACCTCTATGAGGTAGATATTAAACCAGACAAGTGTCCTAGGAGAGTGAACAGGTAAGAATTATGACGTAATGATCTTTTTTGTTGATATTTGTCTTTACTAATTATGTAAAGGTCATGCTAATCTTGTGTATCTGAATAGTAATGATAATGGCTAATAGTTTAACCCAGGGTACTTGGTAATTTGTTTTGAAATTAACTGTACTTCAGAGGTGTGCTGCTGGGGGTAAAAATCTGCAAGCAGTTTTGGAAATTTTCCATAATAATATGAACTTTCATGTTTTCTCTGTTATAATCAGAAAAGTCAAAGTCATTTTTACATGCTCTTAAAATCATACCTAGCTCACATACCCTGGTGACCTATTGGATAAGGCCATGGACGCAGTTCACATACATCCTAAGGACCCAGGTTCTGGACCCAGAATCAGAGGGAACAACCAAGATGAACAACTAAATAAAAACAAAGTGCTTCTGCTTCTTCCTTCTCTCTTTAATAAAACAAACAAATAAAACCTCATTGCTGATTGAATATCTGTAGCCCCTACACTAGCTTTGAGGCTAAGAAATTAAAACAAAAAAAATCACACCCAGCATCTTTTCCCTTGCTGTTAGGTAATATAGCTGTACTTTCTTTTTTTCTCCTTACTTACCTTTTTTGTAATACTTTCTTTAAGATGATGGTAGTGGTAGCAGTGGTGAGTAGAGATGGTGGTTGTCATGGTTTCATGCTTCTGTTCTCCTGATCTTTGACTCTTAACTGTTCCTTATTCTATTTTTTTAAGGAAAGATACAGGAAAGAATGAAACAGAGGGAGCGGGGACAGGTGCAGAGAGAAGAGAAAGAAGCATTTATTTATTGTATTTAGTTGTTCATCTTGGTTGTCCTCCCTGACCCCAGGTGGTGAACCTGGGTCTTTGAGATGTATATGGACTGTGCCAGCTTGTAAACCTAACTGCTAAGCCCTGAGGGCATGCCTCCTCACTCTTATATAGGAACAAGTACATATATAGAGAGATGTATCAGTCAGCTTTTAGTAAACTGCTCCTTCATCTCCCCAAATACTAAATATTGGTTTAGGCAATATAGGGAATATGAAAGGTATTTGTGAAATGTAAACCATAAAAAAGGTTTAAAAATATTTAAATAGGAAAAACATTTATAAAACAATAACCAACTTCACATTTTGATTTGTTATCTTACAGTCCAGTCTTTTTTTATTCAATAAGTATTATCAGAAGCTTTCACTTACGGTATAGATGGTTTTTACTGTTAATAAATTTGTTATTTAACAGAAGAGATAAGGCACATAAGAAATACAAAGTGTCATGCCCTGGAGACTCAGGGTGTCCACAGCTCCAGCTTAGTCCACATAAAGCCCAAGGACCCAGTTTGTAAACTGGATCCCGGGAGAAACAACCTAAATGAACAACTAACTAAATGAAAAATGCTTCTTTCTCCTTTCTCTTCCTACCTGCATAGCTACATGCCTTCATTCCTGTCTGCTTCCTTTCTCTTTAAAAAAAAGAAGAAGAAAGAAATATGAAGTGGATGAGCACTAAAAGCTTTGTGATAACGTTAAAAACAGAAATCTATCAGATGAATGTTATAATTAACATGCAATGCAGAGTCCTTTCTGAGGTCAGGGAGTTGTGAAGTATTACATTTGGTAGGAATATAAGAAATCAGCTAATCAGCTAATCTGGTGCCTTTTTAATATAAATGAAGTCCAGGAAAGTTAAGAGGCTTGCTGAAGAACACAGATTTCTAGTGCCAGAGGTGCAAATAGACTCCAGAATCCTGACATGATAGCCATTAAGAAATATTTGTAAAGGAAGAAGAAAATGAATTGAGTTAATCTAAAACAGTTTATAGAATTGTATGGCTTTAGTAAAGAGAACATCATAAAGAAGAGGCACCAGTACCAAACAAAAGTAGCATTTCAACAGCTGAAGAGCTGTTGAGAAAAACCAGATACAATGAGTCTAATCCAGTGTTTAAGGGAGAGTTCTGGTCAGGTGCTACCTTAAGCTACCACCTGTGAATAGATGACTCCTGACTTCGCTGTAGTTTCCGCTCTTTCCCCTACTTCAGAAGGATGCCTAAATATCTCTAAAATGCTTCAAACACAAGTAAAGCAACTCATTCTCTCAACTCTTATCCTTACACTCTGCTCATACTGCTGTATTCTTTTTCTGTACCTACACTTCCAAACTAGACCTTCTATTTCCTTTTCCTCCTATTGGTTGTCAAGTCCTATTGCTGCTGTTTTAGAAAGTATTCTGTAATCTACCCCCTCTCTATCCATATGTTACTACTTTGGATTCAACCCCTTATTTGTTATCTACATTTTTATAGTGATCTCTTTATTGGTCTCCCCTGACATTTCCCTCTCACTCTAGCTAATTATCCAAACTTCTGGAATAGTTATCTTTTTAAATAAGAGATCTGATTATGTCACTCCCTCACTTTAAAGTTTAATCAGCTCCCCATTGCCTACAGAAAAACACCCCAAATATAGTATAGCATACCCTTCATAGTTTGGTTCTAACCTATATCCTTTTCCATATTCTCTTTCCATGTTGTTTCCAAATATTTCCTTATTTCTTTTGCCTGGAATGTGTTCTTTGCCCTTGTGGTTATTTTTTGCTACTCTCTTCTTCCAGTATAACTTCTTCATCTTCATGAAGAGGAATATTCTTTATGATTGTCTTTGTATCCCTGATCTTAACTCAATGACTGGCACATAATAAATACTCAGTAGAGTATATAAGATGCTTACAATAGTAAAAAGGGATGGGCATCATGGTGGTGGTGGAGGCACAGAAATGTGCTGGACAATGTGGAGAGTTATATATGCTTGAAAAGGAATTGCAGTGCACTAATCTTTTCTCCTAAGCTCTGTAGACTTCTCTTGGTCTTAACTCCTTTTAGTTTGTATCTGTTATCTATCATCCACTTACAGGGACCTAACTGTTTCCTACTGTACTTTCAAAGTCTTTTTTTTTTTGCTTCTGGTAACTGGGTGCTAATATGTAAATCTGAATGAAAGATAATGCTGACCCTTCTGCTAGATTTTTAAAATTTATTTTCTTGTAACTTATTCTACATGTTAAAATAAGCTCATATGTATAGGCTCCCCTTTCCTCATATATGTCAACACACCCTGCCTCCACCAAGTCAAGTGTTCTTCACCATTGTCCAGTGGGCTTCACCACCATTTGCCCTCCTCAGCCTCCACTGTCCCATTCCCTATTGGTAGTCTCAGTTCTGTTGCAAGTGTCCAAGGACTGGTTTTATTTCATCTCTTCCTTTGTTTTGTCTCTTCACATTCCACCTATGAATGAGATTATTGGGTATCTATCTTTCTTCTTTGGACTAATCTCACATAGCATAATCCCCTCTAGATCCCTCATAGTTAGATATGCAGGATTTCATCTCTTCTGAGGGCTTCATAGTATTCCATTGTGTATATGTATCATCATCTTTATCCATTGATCTGATGTTGGGCACTTTGGTAGTTTACAGTTCTTAACTATTGTAAACAGGGCTGCCGTAAACATGGGGGTACATAAATCTCTGCAAATGAGTGTTTTTGTATGTGTTGGGTAAATTCCCAGAAGTGGGATGGCCAGATCACACAGGACTTCCATCTTCAACTTTTTGAGGAATCTCCACACTGTTTTCCATAGGAGTTGCACCAATTTGCACGCCCACCTACCATGTAAAAGTGTTCCCATTTCTCCATATCCTCACCAACATTTGTTGTTTCCAGACTTTTGAATAATAGCTCATGTCTCAGGTGTAAGGTGATATCTCATTGTTTTTTTAACTTGTATTTCCCTGATAGCCAGGGAGTAGGAACATTTTTTATAACTGTTAGAATATCCAAGGCAGATATTTCTAGATTGAATTCCTAACTACTGCCTCCTTACCTTAGACTGCCTAAAATAATCACCCCTAATTTTAGCATTATATAGCTAATTATTGAAGGTTATTGTTCAAGAGGAGGCTATGTGATGAAAGTGTTAGGCAAACAAAACTGCTTAAAGACAAAATGGACTAGAATTAAGGAAATAGATGGGGTGGAGATTTAGGATTTAGAGAGATGTCAGTTGAGGGTTTTTTGAGTACCATAGTTCAGAAGTGTCATAAGGGCCTAGAGCAGTGGCAATATTAGTAAAAGGGAACAAAGGCATTTGTTAGATTTGTTCTTCTAGGTTTTCGTTTTTGGTTTTTGTTTTTTTTTAAGAGGTGGGAAGCAGGCAGGAATACAGGCAAGTAGGCAGGCAGGAAGAAAGAGAAAGAAGCATTTGTAAAATTTATTTAGTTGGTCATCTTGTCTGTTCCCCTCAGCCCTGAGCCCTTGAGCTTTACATGGACTGTTCCAGATGCAAATACTTACTAATACCTGAGTCACCAGGGCATGCCTCTCCTACCTTTTTTGTTTCATTAGTTTGGGACTAAGAGACTTTTGTGTATTATGTATGTGTATATGAAGTTGTGTAGCATAGAGTTTTCACATGTCAGTGCTTAACATGTTGGTTAAGTTTGGGAGGAAAATAGATAACTGTGATACATTCTGATTTTAAGTAATGATCCTGTTGACATCCTAATTCTATCTTTTGTATGCTTTGTCTTGCTATGTTATTTGCAGTAAGAGCAAAGGATCTATAGAGTGGAAAATTTTTATCATAGACTGTTTTTTTTGTTTGTTTGTTTGTTTGTTTTTAAGGAAAGGTGCAGGAAGAAATGCAGGCAAGTAGACAGGCAGGCAGAAAGAAAGAAGAGGAAGAAGTGCTTTACTTACTTTATTTCAGTTGTTCATTTTGGTTGTTCTCCCCAACCCTAGTTCTTGAACCAGGGACCTTGGGATGTATATGGACTGCACCGAACCTCTATACCACCGGAGTGTACCTTATCATGTACTTTTTACTTGAGTTTTGATAGGATCTATAGGACTTCACTGGGACTCTAAAATTGGCATAAATCTCAACTTTGTATTTTGTTATTATTGAATTGATTTCATGTCAGCATCTGCAAAACTTAATTCTCTTTGTCTTTGAAACACTAGTTTTTGTCTTTTTGCAGTATCACTACATAACTGGTTAACACTGCGGATAGGCTTCTGAATTTGGTTCAGCTCCTACACGTCAACAACTGAAATTCTCTAAGTTGGAAGGCACTATATAGAACTTTACAATTGCTTTTCAGTATCAGCTAAACAGTTATGGATCAAAATGTGGCAGTTCAGTTATATCTAATTTTAGCTTGTCCAAAATATTTTAAATGGCCACATTTTGTTTTATTATTGTAAAGGTTTTTGTCATTGCCTTCTGTAAACTTCATAATGCTTCTCTTCTAAGTGACTTGAGATTTTTACCATTTAAATCAACACACATGAGGTTTTTCTTGTCCATATGCCACATGCTCAAATATTTGGCACTGTGGCATTCATCGTAATAGTAAAATGATGCATTATAGCCAAATAAGTTTCCACTTTAGTCAGAGGAGTTTTCTTGGACAAAATATGCAGGAAATGCTTGTGAATCATTTTGTGAGTCAACTGAGTCAACTCTACTTTAGATTTTCCTGTCTGTTTCTTTACTGGCCCTTTCTCTGTGTGTGTGTGTGTGTGTGTGTGTGTGTGTGTGTGTGTCTCTTTCCCTTTTTTCTTATTAATGATTTTGATTGAATACCATCATTTGATAAAAGAACACATTTATTAAGCAAATTTCAAATGTTTTTTTTAAATAAGTGAATGGTCTTTTAAATATTTACTTTAAATATTTTTAGAAATATTTTGACATAGAGTATACCTTTTGTAATGAGATTTTATGCTAGTTAATCACATGCTAAAATTTTGATAAAACACTAATTAATTGCATCATTAATTGCATCACAGAGAGATTAAAGTGAAAAGATATAACGAATGATGGACCCCATAAAAATTTTTCTGGCATGCTCTGGTGGAGTAGTAGTTTGGTCATCCTCCTTTGGCTGAGAGTGCAGTCCACCTACATCCCAGGGGACCCGGGTTTATGAACAACCAAGATGAGCAACTAAATAAAATAAAGTGCTTCTTCATCCTCTCTCTTCCTGTCCCCGCTACCTTTGCTCACCTTCATTTCTGCCTGTACTTTTCCTTAAAAAAAAAAACACCAAAAAACAGCTAATTCCCTTCAAAATATAGGTTTTATCAGTTATGAACTTAAAAGCAGTTTACTGTTCAAATTGCCCAGGGCACATAGAATTCTAACATCTTTCTTTTAAGGCACTGAAGTCTTAAGTCCAAATCAGTGTTTATGTAATTATTCATAAAGGAATTTCTTTATCTGATGCTGTGATAGAATCTGTGGTGTTTCTTATCTGTTATTCTCTTAATACAATTTACTGTTAGAGGGGTTGCAGAGATTATTCATTTCAGCCTTCTAGTTGTTATCTTCCCTGGCATACTGCTTTTTGATCAATTTTGGTAATTTATAAGGTAATGTAATCCATTTGTAAATTACTATAGTGGTTAGGAAATGTTGGCAATTTTTGTTCTAAAAGCTAGCTCCTTATATTTTTCAGTTATTGAAAGCTACATTTTCTCCCATACAAGATATATTTTACTCAGTTTTTCATATGACAGTTCATCAAAATAGTCAGACTATTATTATATTAAATTAGTATAGAATAATATCCTTAAGTCTTTCCTATTCCAGACTAAAAGTCCTTCGTTTATTTAGTATGACTCATGTATATGAGTTTCTACCAGAATTACCTTCTTCTGGTTGTTTTATCTTTTAGGGTCTTAAATTTTTCCAAATTGAGCAGAGTATTTCAGAATGTGAAATGACCCATATAATATACAACAATATACAATGGATACAATATTTAGTATGACTCATGTACATGAGTTTCTACCAGAATTACCTTCTTCTGGTTGTTTTATCTTTTAGGGTGTTAAATTTTTCTAATTTGTTCTTATTGCAGTTGAACTTTTCAAACATAAGTGTTTATATCTTATAATTACCCTTATTTTTGTTTCATCTTCATTGAGGTATTTTAGTTTGTCAGTAGCATTTAAATCATGCATTTATTTTTAGCTTACTAGCTATTTCCCCCAAGAATGTATCATGTGAAGACTTCTTATCCAAAAGATTTTTTAAATTATTCACTATATATAGGGCATTGGATATATTTCTTTTGCTTATATTATTAATAGTTTGGGGATGGTGAGGGAACTCTAGAAGTTTATTGAATAAGTTTCTACAAATGTTCAAGTAAACTTAGAAAAGTAAAAGGAAATTACCCCAGAAAATTCATAAAATATAGCATCTTTGTTAGAAAAGTATTTCTTAAAAGTATGATGCATTTGGTTGATTCATTTGATGATAAAATATTGAGGATTTCAGTTCAACAAATACATGGGTATTGTTAACAGGCAGATTTAACAGTTTCAGGGAAGATATTTATAATAACTAAATTTCCTAATGAATTAATATCTAGAATCAAAGAAACTTTTAATTCACCAAGAAGACTGAGACCCCTCCCCCCAGTAGAAAAAAACGAGCAAAGAAAACAAATGGAATTTACAAAAGAACGACACATGAAGAGTTGCTCAAATTTAGCATTGATAAGTAAAATGCAAATTAAAGCAAACTTTTAATTTTCCTCACTAGGTTAGCAAAAATTTAAAAAGCAAAAGTGGATGCGCCGAATTGTGTCTGGGATGTGGAGAAATAGGAACCTTTGCCAGTGTAGGTTAGTGTGCCTGTTCTAGAAGAGCAGTGGGGAAGTTTTTATCATTTAGTTGATAAAATTTAATAGTTCTTTTCCTGCATATCTAACTAGAGATGAATTCTCACAGAGGTTCATAAGGGCACCTAGAAGGATATATTGCTTTGTAGTGTTACTTTAGTTGGCTGACAGTTAAAGATCCTCTGAGTCTGCATTGCTGGTGGAGTGGATAGAGAAAATGTGGAGTACTTTGTATCAATCAGAAACAATGAACTGAGTGTTCCAGAGACTGATAATGAAGGAATACATAGAAACAGATGGGTGCTCCTTAGACATCTTAAAAGAAACAATGTTTTAGAAAGATGAACAGGGGTACAAAATAGAGATGATGAAAAGAAATCATTTAGTGTGAAAAGGGTTCTTAGATGAATGATAATGTACCATGAATAGAGGAATATGATTTAATCTTTAAAAAAGATCTGTCTTTAATATCTTTCAAAATGTTTTCTGGTTGATAACAAGTTTCAAAATATCCTTTGTGGCTGTATACTGTTAAGTGGACAGGACAGGATACAGGATTGGCGGTGGTGATAGTGGTGGGGGTTGCAAGTACAAGCATGTGTATTACTCTCCAGCTTACAATTTAGTGCAAGTGAAATATGTAATAATTATAACCAGAGTATTACAATAAATACATGTGCTAGATGTTCCTAGAGCACAGAGGAAAGAGCATCAAAGTCTTTGTTAAAAACACCAGGCCATGTACATGTACATGACAAGAGGGATTTTGGATCAGTTTCTAAAGATAGTATTTTGCAGATCATCAGTGGTCAAGAATGATTTAAATAATTCATCTGATTCATTTTTCTCTGCTTTTTGTGAAATTTGTATCATCCCTTGCAAGATACCCATCTCTCTGGCATTCTAGGCCATGGTCCTGAAAGTAGTAGTCTTTAATCATGTATTACTCTCTGTCTTTGAGAATTTTGACAGTTTTAATGTAAGAAATTACTTTGGAATATTTGTCATTGTACAGAGGATTCTGTGAATGAATATTTTTCCTTTTTTAGAGAGGTGGTTGACTCAATGGTTCAGCATTTTAAAGTAACTATATTTGGAGACCGTAGACCAGTTTATGATGGGAAAAGAAGCCTTTACACAGCCAATCCACTTCCTGTAGCAACCACTGGGGTAAGATATTTATTAAGAAGTTATGCTTTTGCAATGTCTCCTTGTAAATGCATTTATTACCCTTTTTAATCCATTTTTATTATCATTATTATATATGTATATTTTATATTTTAACTTTATTTTAAAATAATTTCAAACTTATAAAAATTGTGAGAATCATGCAGAGAACTTACAGATACTCTCTGACCAGACTGACCAGTATTGAAATGTTGGCCACATTTGTTTCACGTTCTCTTTTTCTCTCATTTGCTCTCTATATGGATATTCATACTTATTATTCCAGTACCATTCTAGAGTACATTGTATACATTATATCCTTTTATGTGTATTTATTTAGGAGAATAAAAATATATGTTATATATATTTATATATATTTATAAATGTATAATATAGTAATCAATTTCACTAACTTTTGCATTGATAGAATACTTTTGCCTAATCATCCATCCATATTCCCATTTTGTCATTTGTTTCAGTGATGTTCTTTAGCACTTGTTCCCCTTCAGTTTCGAATCCAGTCCAGGTTTGTTTGAATATCATGTCTTTTTAGTCTTTATTCTGAAACAATTCCCCAGTCTTTCTCCCTATCCCCCCTTTTCTTTTATGACATTAACATGGTCAAAGGCTGCAGTTAATTTTTTGTAGAGTATTCCTCAATCTGGGCATATCTGGTGCTTCCTCTTGATTATATGTTGTTTTGGTAGGAATATTACACAAGTGTTTTTTTATTGTTATTTCATTCGATTTTTCACCCTAGCCTGGGTCACAAACCTGAGTCCGTGGACTTTGCGTGGTTCCTATACCAGTGTCTCAGCTGCCTGAACCACCAGGGTGCACCCCTACACGAGTGTTCTTACCAGTGGATCATTATCAGAAGGCACATAATGTGTATTTGTTCCTTTAATGGTGATGCTAACTTTGATCATTTGATTAAGTTGGTGCTCACAGGAGGTTTCTCCTGTGAAGATATTTTTCTTTTCACTTGTGCCTATATACTTTCTTTAAAAAATGGTAAAATACATGTAACATAAAATTAGCCATCTGAGTCATTTTTAAGGTACAGTTGTGTGACATGAAGTACAACACAGCCAGTATCACTGTCCACCTCCTTAACTTTTCCTGCTATAAAGTTGAAGCTCTGTACCCTTTGAATATTAAACCCCCTGTTCCCTTATTCCTCTCGGCCCCTAGCAACCACCATTCTTCTCTTATTTTGACTACTCTAGGGACTTCATGTAAGTATAGTCAGACAGTATTTGTCTGTTTGTGACTGACTTATTTCATAATGTCCTCAGGGGTCATCCATGTTGTGACGTGTGTCAGAATTTCCTTCCTTTTTAAAACTGAGTAATATTCCACTTATGTATATACCACAGTTTTTTATTCATTCATCTGTTGATGAATTTAAATAATGCTGCTAGGGGCATGCCCCTGTGGAGCAGCAGTTAGGTCAGTTGCATCTGAAGGAGGACAAGGCCACATATCCTTGGGTTCAAGTCCTGGGTCCGGGAGGAAACAACCAGTTTGAGCAACTAAATAAAAACAAAATAAAATGCTTCTTCCTCCTCTCTTTTCCTGCCTGCCTATTTGCCTTCTTTCCTTTGTGCACCTTTCCTTTAAAAAACAAAAATGCTGTTATAAACGTGAGTATACAGATGTATATTTTAGTCCCTGTTTTCAATTCTTATGGGTATATATCCAGAGTGTAGTTGCTGGAACATATATATATATGGTAATTCTGTCTAATTTTTGGAGAAATCACCATACCGCTTTCCACAATTGCTATACTCTTTTGCACTTCTACCAGCAATACACAAACGTTCCAAATTTTCTACACCTTTGCCAACTTGTTATTTTCTGTTATTCTTTTTTATTGTAGTCATTCTAATGGACATGAGATGATAACTCATTGTGGTTTTGATTTGCATTTCTCTAATGATTAGTGTTAAATATCTTTTCATGTGCTTTGGGCTATTTGTATACATTCTTTAGAGAAATGTGTGTTCAAATCCTTTGCTTATTTTTTAAATGGATTTTTTGTTGTTGTTGAGTTGTAGGAACTCTTTATGTATTCTTACTAGATGCATGTTTTACAAATATTTTCTCACATTCTTTGGGTTACCTTTTCACTTTGTTGATTGTGTCATTTGACGCACAGTTTTAAATTTTGATATGTGAGATGCTTTTAATGATCCCATTAGATTTCTTTAGTAGTTAAAGATTCTTGCTTGAAAAGATTACTATGTACTAATGGTGATTTTTCTAATTCTATCACTATTTCTGCATTATTTGGTATTCTGCTATAAGGGGAGAACTGCCCCCCATTTATTTTTAGTTATTTGTTAGCCCAAATTGTCCCAGTTTGGCCAGTGGGAGACCTTTAACTTGGTTCCTGTGTCCTCTACACACATCGTTTTTTGAGCACTTCCTTACTTTCCGACACAAGGTGTCCCAGGCTTTCCTTGTGTTTTCCCTGCTACAGCCCTGTAATTATCCATGGTTCAAAGGGCACAAATTTATTTTAGCAGGGGATACAATTTAGCAACCAAATTCTGCCTTCTGGATGTGCTTGTACTACTTTACTGGGTTGTATATGCTTCTAAGTCCTTTCAGTGGATGGAGGCAGGATATACAAATATGTAAATAAACAAAGATGCAAAGTAGATGAACAATAAATAAACAAAAATTCTCACATAGTAAATCTAACATGGATCTTACAAGTTATGGGTTAGACTAATTTTTTCAGTTCTAATCTACCACCATAGATTTTTCCTGTCCTCCCTCCATTGCCTGTCTGTATCTTTCTTCTTTCAACCTGACTCACCAAACATCACCACTTCTACTCATCTACTCAGCTCTACAACACATGTAAAGAAGTTTCTGAATTACTACCCCATACCGTGCAGAAAACAAACCTACTAATAAGAGTTTCAGGTTTTATTTGGTTTCTTAGTTCTTCCCTTCCACCATGCCCCCCACTTGAGAGTATAGTCAGTCAACTGAGTTCAAGGCTTACTTACATTAGTTTTCTTTCTTATTTCTCCTTCTTTCAGCATTTCTTTTTGCAGAAACAAGCAGATGTATGAATATTTTCTCACTTTGTCTTTTCCACAAAAGATGGCATACTGTTTGTAATCTTTTGTAATTTTCTTTTTTCACTTAATAGTATAACTTGGAAAATTTTCCATATCCCTTCCAGGAGCTCTACCTCACTTGTTTTATAGCTTCTAAATGTTTGGGCAGATTGGTAGTTTCCAGGATTTTGCTGTGACAAATTTTAAGGCTGACTTAACTTCTTTAAATGTTTGTCTATTGATTTGACACGAAATTGAATTTTTATATTTGCCTTGTTTTCTCTTAAATACTTGTATTTATAAGTTAAACTGAAAAATAATTGTACTTTTAAACATTCACCAGTTGACTGTCTCCATCAACAGGTAGATTTAGATGTTACTTTACCTGGAGAAGGTGGAAAAGATCGGCCTTTCAAAGTGTCAATCAAATTTGTCTCACGGGTGAGTTGGCACCTACTGCATGAAGTGCTGACCGGCCGGACCTTGCCTGAGCCACTGGAGTTAGACAAGCCAATCAGCACTAATCCTGTCCACGCTGTTGATGTGGTGCTACGACATCTGCCCTCCATGAAGTGGGTGCTTCTGGCTTTTTTTCACTCTTTAGATTTTAAGTGTTAAGGCTTTGCTCCTGAGTGAGTTATGCAGACCTCCGCTGGCTAATCCAGCTGTGGCTTATTTTGATTATTTCAGTTGAGGAAATAGCATGCATGCACATTCATTGACAAAAGTAAGTTACAGAAAGTTCTGTGACCTTTGAAAGTTAATGCACATCATTAGCTTAGCTGTTCTAATAATTACTTTTCAAGAACAATGTCTAGCTCTTTCTCTTAGGAGTTATACATCTTGAGTAACTAATATGTTTTCAGTTCTACCTTGTTCAAAAGTAATTTCATTATTTATAAACTAGTATCAGACTGTTGAAATGGCTGCTCTTTTAATCCACACGTGTGTGTGTGTGTGTGTGTGTTCTGCTGGCCCTTGAACAGCATGGGTTTGAAATATGCAGGAATATGTCTAAGTGGATTTGTTGCAATGCATTGAAACAATTTTTTGAGATTTGCAACAATGAAAACACAGATGAACTATGTATTCCAGGAGTACTACAAAATTAAGAAAAAAGTAGATATGTCTTAAATGTATAAAATATATGTAGATAAGTCATTTTTATCATTTGCTACCATAAAATGTATTATAAAAAGTTAAAATTTGTTAAAACTTAAGTATACAAACCCTTCCAGCCTTTGCTTGGTACCGTTTGCAGTCGAGAGAAATGTAAACAAAAGTTAAGATGCAGGACACCCTGGTGGAGTAGCAGTAAGGTCAGCTGCCTCCAAAGGAGTGCAGTTCACATGTATTCCTAGGACCCAGGTTCGCTTTCCAGGTCTGAGAGGAACAACCAATATGGGCAACTAAATAAAGATAAAATGCTTCTTCCTCCTCTCTCTTCCTGACTGCCTGCCCACTCCACTTCATTCCTGTCTGTACCTTAAAAAAAAAAAAGCATTATTAAATCATAGCCGATTAAATTAATTGTAATTAGCCGTATACATACTGTTCTATTGTAATATTTTTGTAGTCACCTCTTGCTGCTTTTGTGTTTAACTAAATATTATGAGTATCCATCTAAACACCAGGTGAAGCATCCCATATTCATATTATTAGTTCAGGCTCTCCAGTCAATTATATGTCACAGTAAAAAGTGATCTCTCACAGCTTTCATATATTTTTATTGTATTTGTTAGTGTGATATTATAAACCTAAAATAACCCATATGGGACCCATATGAAGTATCACTAATGATTCTGGAAGTACGCCTAAGAAATATTAAAGTACAAGAAAAAGTCAAATTGCTTAAAATGTATAGTAGTTAGTTTTGATGTAGGTACTGATGGATGGTCATCTTGTAAATAGGGTATTGATAAAGTGCAGTACTGTAAATGTATTTTCCTTAAGGTTTTCGTGATAAGATTTTTTTCTCTAGCTTATTGTAAGAATGCAGCAAATAATACATATAGCATACAAGATATGTTAATTGACTGTTACCAGGCTTCAACAGCAGGCTATTTGTAGTTAAATTTTGAGGGAGTTGGCACACCCTTTAGAGTAGTGGTTTAGGTCAGCCTCTTCCAAAGAGTGCTGTCTGCATATATCCCAAGGACCCTGGTTTGTGTCCTAGGTCCAGGTAGAGGAACTAATGTGAATGATAAAAAATTAAATGCTCCTTCCTCCTCTCCATGCTTGCCTGCCTACCGACCTTCATTCCTGCTTGAACATTTCCTTTAAAAATTTTTTTTTGTTTTGAGGGAGTCAAAAATTACATGAGGATTTTCAGCTGCATGAGTGGGGACTGCCCCCAACTCCAGCATTGCTCAAGGGTCAGCTGTGTTTGCGTGTGTGGATATCAGTGTTCTTTTATGTCTTGCAGCCACATGTATGGAAACAGCTTTTTGATCAATCATTTTTTACTGTTTAGCCTTTTCTCGGGTTAGAACTGTTAATTTTTTAAAATCTGCTTTTAAGAAAACATTTTAAATAAAATTTATTCCTATTCAAGCTAACATTAGTTTTAAGAATAGAGAATTTCAGTGGGAGAATCTGATGATTTTATTTTTTGTTTCATTTCTGGAATGGCTTCTCTTTTCTTTCACAAATTTGGAAAATATTTAATTTCATATATTCTTAATAATAAGTATAACTATGATAAAAGTATAACTATAATAAGTATAACTATGATAAGTTTCTGTTATCTGGACTCACCTGTTTTGCAGTTTTGAAATTCATGTATGGAAGGAAAAGTTTTGAATATGGCATTTTAATTTTTGTAGATATACGCCTGTGGGACGCTCCTTCTTCTCAGCTCCAGAAGGATATGACCACCCTCTGGGAGGGGGCAGGGAAGTGTGGTTTGGATTCCACCAATCTGTTCGGCCTGCCATGTGGAAAATGATGCTTAATATTGATGGTAAGGGAACTAAAACCATATACTGTGTTGGGTAGTTGATTTCTGTGTGTGTGTGTGTGTGTGTACATGTGTGTACATCAAGTATACATAATCATATATACGGTGTTTTGAAGTAATATTTGACTGTATTAAGACTAAAAAAGCCTTTATTTTTTATTACATTTCATTTAGAACAAATAGCTTGTTCTAGAATATTACAAAATGAAATAAGCACATGAAAGCAAACATAACAGCTCAAAGCTTTGACGTTATCACCTAACTCATTTATTCTTTTAACTCTCAAGTCAGCGTTTCACTATGAAGCAGATATTTTAAAGGAAGGGATGTCAGTTGGTCATGGCAACCCCAGCATGTGCTGATACTTACCGTGGTTACTAATTGCATTCTGAATTTCAGGTATTCTCTGCTGAATATTTTTGAGCACACATTGAAGTGTAGAGAATAGTTTGATAAACTTGCGTGTATATAGCCATTATCTAAATTTTCTTTTGCTTAGCTATCTAGACTTTTTCTTCCACTGTAGTATTTTTAATTCAGATTCCGGGCAGCATGTAAGTTTGTCCCTACTTCTTAACTATGCACCTCTGAAAATATGTTTTGTAAGATATCCATAATGCCACTATCATATGTAAAACTAAAGTCATTTATTTGGAAGCTTTAATACCTTGTCCATAGTCAGAGTTCCTGGATGTCTCATATATCTTTTTATAGTTAGTTGGTTTGAATCAGGATTCAAACAAAATCCACACATCGCATTTAGCTGTTATGCCTTTTTTAAATCTAGTAGTCCCATTTCCTTCCCTCTTTCTATTTTTTGGTGTTTTTTATGCCATTGACTTGTTGCAGAAACCATCACCTAGTTGTCTTTGGAATAGCCAAAAGCCTACATTTGTCTTGTTTCTTTGTCTCCTGTATTTCCTGAAAATAAAAACCCTAGAAACTTGAACTGTACTTCAAAAAACTTTATGAGCACTTCTTCATATTACATTATTTTAGGAGAAACACAGTATCTGGTGGTCCCAATTTTAGTCATATTAAGACTGATCAGTAGGTTCAGAAGCCTGATCTCTCTTATTTTCAATTTTTCAATCTTTCAATTGCAAATGTTCCATTAAGGAATGTTACTGATACCCAGATCATTTGTTTAGCTAGGGATTACCAACTGATAATTTTTCTGATTCTTTTTTTCTATTGTATTAGTAGGTATTGTTTTGTGGAAAGCCACAATGTTCTTGCTTAGCAGGATGTTCCAGGCTCATCTTATATCTCTCCTGTACCTGGAATAAGGTATAGGATCTCCTCCAAGGATCTTTAGATCTTTCCAAATCAGTAGTTTCCTCATTTTCCTTTTCAATTGCATTTACCAGTATGGAGATATACCACTGAGAGGATATCTTTTTAAAATACCCTTTTGTTTTATACTAGGGTGGTTTTTAATTATTTCTGTTTCAGAACATTATTCCATATAAACGTAGATGTATCTTTAAGATAGATACCTGGAGACAGGTTGATCAAAGACAAATGTATTTGTATTTTGTTTTTAAAGGAAAGACACAGGCAGGAATGGAGGCATTGCAGGTAAGCAGGCAGAAAGAGGAGGAAGAAGCACCCTATTTATTTTCCATTTAGTTGTTCACATTAGTGGTTGCGTATTTGTAATTTTGATAGTTATTGCCAGATTGTCCTCCATAGAGGGCATGTAAACATTTTGCACCAATGAATGAAATTACCTGTTTCCATATACCTTTCACGGGGGGCATAAAACTAAATTTTTGTCAATTGGCTTTGTAAGAAATATTTTACTTAGGTAATTTTACTTTGCATTTTACCATCTTCTCACATATATAAGGATCACCTCATTTTTTAATGAACTTTTTAATGTGTCCAGCCTTTTTTCCGAATGAATTTTGGTCTTCTCCTTTACTGAAAGAAATTTCTAAATTAAAGAAATTAATCCTTTGTGATAGGAATTGCAGATATGATTCCTACATTGTTTGTCTTTCAACCTTTGGTATGGCTTTGTTTTTGTTTCTGGTTTTTGCCATGAAGAAATTTGTCCATTTGTTGGTGTGCATGTGGGGGGGGGGGGGGGGGGTGTAAAAGTATACACAAATACATGTATCAATTGGTCAGTCGTTTAGTATTCATTTATTTACTTAAAGGAAAGGTGCAGGCAGGAATGAAGGTTAGATGGCAGGCAGGAAGAGAGTGGAGGAAGGAGCACTTTATATTCATCTAGTTGTTCACACTAGTTGTTCCAGCCCCAGGTCTTAAACCAGGAACCCTGGGGGGATGTATGTGGGACTGCTCCCTGGTGTCCTAGACTGCTAGCTCCCAGGGCACATCCGTATTACTGGATTATTTTAATGTAATATTGGATTTCTATTTGCTAATACTTGACTTTCTTTATCAAAATACAAAAGTAAGGTTGATCTGACTTTCAATCCCTTGTGTGATTTTTTTTTTCAAGCTTTGGTATTAATGTTAATATTTCATAAAGAATTTAGAAGATTACCATCTTCTAAAATATTCAACAGTTTCAAAATTTATTGAAATTATCAGCTCTTTGATTTTGGTAGAATTCCCTCATAAAATCTTGTGGCCTGCTATGATTTATTTAGATAGGTAACTATTAAAACCCTTTTATTTATTTTATGAAAATCAATCTCAGCTCTCTGGATTTGATTTTGATAGGTTATATCTTACTAGAAAGTGATTTATTTTGCCTATATTTAATTTGTATAGAGTAGTTTAATTTTTTTTAATTTTGTCTATTTTTATGTCTCCTCTTTCCCCCATTTGTTATTTTGTATATTTGTGTTTTGTCCTTTTTACTCTTGATTAAGAGAGGTTTGATCAACTGATTTTTTTTCTTCCAACTTGAGATCTTTTGTTATATATTATATAACATAATGTAATATATATTACGTTATATCTCTTGCTCTCTGTTTTCTAATTCCTTAATTTCTATGTTTAGTTTTATAAATTTTCTTCTACTTATTTTAGTTAATTTGTTTTTCTTAACTTTTTGATCTATATTAATACTATTGTCATTTTTTCAGCCTGATAAAAATATTGAAAGCAGTTTTCTTCTGATCACTGTTTTATCCATACTCCAAAGTCTCTAGTACATAGGATTTTGTTATATAGCATTTTAGGAACTCCAAAATTTCATTTGTTTCCCTTATCATCCAAATACTGTTTGAGAGACTTAAATTTTTCTTTTTATTTTATACATTTTAGTGAATTTCTAGTTGTGTTAATTTGAGAATATAATTTGTATTTCTACTTTCAGAATTTTTGAGGTATTTTTGTAGCCTAATATATATTCAGTTTTTTTACTGTTCAGTAACTATTTGAAAATAAGGTATATTTAATTATTAGGGTAGAGTTAAATAAATTCCCATCAGAAAGCTACCATTTTGATTATGTTGTTTAGGTTATTTGTGTCCTTATTTTTGTTTATTTGTTCTCTCAGGCTGGGAGAAATAAATTTACATTTTCTATTACATTATTTCTGTCTTTCCTTATGTCTCCTGTACTGCTTTCTTCATGTTGCTGCTGTATGATAGGGAGCATATATATATTTTTCTGTTTTCTTCATCATGAATTATATCTTGTACAATGATAAAGTGACTTTCCTTTTATTTGGGGGCAAAAGTCCACCTTTTCTAGTAAACGAGTAAAAGAATTATCTATTTTGTGTACCTTACCCTATTCATTAATTTATTCTTTTTTTTTTTTTTTTTTTTTTTTTGGTACTTTCTAATCACACATAAATCCTGAGAAAAGCGTGAAATGGTTTTGCTTTGTGGACCAGCCTAAAGCTTTTTTTGCTGATGGAGGAGTTGAGCTAAGGAGTCGAGCTAGACTGATAGGAAAAACGTGCATGATTAGTTTTGTTTGTATCAAATTGGTTTATATTTTGTAATTGTATGTTTTGAAATTTTAAATAAGTCATCTGTTTTTGTGATTATTAATGATTGTCTGATACTAGGAAGGTTTTTCCTCCACTAGTAGCTACTTTTGTGCTCTCCTTCATATATTGCTCATCTTTATTTGAAAGCATTGTCTTGTTTCCCTTAATAAGTAATAATAATACTAGCTTTATTCTCCTTTCTTTCCTCTCCTTTACTAATTTTAGCCAAAATAACATTATTTTATTGTTCTTTATAATTTTGCTCTTTAAGATTGCATAAGTTTTTACTACTTGACTTTCAACTTTGAGTTCTATCTCTTACTCCAAGGTGCAGTGAGTTTATTCTTTTTATGTTTTCTACTCCTAACATTCATTCATGTATCTCTCTCTATATTATTATTCCTACCTTATGTAGAGCATGTAACAATCACATTCCATTCTGTCATTTGTTTTCATCTTAAACCTACAGTTAAGTGCATTGATGCTAAATCTGTTTGTCCTTTCTCTGACATTTTTTGTCATCTCTTGTCCTAAAGTTATTTCTTCAAGAAGGGCTCATATGAATAAGAGCTGTGTTTTTGCATTTGAAAGCTATTTGTTTACAGTCTTATTCCTGAAGGACTGTTAGACATAAAATTATTGACTCACACTTTCTTGAGTATCTTTTAGGTGTGTTCCCACTGTTTTCTAACACTGAATGTTCAGTAGAGAAGTACGATATCAGCTTCATTTTCTTTTCCCCAGGAGGGATGTGTTTTGTTTTGTTTTGTTTTGTTTTGGTCTGGTTGCTAAAAGTATTTTTTCCAATCATTTCATTAGATTTTTTTTTCTCAGAGTTGATCACTTTGGCCCAGCTTTATTTAAAATATGGGATTCCAGTGCACCCTGGTGTATTAGCTTGGTCAGCTGCCTTGGACCTGGAGCACATTCTGCATACATTCCAAGGACCCTGGTTCAAGACCCAGGGTTGGGGAGTGGGGTGGTGGGGAGAAACAGCCAAGATGAACAACTAAATAATATAATGTGCTTCTTCATTCTCTCTCTTCCTGCCTGTCTGCTTGCTCGCTTTCATTCCTGCCTGTACCTTGCCTTTAAAAAAAAACTCAGAAATGAAGACTAAACTACAAAGAGTACATGGTAAAATATACATCACAAAAGACCCAGTGTAAGGAGCAAACAAAAAAGAATTTAAAAAATGATAGATTAAAAAATAGACATAAGACTTGCATTTACATTTTCAAAGGGAATTTCCTCCATCCTCCCCTTTATTTTTAAGGAAAGGTGCAGGCAGGAATGAAGTTGAGCAGAGACAGGCAGGCAAGAAGAGAGAGGACTAAGAAGCATTTTATTTATTTTATTTAGTTGTTCATCTCAACTGTTTCCTCTGGCCCAGGGTCATAAACCTGGTTCCTTGGGTTGTGTGTGAACTGTGTCAGCTTAAGACTGCTTATTTATCCACTAAACCACCAGGGTGCACCCATTTTTGAAATTTTTAAAATCTTTTTCTTTCATTTCTTTCATAAGGTCTGCAGAGCTTATTTCTGACTGTCTCTTCCCTGAGTTATTAAATTTCTACACTGAGATCTTTCTCATAGCCACATTAAAAACTTTTAAAATCATTTTAAACATTGATGTTTTAATTTTTATATACTCTGGTTTTCTGTTAATTTTTCAGGGATGTTTTGTTGTTGTTTTTTCATTTTAATGGTATTTTTGTATGGGTATTTATCACTTTTTTGCTGTTCATATTTGAAAGAGATGAGTTTTACTAAACCAGCTGTTCATCCTGGAGTGGGAGGGGGAGTTATTACAGGAAATTAGGGGAACAATAGTTTTCTAGATTTCTCTGTACAAGGCCTTTGTCCTCTAATGTTTCATTGTAGTTGTACTTTTCAATATTGCCACAGCTCCTTTGCCTGTCTGTAATTACATATTTAGGAGGAGATCCAGCTCCTGCCTTTTAAAGTACCTGCCTCAAATATGAACTTTGACAGATTTTGTAAAGGTCATTCAGGAATTCTTTTTACTTCCTTTTAACTCTTCAGGAAGTTTGAAATTCTTGAAGAAAGCTGCATGATTCGTTTCAGAGGGTAGTCCGGTTGAGATTTGTCACTTCTAGATGCCTTCTGCTCACTCTTATGACACTCTTACACCTCCTTTTGAGATTTCTCTGTTCATCTTAGTTGTAAACTTCACAGTTCTCACTTAGAATAAGACCCTCTTTTTCTGGGAGTGAAATTCTGCTATCTCCCCACTGGACTCCTTTTTTTCTTGGTGTCCTCCCATGTTCAGATGTGACTCATTGGTTAAGTTCTGCTAGTTTCAAGTACTTTAGGCCATATTTACTTAAAACTTGACATTTTCAGGTTTTTATCATCTGCTAGGTTCACTTAAGATGTAGGACTTTCTTTTCTTTTTTTAAAAAATAGTATCTATATTACTCTGTTTGAGATCTAGGAGAAAAGTAGAAAAATTTGGAACTAAATTGCCACTATGTTCTTAGTGGAATTTAAGGTTCAGCTTTGAATATTATTAAGAAATAATTTCTAAATAACCCATTGGGCAGAGACATCACAAAGAAAATTTAAAATATTTTTAAGTAAAGGGTAATAGAAATAGTATATGTCAGAACTGGTATCATTGGCTAAAACAATGCTTAGAAATAAAAACCCAAAATGCCTGTTAGGAAAGTAACAATGATGTAAAGCATTCACCTCAAGTTAGAAACATAACAGAAAATTAAATACACCAAGAAAAAGAAAGAAATACTAGCTGAAAACAGGAATTAATGAAGCAAATTGACTTCTATCCTGTAAGTAGAGAGACTTAAAGGTTTTTAAGAGGAATAGTGACATGATCATATTTGTTTTCCAGAAAAAGACCTCTGGCAGCAGTGTGGAGAATAGATAGAGGAGAAAAACTAATCTGAGAAGCCAGTTAGGAGGCTTTTTCAATCACTAGTTCAGGTAAGAGATGGTGATGGTTTAATGTGGGATGGAGAGGAAGGAACATATACAAGGATTAAGTTGGAAAAATGGATTTATGAACCATGTCCAGAAAAACACTGTGTGTAGTTATTGGCACATGGAGCTGATTAGAAACAAATAGTCCAGGTTCTAGGTTTGAAGGAACTGTTTTTGGAAATAAACTACAAACCTGGTGTACCAGTCAGCTCAACCAAAGAGGCAAAACCAGTTGAAAATATATGTAGAGGGATTAGGTGTACACAGTTGTAGGGACTAGGTAGGCAAATCTCAAATCCTTTAGGTAGGCTGTCAGGAGGGACAGGCTGTAATGCATGGGTGTGGGCTGTGCTGCTGTTGACTGGGTGGGACCTCTCTCTCTCTCTACCCCTCTCTCCCTCTCCCCTCCCAGCTCTGGTTTGAAGTCAGCTGATTTGGGGTTAATTCCATCTGCAGAATACTTTCACAGCAATACCTCGATTAGTGTTTGATTGAAGATCTGGCAACGAGTAACCTAGCCAAATGGTCACATCTAAACAAACAAACAAAAAAGCCCACTCCTGCCCTGTAAAATTCTTTGTTATTCAGTCTTTAAAACATCCTTCACGCCTCTTCAGACTCAGTGACCATGCTGTATTTCAGACTATCTTCCAAGAAGGGCATAGTCACCCACACACATTTCAGAAGGGTGATTTCATTCATACCAGATATGAATGATAGTGCTGTCACCTGAATCTACAGTGCAGATGTGCTGCTGCTCGTTAGCTGGGAGTATACATCATGTATAAATACATCACATGTTATATGTCCAAAGCTTGAGGGCTCTCTCTCATATAGACAGAGATGTCTAGTATATAGTTGGAAATGCAGGTATGAAAATCAGGTAGGTAGTGGAGGAAACTAAGTAAACATATATAAATTCATATTTGAAACTATAGAGATGTAAAAACCTCTTTAGAAATAGTATTTAGATTGAAAATAAGTATGAGAAGGATAAATCCATGGAGAATGTTAGCATTTAAGGAAGGAAGAAATGCCACAG
The DNA here is from genome assembly GCA_004363575.1 of Solenodon paradoxus. Taxonomy (NCBI): domain Eukaryota; kingdom Metazoa; phylum Chordata; class Mammalia; order Eulipotyphla; family Solenodontidae; genus Solenodon; species Solenodon paradoxus. The sequence continues at coordinate 94,501 of RJWH01000368.1, read as the reverse complement.
TGAGTGATTAATGATTATCACAGGTAGTACGAGAGCCAAAAAGTGCTACCAATAAAGCCAAGGGAAGAAATATGTTCAAAGAATAGATTATTTCACAGTTATGCAATGGGAACCTTTCCGATAAAAATCAAGAGTAAGACAAGAATGTCAGGTACTGTGACATTTAGTCACTATAGTGTTTTGCTAACTTCTGTTCACCAAACAGGTTTCAATCTACAGGTTACTTCCTCGAGAAGCTTTATTTGACACCTTTCTCCCCGCATCCAACCACCCCCCAACTCTGAGTTAGGTATTTCTCTTATGGATTCCCATAGCACAGTGCGCTCCCTGTAATAGCATGTGTCACCATGAATTCTAAGTGCTTGTTGTTCTGTGTGTCCTATTAAAATGAAAGCTTTATGAAGCTAGGGGCTGTCCAACTTACTCACCTGTATATGCACCCTCCATGCCTAGCACAACTCTTGCTCATATTAAGGAAAAAATAAATAAATAAAACCAAGAACATAGAGGAGGAGCATCGAATAAGCCTGGAAAGTTAGAAAAATATTTATAGAAGTGAATTTTAATAAATATGATGAGATCAAGAATTAGTATTGAAAAGGAAGTACACAGGAATAAAAGATCTCTGGGAGTTTTAAAACTTTATTAAAAGACATAAAAGAAAACCTAAATGAATGAAATACACTGGCCTTATTGAGAATATGTCGATTCTCCCAAATTAATCTGTAAATGCAATTTTAACTAAATTCCATAGGGTATATCATAAAACTTGATAATCATTAAGGTTTAGATGTTGGGCATGCCTTGGTGGCTCGGGCACCGAACCAGTAACTGGGCGCAGACCATTCGTAAAGCCCAAAGACCCCGGGGTCAGGGAGAACAACCATAAAAAAAAAAGTGCTTCCTCCTACTCTCCCTCCCTCCCTTCCTTTCTAAAATTCTACTTCCTCCTTTCCCTTCCTTAAAAAAAAAAAAAAAAAATTGTAAAATTAAACCATCAAGAAGCGTGCCCTAGTGTGTCTTAGTGAGCTAGCAGGCAGGTCCACTGCCTCCAGGTGACCCAGGTTCACTTCCCAGGGATGGAAGAACAACCAAGATGAACAACTAAATAAACTAAATAAAATGCTGCTTCTTCCATCTCTTCCTACCTGCATATGCCTTTCCTTTCAAAAATAAATAAAAATTAAAAATAAATGACAAAGAAAAGTCAAAATAATTTTAAAGAGGAATAAAAAAGGAATTGCCCTCCTTACTTTAAAACTTGAATAATTATACTACACTGCTTAAGTGCAGGGACAGGTTAATGAAGCAGAATATAGGACCTTGAAATAAGTCATGTTTCTATATATGGAAGCTGTAAATTTCAAGGTGACATTTGAAATCACTGATAAAAGTAGAATATTTAATAAATAGTGTTGATACAGTTTTTAACTATATGAGAAAATAATTAGATCCATTGCACATTCTTCCCAAAATGTATTTAAACAAGTGAATTATAATCATAAATGTGAAAAGCAAAACTTTGAAATTCTTTTAGAAAAACAATAGGAGACTATCTCTAACATTGAACAAATTATAAAATGTATGTCACAAAAGAAAATACTTGAAAACTTGACTACCTCAAAATGTAAAGCTTGTCTATTATGAGACACCATAAACAAAGTTAAAATTCTAGGAGAATACTTGTAACTCATATAATTGAGAGCATTGCAAAATATAAGGCTAGAGCAATAGAAATAGAGGTAGTTCACAAGAGAAGAAATCCAAATGACCAATAAACACATTAAGATCAGATTTCACATTTATTAGCAATCAAGAATATGCAAATGAAATCAGTAAAGCACCGTTTCTTCCCTATCAGACTTGTAAAAATGTAAGTCATATCAAATGCTGTAAACTAAAAGGAGCTGTCTTGCTCTATTGGGAAGAATATGACTTGATACAACTACTTCAGAGAGTAGTTTTCCATATCTAGAAAAGATAAAGATGAAATTGTGTATGTCTTAAAAACTGGAACATAGTCTTAGAAACACCTTGCTTATGTACTGGAGGTATTCGTTGTCGTCGTCTTCTCCTTTTCATTTTTTTAAAAAGAATGATACAGGCAGGAATGAAGGCAAGTAGTTGTTCATCTTGGTTGTTACTCCCACCCCCAGGCCTTGGGATGTATGTGGGCTACACCCAATATCATACAGCAAAAGGATATTATTGTATAAATTTAAAACACAACAAAAATATATACTGGGTACCTATAAATGCAGTAAAATTATCAAAACACAGACGAGACAAATACACAACAATTTCAGGATAGTGGTTCCTTTTAGACAGAAAGAGGAATGAAATAATTTGGTTGAGGTACAAGGAAGATATAGAACAGAAAGGCTGTATGTTTCAAGAAAAATGTGAGGATATATACTGGTGTGAACAAATGGGTAACAATGTATGGTGCCATTGTGAACAAAGAAATCAGAAGGTAGTAATTTTTTTTTAAAGATCTGTGCTATCTTAGTAAAATGAAAATAAAGCCTAACATTTTAAATGGATTTATTTTCATTGCTAATCAAACGTAATGCTGCCATGAAAAGTAATGAATGAGGTGCGCCCTGGTGGCCTAGTTTAAACCAGGCACAGTCGACATACATCCCGAGGTTCAAGTCCCAGGACTGAGATAATAATCGATGATGAGCAACTGAATAAAAGTACGCTTCCTCCGCTCTTCCTGCCTGCCTGCCTACTCTCCTTCATTCCTGCCAGCAACTTTCATTTAAAAAAAAAAAAAAAAGACTAAAAATATTGCAGCACTGATTAACTGACTTGCTTATATTTCCTCTAATATTTCTATGTGATTTTGATTTTACAACCATTGCACTTAGTATATTGCTCTGAACAAAAGACCCCTTACTAAACTTAAAATGTACTGGAGAAGACTAGTCTTGAGCCATACAATGAGTACCACAAACAAGCACTGGGTGCAGTGGGAGCAAACCAGAGGAGCCCATTCTGGTCTGTGTTTGGGAACACTTCTCTGAGGACATGACAACTGGGAGCAAGGTAAAAATAGTGATGGAAATAAGCATGAAGAGTAATCTAAGAAAGAGAAATTTAATTCTAATTGTGTGACCGAGTCTTCAAAATGATTGTTTTCACAGTATTTAATATCCTCTCACCTATGTAATTAAACTACTGTCTTTGACCAAGGTAAGACTCAAAAACCTTTTTTCACTTTTCATCATCTCAGAGATGGGTTGATGTCTTAGAAATTGATGTTTCATCACAGCTTAGCTGGCAAGTTTCTTTTAAAATACGTAAAATATTGATGTGCCTTAATATTACTGGTATCTTAGATTTTATTTTTTTAGTGTGGTGGCTTTTAGGACAAGCTCATTTGCAACTACATTTCCTTATCAGTAAATTTGTTGTTACTTGTATATATTTTAAGGTAGTATTTTTTTAAGATATTCTTATTTACCACTTATTATATACTAGATAGAACACTAAGCAGTTTAAATTAATCATCCCGTATAAAATCTATTGCTGTTGTATGAGTTAGGTGATACCCTCAACTAAAGGTTTTTTTTTCTTGTAGCAAACTTTCTATAAAATACTATTTTGTTCCTAGAATATATCAGTGATTATGGAATTCAGTAACTGTAACTTACTTTTTGCTTAAGAATCAAAGTTCACACTGAATATGCTTCCCTTGCAAGGAGAACAGATTCCTATTAAGTCATTTATTAAATACAATATTAATGTTGCTTGCTTCCTTTGTTCATCTTGAGTTCTGGTATTTGAGCTATAATATTTGGTAAATTTGATTTTTACATGAGAATTTTCCTCTTCAAAACAGAATATTTCTTTGGAGTAAAATAAGAGTGATTTCAGACATTTGGAAGGAACTTTATCAGCATGTGGTCAAGCCAGACCAAGTAAAAGTAGCTGATACTCAGTCTGTCTTCACCTTAGAAAACAGTGTAATAACCTCAGGAATCTCAGTGGCAGACTTCATTAGATCTGTTTCTTAATTCAGTGTCAGTCTGCTGGGTATACCCTTCATTTTGGGGTCCTCTTGGCTTCACACTTCTTGTCTCCCTAGGGAATTCCTGTAATAATACCCATTTCCTATATCCTGCCTCCACCTTTTTTTTTTTTTTTTAATATTCAGAAGATTCCTGAGAAAAAGGTGAAACGTAAGAAGTAAAATTTTTGACACCTTTACACATTGGAAGATGTGTGAACAAACCTAAATGATAATTTCGCTTGTTCTCTGTTGGAAGCCTTCAAAAATTGAAAAATACTGTTCCCTTCTTAAATAGCTTTAGTTTAATTTACATATCATAAAATTCACTCATTTTAAAGTCTACATCCATTTTCTTTTGTTTCCCTTATTTTGCTTTACTTTCTAGAAAATTTTCTCAGCTTCATCTACAACCCACTTTCACTTTTTCATTTCTACTGTTTTTAATTTTTAATATCTTTTTTCTTGAATGTTATTTTTTATAGAATAGTGTTCTTGTCTTACAGATGCAGTATTCTCTCTTAGCTCACTAAGCATAAATTAATTTGGAGTTTTCTTACTCTTTTTTTTTTTTTAATCTCTGTCTTCCGCTTGGAGCACTTTCCTCGGAAACATAGTAACCTTGATTATCTACTCATAATTCAGTGGGTATTTAAAACTAGAAGCTAGAAGCTCTGGATACTTTGGAGGGAGCTGTTGGCCCTTGAGCTTCACCTGGTGGTGATTTCCGCAGGCTGATATAGGGAACCTGCAGCGTTAGTATCCGTAAGTGTCTCCTCTTGGCGAATAAGTTTCCCCAAAGATGAGTCTTTTAAACTTCTGCCTGAAGGATAGCAGTCTGATTGCCTGAATTTTGGGGGCCACATTGGGGATCCTAGGTGGGAGAATGTCCCACATGAAATATTCACATTTATAATTATTTAATCCCGTCTGTGTGTTTTTTTAAAGGAAAGGTGCAGGCAGGCAGGCAGGCAGGCAGGAAGAGAGAGGAGGAAGAAGCATTTTACTTTATTTCCATTTGAGTTGTTCACACTGGTGGTTTCCCCCACACACACCTGGTACTTGAACCTAGGAGTATGTGGCCTGTGCCACATACTGTGATGGACCTAATTGCTGCTCCACCAAGGCATGCCTATCCCTTGTGTTTTGATAGTCTTGTACCCTCAACTATGCCTGACATTCTTCCTCTAGAGAGCCTGAGTTACTTTTTCCAGAGACTTAAGCTGCGGTGATGCAGAAATGAAGGACAGTTGTTCAGCAATGTGGAGTTAGGGGGTCTAAGATCTACCTGTTCTCTGACAGTTTTCCTCTTTATTTTTCTGCACCACCCCCATTCTTCTGTCACCAGTTGAGAGGTACTTCATACTGCCTTTTGAGGGTTCTGTATATGCATCGGTTCTGGGCTTTCCTACATAGCTGACTCGGGGTTTCTTTTACTTGGATGTGCTATGTGAGTTACAAATTGTCCACATGATTTTCATCTTCTAAAATATTGATGCATTTCCTATTTTATGTTCTTCCTCTATGTTTGTCTTTTCTTTTTTTTTCCTTGACATAGTTAAAAGTGGAGTTTGGGTAAGAAATGAAATGAGCTACTCACGGTTAATCTACTAACTTAACTCAGAACCTGTTCTTTTTCTTTCTATGTTTAAAAAAAAAAAAAAAAAAGGTCCAAGTAGGAATGAAGGAGAGCAGGCAAGCAGGCAAGAGGAGAGAGAAGAAAGAATATTTTATTATTTTTATGTAGTTGTACATCTTGGATGCTCTCCCCAGCCCAGGACACAAACCCTGGTCCTTGGGATGTATGTGGACTGCACTTTCAGCCGGAGGCAGCTGACTAAAATGTACTCTACCAGAGTATGGATCTGTTCTTAAAAGGCAAAGGCTTTGGTTGTTTCGTCTCTAAATTCCAACCCACAATCCATAAATGAATGATTATATCTGAGTTTACATATGTAAAACTCAGCTGGTATCAAGTTTGTATAGACCTAGTTTCTTCCATGTGGACCTCTGAATAGGGCTATTTAAGCATCCTCATAACATTGTGGCTAACTTCTTCTGAAGCAAAAAAATCCATGATTAAGCAAAGCAGAAGCTATAATGACATTAAGACCTAGCACTGAAAGTTATATTCATTTGTATTAAGTGTAGAAGAAACACAAAGGTCGAAATTCCATAAGGTGACACTTATTAGGGACCATTTTAGAGTCTAGTTACTATACAAAGTTTTATCTTAAACTAGAAAAAGAACACATTAAACCCAAAGTAATAGAAGTAAGAAAGATCAGAGCAAAAAATATTAGAAAACAAAGAGTACATACCATTGATAAAGCCAAAAGTTGGATCTTTAAAAAGTTTAAAAAAACTTCTAGCAAGATTAATCAAGAAAAATGGTGTTTGAGACATTAGCATGAATACCATGTAAAAGACAAAGATCCATGTTTGCCACCCAGGACCAGATTGAACAACCAAAATAAATAAATAAAGATGATCTCTCTTTCCTTCCCTCCCTCCCTCCCTCCCTCCCTCCCTTCCTCCCTTCCTATGCTTCTTCTTCCTTGCTTCAAAAAAAGTTTTTTAAAAATAGAGAAAACAAATTGCCAGTGTCAGGAGTGAAGGAGGGAGTATCATGAAAGAGCCTTCAGAATGGAAAGGTTAATATGGGCATGTTATAACAATTTTATTCCAAAAACAGAACTTTACAAAAATTGACTTAAGAAGTCATCTGAATAGCCTGTATAAAAGAAATCAAATTAATAATAAATTCTAATCCCCAGTGATTTCACTGGTGAATTTTGTCTAATAATTAAAGAAAAGCCATCAATCATCCACAAATTCTTTTAAAAAATTAAAGAGAAGGATTTTCCTACTCATTTTATGAAACTAAAAAACCTAATAGTGACACCAGACAATAACATAATTATAACACACAATAATTTAGTGCATATTAATTACCATGATGAAAATTTATAACAAGCTACCAATAAAAGGAAGCGTCTGCATGGCATGCCCTGGTGACTTAGCTATTAAGTCCACTTACATCCTAAAGGTCCAGGTTCATGACCTGGAGCTGGAAGGAACAACCAGGGGAAGAACTAAACAAACGCTTCTTCCGCCTTTCTCTTCCTGCCTGCTTGCCTATGCACCATCATTCCTGCCTGCACCTCTCCTTTAAAAAATAACAAAACAAGCATGCAATGATTATTTATTAAGTGACAAAAATCAAAAGATATTTCTAACAGCAGCAAAAAGTTATCCATTATTAATCTATTTAAAGCTACATGAGTTAGGGTATATTCCAAAACCCCAAAGACATTTAAATGACTTTAATAAATTCAGAGATCTATGTTCGTGAATTGTTCATGAATTAAAAGACTATTCCACTGATTCTAAACATCTAGCCTATTTTGGTGAATTTTTTCCTCTTAGTTGAATATTACACACTATCTAGATTTTTAGAATCTAAGTAGGTGATGATAAGTCATTGTGTGCTTCTCTCAAGTAATATCTGTATTTTACTTATCTGAATTCTAGCCATTGCCCATTAGTTTTAATTGTCTAAGTATAATCACAATTTTATCCATTCTTTTCATGAACCTTTATGTTGTTTCCATTCTTTTTTCTATTAAAAACATGCTGCAGTGAGCATTCATGTTTCCTCTGGAAGATACAGAATTTCTTTAGAGTGTATCTTCCAATATAGTGGAATTGTTGGGTTGAAAATTACCGTCAGCAGTATAACCATTTATGCGACTACGTGCAGCACCTTTCTGAGCTGTCTTCATTACATTCGCCCTTCAGATTGTGCTACTGATCTTGAGATCTTTTGCCGATCCTGGTTGGTGTAAAAGAGTAGCTCAACATTGGTTTTATGTCTTGATTTATAGGCACTCATTACATATTCTAGATACTTTTTATATGTATTACACACTTCCTCTACATACATCAGTCTCGCCTACTGGGAATTTTTTGCTTCATTTATGGTGTCTTTTTTCTTACACAGTTTTTGTATCTTGTTTAAAATATACTTCCTTGCCTCTCTGATCATAAAGCTATCCTGTATTTTCTTCTGCATGTTTGTTTCTCTTTTCATATTTAGTTTTCTGAATAAGAAAAAAAATTTTATAGTATGAGGTAGGCTGTCAAGTCTCTTGCTAGTCTATGTGTTTATCCCCCACAGTTTTTTAATTTAAATAGGATTTTAACAAATCTTAGTAAAGTATAAGGCTGTCCTTATTCTTAAAAATTGTCTTTGTCTTACTTTTCTTATTTCATTGCTTCTTTCATTTTCATTTTTTCAATTATTTTTTTAAAGGAAAGGTGCAGGCAGGAATGAAGGTGAGCAGAGACAGGCAGGCAGGAAGAGAGAGAAGGGGAAGCGTTTTATTATTTTATTTAGACGTTCATCTTGTCTGTTCCCCAAGTCCCGGGGTGTGAACCTGGGACCTCAGGATGTCCGTGGACCGTGTCCCACCCCCACTCTACCAGGGCGTGCCTCATTTTCGTTTTAGTATCAGCTTTCTAAGTTGCAGTGGTCTAGGGAATTAGATCGTGTTAGTATTTTAAATTCACTTTGAATTTGCAGATTAGCTTGGGAATACTTTGCATGAATAGGATGTATTATTCCATTTTTGTAGATCTTCTGTAGCGTCTTTCAAAATAAAGACACCTGTTCTTTCTGTAGTTCTTACACGTCTTTTGTTTGGACTTCAAGTTCCTTATGTTGTTGTGTTTGTGCTTTTAAGACGTATCTTTTTGCAATTACATTTAAGTTGGTTGCTAACGTATAAAAATATATTTTATTTTTGGGGCATACACCTGTGGCTTCGGCAGCTGCGGTGTTGATGTGCTGACCGCGTGGCCCCCGACAACCTGGGTTTGAGACCCAGGGCCAGGGTGAAAAGCCGAAATGGACTACGGCATAGAGACAGATGTTTCTTCTCTTCTCCCTCCCTTCCTTCTTTCTCTCTTAAAAAGAATAGAAAGTAACTTATTTTCATATGTTGATCTTAAATTAGGCAACCTTGCTGAACTCTATTTCTATAATTTATAAATTTTTGCGTAATTGTATGTGGACAATCTTATTGTGAAGAAGAAGAATTTTCTCTCCAATCTTTTTTCCTTTTCTTTCTGTTAACTTAAGTTACTTGCTAACAAGGATTTCTTACCAATTAGGTTGGATATACCATAGATTTTTGGTAGATACCTTTTATCAAAGCAAAGAAGTTCCCTTCTAGTCCTGGTACAGTAAGAATAGTGACTATTTTGCCATTATCTATGGAAATGCTTATCTGCTTATTTCCTTTAATATATTAATTTGGTATATTTTGCTAATAGATTTTTAACTATTGAATGTAAGCATTACTTTTTCAATTAAAATTAGCTAATTTGTGAAAGAGTAAACAATAATAAAATGCTTAGTATTTATAAAATAATGTTAAGGATTCAAAGAAGGGATAGAGAAAGAGATCTTTGCTCACTGAGATTCACTCTTACTTTGATTGTACTCACCTAATTCAACCCATCATTTATAAAAGCTCTTTATTGCTAACTTTAATTTTTTTCTCAAGTGAAAAATTTAATTGTCTCCACACTCCTGTAGAGAAGACAGTAAACAGTAAAATGATTAGAAGTATAGCAAGACAAACAACAGGGGAAAATAATAGAAGAATGTTAAATAAGATAAACAATGTCTGTTTAGTAACTACAACTGTAATATAACACAGAGTTGTGAATGCTAATATTACAGTAATTCCATGAAAAAAGTTTATCTGTAAGATTAAAGGAAAGGCAAATTAAGCTTGTTACTCACCTTATATTTATTTTCTCTTATCTATTTACTTAAAAAAAATTAACCTAGAAGTAATATGTGCCTATGTAGTATGTCTCCTGCCAGCCTTTTTAAAAAAATGTACAGTATTCTCAAACATTGTTTAATAGAGAATTATATACATTTTAGCTGTCATGGATTTGAGTAAGATATCCAGAATGCTGTTATTGCACTCTTAGCAGACTCTTTTTGTGTTAATTAGTTAGAAATTGTGGAGGTGTATTTAAAGTTTATTTGGATGAAAATATAGCAATGAGCACTGATTTCTCTTAACTCTTTCCTACAGAAGTACTCTTGGATATATAAACACACAAACAGGAAAAGATATATGGATGTTCACTGAGCTTTTTTTTTGTATTAGTAAAAAACAAAACTGGCATGACTAGCTATCATTAGGGACATGAAGTGCATCCAGATTCCCTGCAACTGTAAAAAGAACGCTGTTATTCCATTTCAGTCCATTTAGATCTCTCTAACGTATAGGAGAAAATAGTATCAAAGCCCAGAATTGTTTCTAGTGTCTTACCATCTCTGTTCTTTTTTATTAAGAGGGTAAGAGAGTATGTACTCAATTTATTAAGCACCCACATTACAGAATAATGTGAAGCTGTTAAAAGAATATACTAACATGGATAGCACTCTAAGATATGGTGTTAATTTAAAAATTAATAATGAAACAGACCATAGAACATAAACTACCTGACATCATGTAAAAAAATGTTTATATACATTTTTGTCTTTAAATGTACATTTTACCTTTCATATTCACTTATTAAAAGAATACTATATATACAAAACTAACTACTATCAATGGTTATTTCTTAAAGATGTTTGGAGACGGGGGAGGCTAAGACCAGAAGAAATCTTTATTCTGTATTTACTCTGTTTAGTAGTTACTCTGCATGGTCTCATATCGAAACTGCTCAGTTTTGGAAGTTATTTTATATGTATATAAAGGATAATTTAAAATCTGTGATTAATCATTATGGAGCCTGAGATCAAATTTCTGAACTTTCAAGGAAATATTAATTTGCAGTGTGTGTATTTTCTTCCTAGTTTCTGCCACCGCCTTCTACAAAGCACAGCCTGTGATTCAGTTCATGTGTGAAGTTCTTGACATTCACAACATTGATGAGCAACCAAGACCTCTGACTGATTCTCATCGGGTGAAATTCACCAAAGAGATAAAAGGTGAATTAATTAGCATTTGGAACAACTATAAAAATGCATGTATATAACAAACTTTTATTGAAAGATTTTCATAATTAAAATCTATTCATGTAACATCACCTGTAAAAACTATAGATCAGTTGTAAAATGTTACGTTAAATTCATTACCATAACATCTTAGGTAGTTGAATGAAAGAAATTGCAAGTAATGGAAACAGTATCAATACCAACTAATTTTTTTCGTTAGTACCCTTTCCCTTACTAGTTGAAGGTATAATAGTATCTCATGGGAAAATGCTTCTCTAATACAATCAAAAGTAGGAAGCTTATTCCAACAACATTATTACTTCAGAAGTGGAGTCAATTCCTTATTTTTCTGAAATAATAGCAGACTATCTTCTCCCTTTGAAAATTTATGGATATGGGGCTAGCCAGTTTCATGTGTTATTCTAGAGTTGAAATTTAGTTATTTCATGTGTATTATACCATTCATCATTAATCTTGCCTATTTTGTTAGTAGCTAAAAAGTATGTAGTGATATTACATCATATGTACTTTTTACTAACAGATTAATTTCTACCTGGTCTTCCAAAAAGAAGAAAAAATAATTTTAATAGTTTTAAAAATTATATTTTATATATATTTACTCTTTATAGCTATGTATATTCCTATATACATACGCAATTTTATATACAAATCCCTATACACTGTACTTCACCAGTATTTTAGAGGATTATTTAAGAGGAATTTTGACTATGTAGAATTCTTGCCTTGTTTGCAGCTTCAGAATCTAATCCGCATATAAGTTGTGAATCCACTGTACTTAATTCTTTATTATTATTTAGCCATCAAGAGAAACTGGGTATTCTCTAATCAGAATTACAAATAAATTCTGTTTATGTTGTGTTAGCTCTTAAATAGAAGAAAATTGTTATTTAAGATCTTGCCTATTTATTGCAGATACTTTTCAGCTTATGGTTTGAATATAGCATTGAAGTTTGTTTACTGAACATCTTAACGTTCCCAAGTCAGTTAGAGTAACTGAATACATCCTGCTTGCAGTAATCGTTCATTCTTTGCTATTTAGTAACCCAGAGAGAGAGTCATTGTAATAAAACATTAAATGAGAAAATCTTGCTTTGAAAATAAACATGCATTTATCTCCAGTTATTTAAGTGCAAAAATAAGAAACTGTTCTATATTACTGTTTTGCAACCATACCATTGTCTGTTCATAAACTGTATTAACTGAACAGTCAGCGTTGTCAGAGGTAGTGCATTACCCACCATTAATTTGTGATCATCTAAATGCCATAGTTTCCAGTGGAGTTGCTGCTTAGTTACCACCTCTGATATCATGAAATCATTTACATTATTTTGCGGTAACTATGCAATCAACTCATATCACCACTCTATCACAGAAAATACAAGATGTACAGAACAAGGATTCGGCTGCTGCCCGAAGAGCATGGACTCGATCTTAACTTCAACTGCTCAGGGGCCCAAAGAAATGACTGAAAAAATGACTAGAAAGCATTATAAAGTTGATGTTATAGTGAAGGTAAAGCCAAGTTTATAGGTTAAATTTTTGATTTATTAAAGCCAAAAAATTTTTTGGTTGGATGGAGGGTTTGGGGAGGGTCCCGGGCAGATAATTATCTAGATCATTTAAAAATTTTTCAACTTCGATAATCCCTAGATTTGGTTCTAATTCTTAGGTACCTATACCCCTAGATTTGGGGTAGAGAAAAATCCTAGTTGGGTCTAATTGACAAACCCATTACAGTTTTTCTCCATGAAAAGTCAAGAAAGCCTTTTTTTTTTTTTTTTTTTAAAGAGGGCTCTTAAAAGTACATCATGTGTTCCCACCAGAGTAACTCAGGAAATTCAAAGTTACATATTCAGTACTGTATATTTGGGTTTAATTTTTAGCTGACGTGAGGAATTTTTTAACTGTCATGGATACAAACTGTGCTCTAATTAATAGATTTCCTTAGTATGTTCATTTTGTTCCAATTGAACTTTCCCTGAATATTTAATGGTAACTTTAAGATAGTTTCTTTGTTCAATAATTCATCATAAACAACAGAACTATTGATGAAGTGTATACTGAACCATATTTATATAAAAGTACCAATTTATTTTTGGTTAAAACTTATTTAGTGTAATAATAGAACCTTACAAATAATTTTCTTGATTTAAGGGGAAGACTTGAAAGCAAATTCTGTAAAGTACTATATAGATAACAGAAATTTGTTATAAATGTTTCTGTTGTTTTCCCCCTAAATATATTATTTACATCTTGCTTTTATTGTTGGTATTTCTTTCTTATGACTTTCCCTTGGTGATCCTTTATTGTATTCTTCTTTATAGTATAGAGCCATTAGGAAATGCTCTGAAATTATACAACTTTTAATTTTTATAAAGTTGCTAATAAAAACTTTATCAATTCAATTAAAAGTACTTCTCAAGAAAAACCCACATCAATCTGGCACAGTGACTCATATCCATTTAACATCTTAATTGATGATCTATCAGAAGAAAATGTTTACTAGTATGAGTAAACTTTGCGTTCAGTAGTGTGATTAGTAATTTGGTAGGAACATAAGCTATGCTACTACAGGGTTTCTCAACCTTGACACTATTGACATTTTGGACTGAATAATTATTTGTTTCAGTTGGAGGGGGTAGGTGGCACTGTCCTATGAATTGTAGGATATTTAGCAGTCTTCCTGGTTCCAGGAATCCCTAACTCTATTGTGAACTAGGTGCCAGTAGCTACACCCAGTCATGACAATCAAAAATGTCTCCAGACATTACCAGGAGGGTAAAATCACCTCTGGTTGAGAACTACTGCACTACAGGAATCACAAATATAAAAGGATAATAATACAAAAGTAATAACCAAAATAGTCTAAGAGAATTAAAAGTTATCATTCACCTACTCCTTTGTCTATTTTCCTCCTTAGGAATCTTGGCCATAAAAATGCAACTGCTGTGACCAATAGTTACTGTATATGTTTGTAACTCTTCTCCAGGTAGCACCAAGACTGCATTGGCCAATACAGTAACCACTAGCCATATGTTTCTGTTTCAGTGTAAATGTCGATTAAATTAAAATTTCCATTTCTCAGTCATACTAGCCATATTTATGTGCTCAGCAACACACGCTGCTAGTGATTACCATAGTAGTGCATCTGTAGCGCTGCATAAGAAAATTCATCCCAAAGAATTTCAGCCAGTGATTTGAAAGTTCATTACAAAAAGATAAAACATAAGCCCATTGCATCATTTCCTAAAATAGACCTGGGATCTTTAAACCCGTAATGTCCACATGTGGAGTTCAAAAATTCAGGAACATCTAAAATCATGCTAAGCTACGAGTATATACATTTTTCTAAGAGTTTACCACTTTCATCGGATTCTCAGAAGTGGTTGGTGATTCTCTAAGAAGTTTGGGATCACCTGCTCTAGAAATTATGTTGTCTGCATGTGATTTCTAATAGTAGAAGTGCTGTGTCACTGTATTAAACGTCACCAAAAGTAGCACTCCACTTCTGCTTGAGGGGCTGGGCAGCGCAGTGGGTGGCAGAGAGGTTCTTTCTTCCCGCTTCCTGAAGGACCCTCCCACTTTATGAAATTCTGATCTTTAGTCATTGTATGTTGACTGGGCTATTCAAAGATTACTTACTTTAAAGGTTAGAGAATATCCTAAAAATGATTGTAACTTTTATATCTCCTTCCCTCTCCCAGCAGAAGTACCAGAATTTGTTATAAACAGGGTTCTTTTTTTATTATTATTAATGGAGAACTTTGTCCCTGGATCTACAGACTTTTCTAATTACTTTATAATATATATTTATATATTTATATATATTTATATAATTATTTTATAATTCTATTAATGTGTAGAACTTGATAGGATAGGGAAAAGGTTTAGACTTAGGTCTATTATGAGTGTAACCACCATAAAGAGTATCATATAGAAAACCCTGTGTTAATAGCACATTGCCTGTATCACAGATGTTCTGTGATGTTCTCTCTGTTCAGATTGTGAGTTCTTGTAGCACTAAACAGGCTTTATAACTCTAAATATTGTACATGTGACCATTCTGTAACCTCAGTTTCTCTTGTTGGGAACAGGTCTGAAGGTTGAAGTGACTCATTGTGGAACAATGAGACGGAAATACCGTGTTTGTAATGTAACCAGAAGGCCTGCCAGTCATCAAACGTAAGAAAAGCTGGTATTTGTCAGAGCAGAGATGGTGTGAAGCAGCTTGCTCGAGTTAGTGGATTGGAAGTTTTGCTGACTCATAACGAGATAAGAGTCATTAATGTGTACTTCTTTTTTTTTCCAGCTTTCCTTTACAGTTAGAAAATGGACAAACTGTGGAGAGAACGGTAGCGCAGTATTTCAGAGAAAAGTACACTCTTCAGCTGAAGTACCCACACCTTCCCTGTCTGCAAGTGGGGCAGGAGCAGAAACATACCTACCTGCCGCTAGAAGTAATGCGTCTAGGTTGCTTACTAATATCCTCCTGTTAATTAGTGGGGATCTTTGATAGTCCATAACTTACTTCATATTCCCATATTTCTTTTGGCATTTGAAATGTTTTAAAATATTAATTAGAATATTCTCAATTTTTACTAATAATATGGAAAAAAAATCCACAATCCTGCTTTTCTAATTTAACCACTGAAAGCATTTTGGTAACATGCCTTTTCAGCCTTTTTATTTTTTAACTTAGTCATACTGTGGAGCACTATCATTTACTGCTTTTTTATTTACATGCTATTAAAAAGAAGATATTCAATGAAGTAGAATTTTAATTTGCAATGAGAGTTTGAAAAAAGGTATAAACATCTAGTACAAACTTTTTTCCATTTGTAGGTGTGTAATATTGTAGCAGGGCAGCGATGTATCAAGAAGCTCACGGACAATCAGACTTCCACGATGATCAAAGCCACAGCAAGATCTGCTCCTGACAGGCAGGAAGAAATCAGCAGATTGGTTAGTACTTAACCCGGAAATGAGACTTAAAAACGTGTTAGGGTGGGTGGAATACTACACTGGCCCTTAGATGAAATCTTGTCATTTGAATCAATATGAATGGAACCAGAGGGGATTATGCTAAGTGAAATAAATCAGAAGGAGAAAGATAGAAACCGGGTGCTCTCACAGGTGGAACATGAATAGACAGAACAAAGGAACACATGGAACCAAAACAACCCTTGGACACTTGCAACAAAACTGAGGTTACCAACAGGGAATGGGACTTAGGGTCGGGGGGAATGGTGGCAGAGCCCACCGGATAGTGGTGAAGAGCACATGGTGATTTGGTAGAGGGCAGGGCGTGATGACATGTATCTGAGGAATGGGGAAACTGCACATATGGGGAACCTACACATATGAGTTTATTTTAATTTGTAGAACAAAGTTACTGCAATAAAATACTAAAAAGCTTAAAACAAAGCAAAGCATTAGGGTGAGCTAATAAAGAACCATGTGCTTATCAGCCCTTACTTATTACCATTACATGGGCTATTAGAATTAAAAGGGATCATGGAAGTAATCTAGTGGTATCTTGATGATCATCCTTAATGGGTTCTCTGAAAAATGTTAGCTGCACCTAACTTAGCTGCAGACTCTTTAATTAGATCCAGAACAGATTCCTTCAGAACTAATATTTCAACTTAATAAACTGGAACTTTAAAACCTCTCACCTAAAAAAGGAGGGGAAAAGGAGGAAAAGTCAAGATACTATGACTAATGAAAATGAGACTCTTAATTCTCAGTAGTGTTACTTACCTCCCAATATCAGGCTGGTCACCACAGGATGAATGAAGAAATATAAAACAGGCGTGCTCTGGTGGAGCTGCGGTTAAGTCAATATCCCCAGAAGGGCACAGGCCTCATACCCCTGGTTTCAAGTCCTGGGTCCGGGAGGAAGCAACCAGTGTAAACAACTAAATGTGAATAAAATATAAAAAGAAAGAAAGAAAAATGTAAGACAGCTACAATCATGTAGGGTCTCTAAGTTGTTTCATTGTCCTAAATGGAGAGGAAGGAGGAGTTATTGATGTCATTTTATAAAACCGATGGAAAAATAATGAAAAATCAGAGCCACTTGGCTCTTAGCTTACTCTCTTCTTGAATACTATTTAAATTTCCCAAGTGGCACGCCCTGCTGGAGTGTCCATTGGGCACAGTCCACATCCATCCCAGGGTCCCCGATTTGTATCCCAGGACCAGCAGGAACTACCAAGATGAGCAACTAAATAAAATAAAATGCTTCTTCCTCCTCTCCTCCTGCCTTCCTGCCTCTGCTCGGCCTCACTCCTACCTGTACCTTTCCTTAAAAAAAAAAAAAAAAAAAATACACACACACACACACACACATTGCCCAAGTTAAAAGAAGAAATAAATGTTGAAAATATGAATATTACCCAGACAATTTAATAACACTTTCAAAAGCAGCTTCAAAGGTTGTTGAAGAGGTTGCAGAACTGGCTCTTTAATTTTGTAGCCAATTGTAGAAAACAGACCTTTTTTTCTTATAGTTGCTTGATATTTAATTGACTTGATTGTAAATGCAGGCTGGTTCTCATAACTGAGTTTTTTCTGTTTCTACTATAACAAAATTTTAAAACCTCTAAGAGGCACACACCTGTGGCTTAGTGTCTAAGGTGCAAGCCATGTAAAGCCCAAGGACTCAGGTTTGAAACCTGAGACCAGGTGGAGGAAAAACAAAACAAAATCTTTAAGAGATTAGATTAGAATTAGATCACTAACTCTATAAAAATCTCAATAACTAGTCCTAACTCATTTATTGCAGCTTAACTGTTCAGAGAGACAGTATTTTACAGTGGCTTAAAACAGACTTTGGAGTCTTAACAGCTCTTGGTTCAAAGTCTATCTTCTCCACTTACTGTTACTCCACTAGTACTGTATTATAATTTTAGCATCTCGAAGACTAAACACAATGAGTAGGAACTATAGAATAAAAATATTCATGGAGGTATGCCCTGGTGGAACAACAATTAGTTCAGTTGCCTGTGAAGAGGCAAGCCACACACACCTGAGTCAGAGAGAAACAGCCAGTGTGAACAACTAAATAAAATGCTTCTTCCTCCTCTCTTTTCCTGCCTGCGCCTTTCCTTTAAAAAAAAAAATATATACATGGTTTCAGCTTTTATGTCACTTGTTTTTTGCTGTATGATCTTAGGACGTGTGCTTAACTGTACCATAGCTTTAGTTTTAGCCTTTGTAAAATGAAGACCTTATGGAAGTCCTGTTCTTATAGTCATAAGGTCATTGTGAAAATTGTAAAGCATATAGTACAAAGCACATCACACAGCAGCTCTTAGTATGTGGTAACAGTTGCTCTTTGTAATTGTGCAACGGTGCTGTGTGCTAAAAGATACCAGAAATGGATGACATTTTAAACTTGAAGAAAAGATGCATTAATTAATGCCTAATTTAGAAAACAGCTGCTTATAGTGGGGATATTCTTTTTATGTATTTAGACTGTATCGTTTTAAATGGATTTTTATTCAGAAACTTAAACACTCCTTCTTTTGTTAACCTCATTTGATTTTTACCTGAGAGCAAGTAAGTATATTTTGAAAAACATTGTTACTATGGCATGCTTTAAGCATGAATTGCAGTCTGAGATCCAAGTCTACACTGAATTATAATAAATTATTTTTGATTTATGTATGTATAGATTCCATAAAACTACATACCTCATACTGACCTTATCTCAAACATGTTTGATTAAGTAAAAAAATGTTTAAAGGGAAGGTTATACCCTTTAAAGGAGTAAAGTCAAGTAGGCAAGCAGACAGGAAAAGAGAAGAGGAAGAAGCACTTTATTTTACTTCTTCATCTTGATTTTTTTCCCGGCCCCCAGGTCTTGAACTGGGGACCTTGGGATGTATGTATACTACACCCACCCAGCGAACTAACTGCTAGGCCACCGGAGTGTGCCTCATTAAGTAAATTTTATAATGTGACATTTTTATCTGAAAATATTTATATAAATATAAATTATAAATCAAGTAATTATAAAAAACTTTGGGATTATCAGCATTTGATATGGAATGCCACATAAAATAAACTTTAATAGTATACATATGGGTTATCTATAATTAGAGATTCTTAACCTTTTTTAGGTCAGGTATTTTTCTTTTACACTCTGTAGACCACCTTCCCCAAAGTATATTAAGTTTAATCATATGAAGTTACCATTTTCGTAAGTCATAAATAGTTAAAATGCCTTATTATTCAACCTAACAGGTTTAAATTTTGTGAAAATTACCAGAGGGTTCACATACTTCCCAAAGTCCTTTCATAATTTGTCATCACCAGGTTACGATTCTCTGCTCTAAAGTTAGGGCAGCAATAACCAAACCTATGGTAGGACATTTTTGCCATAAAAATAGAGGATTCTGATGAGTAAAGCAGGGAAATTTGGGGAAATTTTAAAGTAACTACAGACTTTTCTGTTTTTAGGTAAGAAGTGCAAATTATGAAACAGATCCCTTTGTTCAGGAGTTTCAATTTAAAGTTCGGGATGAAATGGCCCACGTTACTGGACGTGTACTTCCAGCACCTATGCTCCAGTATGGAGGACGGGTAAAGTCTCTTGATAGTTTTTCATTATAAACTTGCAGTTTCTATATATGTAGAGAAGAACATCCTAACTAACTCTGGAATTCATAAAGTGTTTTGTCATTCCAGTGATACTTTCACTGTTGTTGTTTCAAGGTGAGTTTATCTTAGCTTGTGTTTTATAAATTTTTGTTCTATGATAACTTGATAATATTGACATATCCCAGTCTGTTCTCTGTAGAACAGCAGATATTTAACAATTCAGCAATGAGAAATACTCATTCTCAGCTCACTGAAATAAAGTATATGTTCGTTCTTTTGTCCTTTATTTTTCTTTCTCCTTTTTCTGTAGAATCGGACAGTAGCAACACCAAGCCATGGAGTGTGGGACATGCGGGGGAAACAGTTCCACACAGGAGTTGAAATCAAAATGTGGGCAATCGCTTGTTTTGCCACACAGAGGCAGTGTAGAGAAGAAATACTAAAGTAAGGCGTGTCATTAGTTTGGCTTTGGGAACTTTTTCTGTTTAGACTCTGTATTTCAATTTTAAATTACTCCACTGATGTTCTAACAGATGTTGTTTCAGTATGGAATTTCTTTCAACACTTAACCTTAAAAGATGTTTCCGAATCATTTGATGAATATGCTTAAATTGTTCCCTCAAAATAAAGTCATTGATTCATTTTCCAGCTCCACTTATGACTGTCCGTTCTCCAAAACTTAGACTGCTCTGACAAAGAATGCAGTAGTGTTTCCCCTGATCCATGATCGCTTCCTACTGTTTCCCTTACTCAGGTCAAGCTCGGCCCCAAAATATCATGTACAATATTGTGTTTAAAGAGAGAAAGGCCACATTGACATAACTTCCATTACAATAATTGCTGTAATTGTTCTGTTTTTTTTTTAGTTATTGTTATTCATCTCTTCTTGTGCCTAATTTATAAATTAAACTATCATAAGTATATACATACACATGTGTGTGTGTGTGTGTGTGTGTGTGTGTGTGTGTGTGTGTGTGTAGTAAATACTCTTTGAACATTGTTGTCCATAGGTTTTTGGAAACAGTGACATAAAGTGAAACAACATATAACAAAACTAACTTTACTGGAAGCTAATTGATATAAACAAGAATTATGTTCCTATGGCATATTTATGGTCATAAAAATATCACTAAACTTCTAAATAGAGATCCAAAACACTTCTAATATTAAAAAAAGAACTTATATTCATTCATATGTCCATATTTCCAGGCTACTTACTCCAGTCGAGGATCTTAGGTGTTCTGAACCCATCCTAGAAGCTTAGGGTACAAAGCAGAAAAGCTCTGCACAGGACTCCCACATACACTAACTCATACTGGGACAATTTAGTTTAATCATATGAAGTTACCATTTTCGTAAGTCATAAATAGTTAAAATGTCTTATTATTCAACCTAACAGGTTTAAATTTTGTGAAAATTACCAGAGGGTAATTTAACCCTCTTAATTTAACCCACTTAACCTAACGTGCACATATTTGTGATGTGGGAGAAAACCAGATTACCTGAAGAAAATCCATGCAGACGTGTAGACCATCCATACAGACACTGGCTCAGCCAGGAACTGATTTTTTTCTTTCTCATCAGCGTTACAGCAAAATGAGATTGACCCAGTGTTATTCGAGGACTGCTCTACAGGGTTTAATACTATCTGAGGTTCCAGGCACCCACGTGGGTCTTGAAATGTCTCACCCACGAATAAGGGAGGATTACACTAACATGAAATACCTGCCTGACATTTTAAATCTTTCGCCTGTCTCTTAAGTCCTCTCCCTGTTTTCACACTTTTGAAAAAAAAAAAAAAACTGACATACTCTATTCCCTCTGTCTTGCTGGCATTATTTTGCATTTCCTTTCATGTGATTTTTTTATTGATACCCTTCCTATTGGTACCTATGTAAATAATACCCAGTCTTCTGTGACTTGTGATGCTGGGAATAATTTCTCAACTCTTAAACATATTATTTTATCAATATTCTCTGTATTTGCACTTGTCACTTTGGTTCTAAAATAGAATTGTATTATGTTCATTTCTTATCTCTCCTCTGGAGTCCAATTTTTTCTAATTTAAATCGCCACTAATAGATCTTATAAAATATGTCCATAGTGAATAGTTCTTGAGTGACATAGAGATCAGTTTACCCCAACTCAGTTCAGAATTTGCCTTTCCTATTTTATGTAAGAAATAAACATTTTCCTCATGTAATTTCTCATGTAATTCTGCTCACTCCTTTTTATTAACTCCATGTCTCTAAATGTATGTTTTAATGATCACTTAGTATATTTTTTTCTTTAAACTTTTTGTCCCCTTGCTTTCAAGTAAAATGTCTCAAGGGCTGTTTACTACAGTCCTCCAGTAATCTTCCTGATTATCTTACCTGACCTCCAGAGACCAAAGAAGATGCCTCCAGTTGTTTTATCCGTAGAATTATTCTTTCATTTTGATAGAAGTCACATAATCATTGGGCTTATAACTTTCATTGAAGCTGACTGAAAGTACTCAACTTTATATTTCATCAATTCAACACTAAGGAAAAGAAGAAAGGAAACTCCTACAAACTTCATCCCTCTCCTGAGGGAACCAGAATGTTTGAGGAAAAAATTACTCAGATGCTTGACTTAAGACCTTATTTGTTTTATAAACAAAGTGATCGTTAAAAGTCCAACTTCTTACTCACCCTCAGCTAAATGCAAATTTTGTTTAAATATGAAATTTTAAATATACCTAACCTACCACCTCCTGGTGAGTCTTTTCAGGATCATATTAGAAAATGTACAACTTAAATTAATTTGTCGAAGTCCTACCACTTCTTGGGCAGTGTGCTTTTACGTCTGTTCTCTAATGTAATCATCACACTAGCCCTGTAATGGAAATGATTTTACAGATAAGGGAAGCTAAGTTATTTGACTAAAGTAACAGAACTGGGATAGGAACCTGTCATACTAACTCTAGAGCTGAGCTCTTAACCAGAATACACTATTACTAATGTTCTTTGTAAATTACAAAATAGCATGTAAGTGTATAGAACTGTATTTTTATTTACAAAACAGATTACCAACCCACCATTGTAATCTGGTGACACATTCATATATGGAGTACACAAATGTTTCATTCCCTTCCCAGACTTCCCATCACTCCTTAGTAGGTGTTGATGACAAAGTGATTTCTGCATTTAGGGGTTTCACGGACCAGCTGCGGAAGATTTCTAAGGATGCAGGGATGCCCATCCAGGGCCAGCCTTGTTTTTGCAAATACGCGCAGGGGGCAGACAGCGTGGAGCCCATGTTCCGGCATCTGAAGAACACCTACTCAGGGCTGCAGCTCATTATCGTCATCCTGCCGGGGAAGACGCCAGTGTATGGTAGGGGTGTCTGAAGATTACATTATTCCTCAAGAACATGATATTCCTTTCAGAATTATGCTAAAACACATTCTAAAATTTTCAAACATTAAAACATTTTATAGTTACAGTGTGTGAAACAATGTAGTTACTTTAAAAAGACAAATCTGTGGAGCAAGCTAACTAGTTCAAGAAGAGACTGAAAAGAATTTAAAAGTAAAGGAGGCATTACAAAACACAGTTATGGGAAGAATTATTATCTACAAAAATGCATTGCGTATCAGTAGACAGCAATAGTTAAAAAGCAAAGGCTCTGGCGCACCCTGGTGGTGTAGTGGTTAAGCCCACCAGACACAGTCCACATAGATCCCAAGGTTCATGATCCCAGGCTGAGGAAACAGCCAAGAGGAATAACTAAATAAAATAAATAAAACTCCTCTAACTCCTCTCTTTTCATGCCTGCCAGTCTCTGCTTGCATTCATCCCTGGCTGCACCTTTCCTTTTGAAAAAAAAAAAAAAAGTAAGGAAAAGATTCTGGAGTCAGAGTATGCAGCTTAATATCCAGTTCCTGCCAAGTGCACTACCTGCTTAGCATATCAATTATACTAGGTTTATTTTTAATTTTAGTGATTTCCATAGAGTATGCATTTTAAGACAAATCTAAGTCTACTTTCAAATAACTGTACCACTTCATAGAGAGTATAGGTCCCTTGGCAAAGTATTCCCAACTTTTTCCTGCCCTGTCCCTTTTAACAGTGCTGTCATTCATTTTACTAATCCTTAAGGCATAATGGACCCAGCACACATTATTTTGAGCAGTTATCAGTTTAATTAAGAATAAGCATAAAAATATTTTACTTTTTATTTATTCCTTCTCTGACTTTCCTCTCTTTATATAGATATGAATTTCTGACCCTATATCATTTTCCTTCTGAAAAACTGCTTTTAACATTTCTTACGAGGCAAGTGTACTGTCAACATTTTCAGTTTTTATTTGTCTGAGAAAGTAATTCTCCATTTGGGAAAGAGTCATTTAATTGTTTAATGTTTACTTATAAATCAGATTATCTACTCATAGTTTCAAATATTAAACCATTCTGGGATTCTTATTTTTTAAAAATAGTCCTTTATAGCCTTTACCCGTTTGTGTTTCTCATAGAAACATTCTTGCATCATTTGCTACTTCTTTTTCATGTGTTTTTCCTGAGTGATGTTACTTGTATTTCAGCCCCTTCTGCAGACTTGCCCTCTTTTGCCTGAATCTCAGGGTCTCTACATTGTCTCAGTTAATAGAAATGGTTCCTTCCTTACATCAATCCTTTGGTGTCAATTTTTTTTTTTTTTTTAAGGAAAATTGCAGGCAGCAATGAAGGGAATCAGAAGCAAGCAGGCAGGAAGAGAGAGGAGGAAGAAGCATTTCATTTTATTTAGTTGCACATTGTGGCTGCTCCCGCCAATGCCAGGCAAAAACCTGAAACCTGGGCTGTATGTGGACTGTGCCCCACCCCACTCCACCAGGGCACCTCGGGTATCAGATCTCAATCATAGTTTTAATTCCTTCTCATGTTTTCATGGACAGGTTCCTGGGTTAACTTTTTTCTAACAAATTTTGTGGGAGGTGATAAAATATACATAACACAAAATTAACATTTTGACCATTTTAAAGAGCGCAGTTCAGTGACATTAAGTATCTCCACATCCTTGTGTAACCATTCCACTACCCAGCTCCAGTACTGCTAGGTCACCCCAAAAAGAACCCCTCCCCAGTAAGCGTAGCGCTCTCTTTCCCTCCCACCAACCACTAATAGTCTCTTTTATGCTTTCTGTCTGTGTGAGTTTATCTATTCTAAGTTTATCTATTCTGATGTATCTATAAGTGAATCATGAATATCTGACCTATTTAAACATACCCCCATGGCTCAGGAAGCTCAGACCATGTGAAATCTACGGTCCCAGGGCTCGTGGTTTTAAAAAAAAATGACCTTTAGTAACTGGCTTATTTTACTTAAGGGTTTTTTTTTTTTCCAAAGGAAATATACAGGCTAGAAGGAAGGCAAGTAGGCAGGCATCAAGAGAAAGTGCCAGGATTTCTGTCCAGGAGAACAGGGAGAAGGAGGGAGGCTGCCAAAGATTGAGAAAAACAAGAGACTAAGATAGAGCGAAAGTGGGGTCGGGGTGAGCAGTCTCTGAGGACTGTCACCCCGAGTGTCTGACTCCCTGCGTATTTATTGTTGTTGCACAAAGAAGTTGTTTTCCGAAACAGCACAACATGTAAGTCATCCATATTTGCAATCATTGTTCACATAGCTGAAGTCACATGCAAAAGACTATACGTACAGTTACACAATGTCTTAGCTAACTGGCTAACTTTTAACTTCTTATTAAGTTTAAACAGAACATCAGAAACCCCTCCAGCCAAGGTTTTCCTTGCTATTGGGTACTTGGCGTTCCAGGGTACCAGGGTTTGTTTCCCTGCCAAGGCATTGATTTATCTAAACTAAGCTTTTCCTTTATTATTCCCTGCAAAAGGAGGAAGAAGCACCCTATGTATTTTTATTTATTTGTTCACACTGGTTTTTCCCCAGGCCCTGGGTCTCGAACCCAGGATCCTGGGATCCATATGGAACTGCTCTAGACCATTAGAGAACCAGGGTGAACCCAGTATCAAGAATCGTTAAGGATTATCTGATTTGTGGTATGCACGTATCAGAATTTTATATAATATAACATAAAATTTACCATTTTGACCAGGGTGCAGTTCTATGGCAGTAAATAAATATATCCACACTGCTATACAGCCATCGCCATCTGTCTCCAGAATTTTTTCATCATTCCTAACTGAAACGGCACTTACTAAACTCTAACTCCCCATATTCCTTCCCTGTAACCCCTAGAAATCACTGTTCTACTTTCTGTTTCTACGAATGTGACTATCGGAGGTACCTCCCACCTTATAAGTGAATCACGTGATCGTTACCCTCCTGTCACTGGTTTATTTCATTTCGCACAGTGTCCTCAAGGCTTATCCATGTTGTAGTGGGTGTCACATATTCTTCCTTTTAAAGGCCGAATAATATTTCATTGTATGTATATGCCATGTTTTATTGATTTATTATCCATCAGTTGACCCTTGGATACTTCCACCTTTGTGCTATATTGTAAATGATGCTGCATTGAACACGGCTATACAGCTTTCGGATCCAGTCTTTTTCACTTCTTTTGATTGAGTCTATTTCCAGAAGTGAAATTGTGGCATCGTTGGGCAACTCTGTGTTCAGTTTTTGAGCGACAGTTGTACTCGTGGCCACAGTGGCTGCACCATTTTGCATTCTTACCAGCAATGCACAAGAGTTTTAATTTCTCCACATCCTTGCCAATACTTGATGTTTTCTTCTTTTTTTAAATTATAACCATCCTAGTGTATATAAAGTGGTAGCTCATTAAGTTCTTGATTTGCCTTTCCCTAATGATTAGCAATGTGAAACATTTTTTCACATGATTATTATTCGTGTATCTTTGGAGAAATGTCTTTTCAAATCCTTTGACTGTTTTTTAATTGAATCGTTACATTGGTTTTTCTTGGTGAGCTCCAGGAGTTGCTGTTTAATTGTTCCTAGAAGCTACAGCCTTCATCAGCTCATGCTGCCGATAAGCTGGTCTTGGTGCGATACTCTTGTGTTCAGCTGTTCCAGGGGGCAGTTTGCTCTGTGACTTCATGCCTCTGATGGATCTAAGAAAAATCTCTGATTCTCGTTTTATTCAGCTTTTTTCCTGTGGTGAGGATGTATGTGATGCCTTCCAAGCTTTTTTCATATTAGAGATACAACCAAAGTCCAGGGTGGTCTTTTTAAAATACAAATCTGACTTTATGTTCTTCTGTATCACCCCCACTTCAGTAGGTTTTCATTCTGCATTTGATATTTAATATGCTCTTCCAAAGGTTTACATATTCAAATCCATAATTTCCCAACTCTTCAGTTTCGTCTCACTTTATATTATTTTTCCCCACAGGAACTCTGCTTTAGCCTCCTCTTCTACCTGTATAGATTCTAATAGTCCATCTTCCAACCTTCGCCCAGTAAATGCCCAAAGATTGGGCATTCTGAATTTCAGTTTAGACATCCTTTCCTGAAGGAAGCTATGCTGATTTGACAATATCAAGTTCTCTCACATGCATCCCAAGGACCTGGGGCGGGGGGTTTGTTTCCTGGGGCTGGGAACTAAGATATGGAACTAAAATTAAATAAGTGCTTCTTTCTCCTCTCTCTTCCTGCCTGCCTGCCTTCCTATCTGCCTTCATTCCTGCCTGTGCCATTATTTGAAAAAGAAAGGGAGGGAGGAAGAGAGAGAGAGAGAGAGAGAGAGAGAGAGAGAGAGAGAGAGAGATTATGACTACTGAACTCTTTATGGTAGTTATAATAGCAGAGTGGGGGCAAGGAACAAGATGTTTTAATTCTTTACATTGTATAATACCTCTCTATATTTTTTAAATTAATTTTTAAGGAAAGTGCAAGCAGGAATAAAGGCAAGTAGGCTGGCAGAAAGGAAGAGAAAGGAGGAAGAAGCGTTTTATTTATTTTAATTTTGTTTCTCTTGGTTATTAACCTCCACCCCAGGACAAGAACCCTGGTCCCCGGTATATACTGGTCTGTGCTGGTCGGAAGTGGCAGACTTAGCTGCTAAACCACCAGGGCACTTAACCTCTGTATTTTTTAATTAAAGGTTAGAGAATAGCATTGAAAGCTGTTAAGTATAAAGCACTATTTCAATTTTGACAACATTGTTTTAGAATTGATATAATTTTTGAGTCTTGTAAGACAGTGGTGAATTTCAAAGGGAGAAACATAGTATCTTAATTTTCAATAAAGTTTCACCTTTTTTTAACTAGCGGTATTTGCATTTCTTCCACAGCGGAGGTGAAACGGGTAGGAGACACACTTCTGGGTATGGCGACACAATGTGTGCAAGTCAAGAATGTAATTAAAACATCTCCTCAAACTCTCTCAAACCTGTGCCTAAAGATTAATGTTAAACTCGGAGGAATCAATAATATTCTTGTACCTCATCAGAGGTAAGATGTGTTCGTCACTTATTTAAATTTTCAGATCTTAATTTTTCCAGATCTTGTCATGTCTAAGATATGTAAGACAGCTGTGATGATCCCTGCACTGGGAGATAGCTAGACATCTTGGCAAAAAATTAAGAGTTTGTGTTGACAAGGTTAAGAGATTCCTTTGTGAAAATTACCTCCCACCTCCATTTCATTTAGTATGAAAAGCATCTTTGAGAGCTTTATTTATTTCTCATTGGATAGCCCAGCTTGGCAAATTTTGTCATTGTTTGATAGTCATCTCCGTGAGGCCACTCACCTAGAAAGTGAGGGGAAAGGAGGGATTCAAGGGAGGGGGCATGTCAGGTAATGAAGTCGGGCACATGTGCCATTTCAGCCCCTGTGCAGTCAGTGGGCCGGCAGATGTGTGTTCCCGTTGGCTGGTCATCGTGTCGAAGAGCTCTTAGGAAGTATGAGACACTGTGACCTAGAGACAGGGTTTGGGGCGAGGCAGTTATTTGGAAAAATGAACAACAGTTTTCTTCTAAGACTTGAAACAACTAGGGCTATGTAAATGAAGTGTCAACCAGTATGCACCACAGATAAGTTTAGATAATAATGAACCCACGTGTATTCAACACTTTTTTTTCCTGTTTTTCCATGCTGCCTCTACTTCTTATCTCTATTAAATATGAGATTCATAAAACAGACGAATATAGAATTTTATCAACAAATCCAGGAGCTAAGAGACAGTCATTTGAATTTTGAAGGATATATAATTTTAAAATAAAACAAGCTACTAGCTATTTTATAACTATTAAATATATGTTACTCAAATTTATACTTCTGGCCAGAGGAAAGGAGGTAGTAGACTCCCTCAATCTTTTTCAGTGTAAAGTTTAGCTGTTCTTTTTTCTCCTTGAGAGCTAGGCTTAAGATGATGTAAGCAGGATATAGAAAGAATGATACAAGTTGGTGACTTCACATGAGGGAGTTTTTTACTGTTATGAAGAACATAATGGCAGTTGCCTTTGCAGTCACCAGCTCCTCTGCTTTAGGCAGAGAAGTGCTGCTCGCGGAAGACCTGAGCCGAGACATTGTGGCAGCCCCGCTTCACTGCCTGGAGCTTCGTGAATTAAGGGACTATAGATGTAGGCAGTTCAGTCCTGCGAAACTGTCTGCGTCAGCCCTCCTCTGTACTGTGTCCACAGCCCGCAATTATACTGTTGTGATATGAAGTAGTAAAAGTGGGTAACGAATAAAATGATTTCTCTAACTCTTCTAAAAATGTTTTTAAGACCTTCTGTGTTCCAGCAACCAGTGATCTTTTTGGGAGCAGATGTCACTCATCCACCAGCTGGTGATGGGAAGAAACCTTCTATTGCTGCTGTGAGTGCTATTAGACAGGTTTATCTTAAATTTAAGCCACGATCTACATTTTGATTTCAGCTTTTTGAATTTTAATGATGTTTTCTTTGAAACCAACTTCTATTGAGAAAGTCAACATTCAAATATTCTTTGTTTTTTTTTAGAGAATGATTGTTTTCTGGTTTAAGAGCTATATGTAATTTATATCCATTAAATTATTCATATTTATATTATATTACTCAAATTTATTTAACTCAAATCTTCTATATCCTACTTTGATTTGTCTGTTTAACCTCTTCCATGTTTGTGTGTTTTCATTTACTTTATATAATTCAAAGAATTTACATATGTCAGTAGTGTCTTTGTTACAGTCATTAATAAAAACTTGGTAGATTGCATTTTTTTTCATATCTTCCACCTTCTTCCAGTTTAATTCTTTGCCCCAGAACTCTTTGTTGTAATACTGCCACTCCTCCTTTTAACCTTTGCCTGCTGTACCTTTGCCTGCCTCTTTCCTTGTAACCTTTCTGCATCAGTTCTTTTAGGTGTATTTCTTAGAAACTTCAGAAAGCCAGATGAAATTTTACCCACCTGAAAATTGCCGGGCTTTAACAAATGCAACATTTTGAAAATGACAGTGTATTTTAGGCATACTTGATAAATTTCAGAAGTTAAACTAAGAATTTTTATACTTTTTCTATCATTCATTATTATATTACATAAATTTTAAGTTCTATCTATCTGATAGGTTTAATTAATCTTTTAAAGATAATAATATTATTTTTACTTATTTCAAAGCTATTTTCATTAGTGAGGAAAATCAACTTTGTCTATTAATAAATTATGTTGCTTTATTTCCTTAATGTTTTATATGAACTGTCCTAGAGGTAGTATCAAGCCATCTCTGATCTCCTTAAAAGTGTTCTTATAAAAGACAGAATGATAAAAAATAAAATTAAAACTTCAGTTTTGCTATTTGGGGGTCATTTTCCAAGAAAGTTTAAGCATATTTGACTTCTTTTGGACTTCTTGGTAGTCATTGTTCCTGTCTACTAAATTCATTTCTACCAAATATTCACTTTCTTTTATGGTTATCAGAGATCTTATAAATTGAATTTATTAATTCTTTTTCTATATGGTTTTTATTCCCAAGAACTTAAAGACTAGTATAAGAAACAAATATAAGTAATAAATGCCACATAGTATGATAGATACTACCATGATAGCAGTATAAGTTAAAATTCAGATTGCAGAAACCAGGTGTGTTTGGGAACTGTTGAGAAATACAGGGAATTGCAATATAAAAGCAGAATGTAAGACTAGTAAGGTTTTGTGTCATACGAAGGGATATGGCTTTTATTCTTTAGTAGTGAGGCTACCAGCCAAGGGAAAGAAATTGTCAGAGTTCCCCTTATTAAAAAAAATCTTCATTTCCTAAAGAGAGGAAGGAAGGAAAAGGAGGAAGCACTTTCTTACTTATTTGTTTATTCATTGTTGTTCCCTCCAACCCTAAGTCTCCAACCTGGGCCCTTCAGGTTTTTGTTTGTTTGTTTTTTGTTTTTTTAAGATAAATTGCAAGCAGGAATGAAGGTGAGCAGAGGCCGGCAGGCAGGCAGGAAGAAAGAGGAGGAAAAAGCACTTAATTTATTTGTCCATCTTGGTCGCTCCCTGCAACCCCAAGGACATGAACCCGGGATCAGGACGTATGTGGACCCCACCCAATCTTCCTCTGCAGGGTGCACTGGTCCTTGCGCTTTACATGGTCCCTCAGCACTTGAGCCACCAGGATGCTCCCAGACTTCCATCTTGAAACAAGACTTTGTATGAACGCTACCCTGGAAGAAAGAAAAGCTGGAGACCAAGTGACCAGCTGGTTCTTGCCTAGGCTCTAATCAGAATGTTGAATATTTTTTAAACATTCAGATTCCAGAGATCCTGCTTCAGTAGGTCTGAGTGAATATAGTCAAGGTGAATTTATAAGTTCCCCCTTCAAAGTTCCCTCTGCTCCAAACACAATATGAAAGAGACACCGAAAGAGAAAGTTAAGATAGCTACTGTCAAAACCAAGTTTAACTTCTCTGAGAACCAGAGACAGAGCCACAGATATGGCGCAGAAACACTGACTAGGTCCAGGACACTGCAATAAGGATAAATTATTTTACATTTATGAAGCACAATAGTTCTAAGATGATATCATTGTCTTAAGTATGGCCTTTGGCGTGGTTTGATAAAGTATGTGAGATAGAAAAATAAATCAAATCTTTTAATGGATCATTTTTTTAACTTATCTCCTTTCTCTTTCTCATCTATACATCTTTTTGCCTCTTTCTTTCCATAATAATCTTTAAGTCTCCCAGCAAAATGTATAATTTAGAATCTATGTTAAGTATAAAGTGCAGCCTACTTAGAGGAACATTAATTCTGACCCCATCTATACTGAGGTTTTTATTCTGTTCTGGAATTTATTTATTTTTTATTACTCTCAAAACAAATAGTGATAGATAATGTTACAGTAAAATACAAAATTAAATTAAATTTATTCAACAAACTTCAGTATATGTTGTGGTAAAATTCATTCATATAGATTTGATTATCTTAATTTCTGCTTTCTTTCATCCTAGGTTGTGGGGAGTATGGACGCTCACCCAAGTAGATACTGTGCCACTGTAAGAGTCCAGAGACCCCGCCAGGAGATCATCCAGGACTTGGCTTCCATGGTCCGAGAACTCCTCATCCAGTTTTATAAGTCAACTCGGTTCAAACCTACGCGTATCATCTTTTATCGGGATGGTGTCTCAGAGGGACAGTTTAGGCAGGTTGGTTACCTGGGATTTCATCATACTGTGGCTAAATCAGATACCGTGTTTATAATGTGACATCTAGTTCCGAAGTTATAAGTTAAGTTTCTCAAGTCAAAATGTGATGCGCCCTTAGATTTTTTTCCTTTTACTATGGCGAAGACCATGCTCTGATAATGAAATGGAATAGAGTAATATATGTAGTTGTCAAGTGATGAGATTAAGAAATCATGAAGCTAAATCATCTTATGTGAAGCATATATAGGAGAACAGATAACTATATCAAATGTTTGCATTTCAGGTATTATATTATGAACTACTAGCAATTCGAGAAGCCTGCATCAGTTTGGAGAAAGACTATCAACCTGGAATAACCTACATTGTAGTTCAGAAGAGACATCACACTCGATTATTTTGTGCTGATAGGACAGAAAGGGTAATCTTGCATCTGTTGTAATATAGCATAAACCACGCTTATCTAGCATAGTTCATAAAGCGCTTATCTAAGCTGTCTGCCAACAGCAGTTTCTAACCTATAGTGGCAGATTTCAGCAGACCAGATTATGAGTATAGAAACATCAAAGTAGGTTAACTATTACTTTTTAACTTTCTAGGATTTCTAGTAGCACTCCCAATGTTCAAAATTCTGTTATGCTTTTGTTGTGAAGAAACTTACTTTAGAATTGTTTATTTCTATTATATTGTCCCTGAATGTTCAGAATAAAAAGGTACTTTTTTTAATATCTTGTAAAAGTTAGGGGTTTTTTTTAGGATAGGCGCTTTCTAGGGTGACTACTGGAAATTTATAAAAGTTATAAAAGTTAGTTAACTTTTAAACAATGTTTCATTCAAAATTCACAGAATCATTTCCTTGGGCATGCCCTTGTGACTCAGGCAGCTGAGATGCTGGCAAGCAGACCATGTAAAACTCAAGGACTCAGGTTCACAACATGGGACAGGGGTTAAAAAGCAAAATGAATGAACTTCTTCCACTTCTCCCTCCCTCCCTCCCTCCCTCCCTCCATTCCGCCTTCCTTTCTTAAAATGCTCCTTCCACTTCTCACTTTCTTTCTTCCTCTCTTAAAAAAAATTCTGAGTCATTTTCTATTCTTTATATTGTGAATATATATTTTTATAATTAGTAAGGAGAAAGGTGTATAAATACCTAGGGAAATATGTCTTCCTATCTGTGTGCACCACAGGTAATAGCAGTCTTGCTATCATTTCTAATACTGTGCCCCATCCTGCAAACCCTGGAGCAGCGAAATCTGAGGATAGCAAATGACCTCTCATGAAAGGGGCTCACAGAAAATAGAGGAAGAGTGTGTCTTGTCTTTGGTGTATGTGATCTATATTTTGGTCCTTGGTTACTCTGTTACTTTGGACAATTAACACCTCTGCACCTGTTTCTTTCTCAGCAAGATTTAGATCATCCCTGACTTGGGTTGTTGAGAGGCTTAAGGAAATTTGAAAAGTATGCACTTAAAATGGTGCTTGGCATATACTATACATTCAATAAAGATTAGGTAATTGTCGAGTGATGGTAATGGGGTAGTAAGCGAGAAAAAGAAATAATATTAGCAGATGTTGTTCTAGGTATTTTTAATAGATTTAACTCATTTCGTCCTCACAAAACTGTGTGGTACTTGTTATTCTCTCCATTTGCACAGGAAGAAACTATGGCTCACGGAGGTTAAATAACCTCCCAAGGTTACAACATTAGTAATAGGTAGAATTAGGACTCAAGTTAGGCCATCTGGCTCCAAGAGTGCTCTTAATCAGCGTCCTGTCCCAGCTCTGCAGTAGCAGTGGTGGCAGTTTTATTATAGCCTCCAGGTTGTTAAAGACCTTTAACCCCAAATTACAAGGCACATTTCTATACCTAGAACATCAAATTTTTCTTCAAAATTGGATTAGGAGGGTGTGCCCTGGTGGCCCGGTGGTCTAGGACACCTGGGAGTGGTCGCAAGGTCCGGGGTTCGAGACCGAGGGCCAGGCTGGAGAACAAATGTGAACAACTAAATACAAATAAATGAATAAAAGCTTTAAAAAAATTGGATTAGGGAAACCTAAATTGTATCTGATGTTTGTTTCTCTTTCACCTTTGCTCTAAAGGCTACTTGGCAGCAGATAGGCGATCATAATAAATGAGGAAGCAGAGGTACAGAGAGCTAAAGACCATTCCCTAGATTGTGCAACCAGACCCTGGAGAAGCCTGGACATGAACCCAGGCCTCTCTAATTAGAGTTAAACTTTTGATATGTATGAAGTAAGAGAGATGTGTGTAAAGAACAGGTATTCCTTAGTAGATTGTGAATGGTTTTCTTTGTTTTATGCTTGGTGAAGGCTAGCTGTTGGTACACATAGTTATAACTCAAGTCACCACCTGATAGCAGTCCCTCACATGGCAGTAATAATGTCTGAGTCAAGACGCTAGTTCCCAATGTGCTGCCCTTCGAAACCTAAAGTGATAGGCATTGACTCAGCTGCGTTAGAATGGGAGGCCGAGGAGAGTCCACATATGCGGCTGAGTGTGTTATCACAGCCCTTCACTCTGAAGCATCTGGAGCCATTTCATTCACATCCTAGTGCTCAAAAAACAACCGTGTTTGTTCTCTTAGAAGATGTTGAGGCTCAGCATGGCTCAGGTGTTAAGTCAGAGGCGGTAAAGTGGCATGTAAAGCCTAGGACCCCGGATTTGCAACCTGGGTCCCAGGGGAATAACCAGAAATGAACAAAAAAGTAAATAAATAATGCTTCTTCCTCTGTCTGCCTGCCTTCCTGCCTGCTTCCTTCTTTAGAGGGAAAAAAATGGTCCATCTGCTAATGTGATACAATAGGACAGGACGTTGGTGGTCTTTTCACTGTGTGACTCCCAGTTCTGTTCTTTATGGTCTGCTATAGGCGAAATATTTCATATTCCTGAGCCTTAGTTTCCCTAAACCAATGGGAATATTACCAAACTTGCAAGATTATTGATATTAGAAATAATATATGTAAAGTGTTTGACAGATAAATGATTAAAAAATGGTAACTTGATGTTGTCAGAAGTCTTTCTTTCTAAAAATACAACGTTCTATAAAGACAGTATTAATTTTCTCAAATTTCTCATTGAAGAGGACCTTCTGTGCATGGGTGTCATAAATCGGAGCACTTGAAGTAACTTAACATTTTTTTCTTAATCATCTGCCGCTAACGTTGGGTCAGCTTCCAGCTCAGCCTCAGTAGAGACTGATAACCTGATGCTCACGGGCTCTCACTCTCAGCAGCATTTAAGAACAGGGGCCAGGGCGAGAACGAGGCCTACTCTTGATGTGCTTAAGTAATACTTCCAGCTGAGCGTAGTGGAATTGGAGATCAGCCTATGTCTTGATGCATTTTTAAAGTACTTTCAGGCACATTTTCACCTCTTACCTTTGCCTTTTTTTGTTTAAACTTTGACCTAACAAATCCAGGTTGGAAGAAGTGGCAATATCCCAGCTGGAACAACAGTTGACACAGATATTACACACCCTTATGAGTTTGATTTTTACCTCTGTAGCCATGCGGGAATACAGGTAAGCCTATAATTTGTGCTAAATGTTTTAAGAACTTCCATTCTGTGTTATCTTTTAAAATATCAGAAAAAGGAAAAATAAATACTCTGCTTTCCAAATTGCTTTCACATGAAATTAGATAAAACCTTCCATGAATAAATTGCTTTCCCTTTTTTATGTTGAAGAGGGGCTTATTTCTGTAAAAATACCAGACTATAAGTAGTTCCATAGAATGAATCTCCATAAACTGGCTCCTTAATGTAATCTAAAATTTCAAAAAAATTAAATTACTGGGTATGCCCTGGTGGAGCAGCGGTTAGGTCATCACCTCCAAAGGAGCAGGCCACATACCCATGGGTTCTAGTCCCAGGTCCAGGGGGAAGCAGCCAGTGTGACAACTAAATAAAACTAAAAGATGCTTCCTCTTCCGCTTCCTGCCTCCCTATCTCCTCACCTGCATTCCTGCCTGTACCTTTCCTTTAAAAAAAAAATTGTTTCAGTACTGGATTGTTCCATTGACATATACTTATTTTTAATAATGTATCATAGAAAGTTGTAACATTTGCTTACAGGTATTGAGCATGTGATTTTAATTATAGAATTACAGCCTTAAGTTTTAGTTAAATAATTTTAAGAATCTGATTCTTTTTAGAAAACCTGTTTATCTATTGGCTTTAATTCAGTGCTTCTCAAACTTTTCAGCAGCAGAGAATTAGCCCACATTCTCATCTTGTCTTGAAGGAATGTAGCCCCAAATTATTTTTGGTTACTTACCATTGATTAAAATAGAAATTTAAGGAATGCGTGCCTTATTGTACAAGTGTACCAAAGTTTTCTATAAGCTACATGTACCAAGGCATTTCAAGCACAGGGCTTTTAAAATTGCTCTCACCTTCATTTATCCGTATTCTTCTGTCTTCTCTTTACAGTGTCGTACATCTTCATGGTGAGTGGTAGCAGGCAGTTAGAAAAACAAAGCTAGTGATGCCTTCTAGAGAGAAAACCTAAATAATCACTGGAGTACTTATGTCACCTAGTGTTTCTCTCCTTGTATCCCAAGGTGACCATTTCTGTACTGTGACTTTTTAATAAATATCACAGAGAAGAAAAAGATTATCTATTCAAATAAATTTTAGAAATGCTGTGTAAGCTTTTTTTTTTTTAACTCTAGAATTTTTGGAGACTACTGATATGCAAACAGTCATTATGAATCTTCAAGACAGGAATATTTTCCCCAATGTATTTAATCAGAAACTTTAGGGACCAGTTTTCTTTTGGGACATGAAATTGCAACGTGCTTTAGGCAGCACCTAACCAGGAATATCTCACAAATGCTAAAGGCGATTTTCTTCATACCTTCTTAGATTTATTAGAATTTTCAAAATTTTCTGAGTTCAAAAAAGGAGTCTTTTTTTTTTCTTTTGATCAGGTAAATTAAAATTTCAACAATCATTTGTAACCAATATAAGAAATTTTTTTTTCGGTGCGCCTTGGTGGAGTAGCAGTCGGGCACCATCAACATACATCCCAAGATCCCAGGTTGGCATCCCAGGTTCACGTCCCAGGACTGGCAGGAACAACCACAATGAACACCTAAATAAAATAAATGAAATACTCTTCCTCCTCTCTCTTCCTGCCTGCCCCAGCTCACCTTCATTCCTGCCTGCATGTTTCCTGAAGAAAATAAATAAATAACATGGGTGTGCTAATACGTGTTCAAGTCCCTGCTTTCACTCTTTTTAGACCTATGCCCAGAATCAGCTAAAGGTTTTGTTTAATTGATTATTAAATTAGAGTAAATTTAACTAATATACAGAGCTGGGTTTTTCTGGTCAAAGCCGAGTTTCTAAATGACTTAGTCTGTGCTGAATATTTATTCAGAAGTCTAGGAACCACAGAATATACTCATGGCCTCTCTGCAGGGAACCAGCCGCCCTTCACACTATCACGTGCTGTGGGATGACAACTGCTTCACTGCAGACGAACTGCAGCTGCTGACATACCAGCTCTGCCACACCTACGTGCGCTGCACACGCTCAGTTTCCATACCTGCACCAGCGTATTATGCTCACCTGGTGGCATTCAGAGCCAGATACCATCTCGTGGACAAAGAACATGACAGGTAATAGAAAAGATGACGGGCATCAATTCTCATTCATATCCAAGGATGGTCGGTGTGTTAGGGTTTTCTTGGGAAATTTCTTCAGGTGTTTCCATGTAGGTTTGTGACTGTCTTTTTGTCATAAAGTACTGTCATGTAGCAGTCGTGTTCCACAAATGCTAGTTCTCCACTCCTTCTTCTCCCCAGCCCCTAGTAGTCACTATTCTTTCTGTCTCTGTGAATTTGACTACTCCAGGTACCACAGACATATAATCATGCAATAGTTAGTGATCATATAAAAGTTATTGATAGGAGCCCACTGGGCAGTGGTGAAGAACACTTTGTGATTTTGTAAAGGGCAGGTGTATTGACATATATATCAGGAATGGGGGACCTATACATAGAAATTATTTTAATGTGTAGAATAATTACTACAGTAAAAAAAAAAAAGGTCAATGATGATCAGAACTGACTGCCCATTTCCTATTGAAATGGTTTGTTTAGGCTTTTTAGTGATAGAGTATCATGAATTAATTGCTTTACTAAATTAATTCAAGGGAGATATTATTGGTAATAAAAGTTACATAAATAGATAAAATTAAGGATGTCAGGGATTTGCTTCTAAATAATCCTGAGAAAAGAGGTATAAGATTTTGCATGAATAATTATTGCAGCCAAGCAGCAGACATCTAACGTTCATTATACCAGCCCCTGATTTGGTTTTGTTTTTTCAAATGCTTTTCAAATTTTCTACAACAAATATCAGAACCAGGACATCAGAATGGGGTTTGCTTTTGTGTTCATTGCCCCTTCTCTTGCAGTGCTGAAGGGAGTCATGTTTCAGGACAGAGCAACGGGCGAGATCCACAGGCTCTTGCCAAGGCTGTACAGATTCACCAAGATACCTTACGCACAATGTACTTTGCTTAAAAAGTCCAAGAATGTTCTCTAAGAGGAAAAACTGAAGGACGAATCAACATACAACATATGTCTCCACAGGAGCCCATTGAGTAGAGACGCCTCCAGCCGTAGAGAAATCAACACTGTGTGGGGGCCAGGGTGTGATTTTTATATGGATTCAAGAATGATTGTTTACTTCATCAAGGAACACAGCACCATTATGCAATATGAAACCAGCCGATTGCTTCTCTGTGCGGTCTCCTGTGGGAAGTATTGCAGTTGTTTGTTTTCACATTGTAGTCTAGCCCTTTCAATGCCTTTACCTCAAGTTGCTCGGCAGCACAACTATCTTTGCAAAAAAAAGAAAAAAAAAAGGAAGAAAAAGTAAATGGTGGTCTAAAACACGCATTACAATTACGTGTGCAAAAATGTGGATTTGTGTATTGTAAAAGGTATCTGTTTATTTTAAATATATACACACATCCTTCATGTGCATATATATCTAGAGCTATATTGGTAATAGATATATATGTGTCTGTGTATGTATTTTACAGTTCATTCCCTGGGGAATTTTCTTGCCCTTTTACTGTCCAGCCACCACCACTTTATTTCTCTCTCCACCTCCCTGGGCCTTCATTAACCTCCCTGTTTCTCCCTAAGGCTACCAGTGACATTCAGATGTCTTGTCTCTGGTTCATTTGAATTTAAAAGCATGACAAGCTAGTCATTTATTTTGCACACCCTACTCCTTCCTGTCTCTTATCTCATATGCAATTTTGAGCCCTCAACTCCAGATATTGCTTCTTAAGAAACAAAATTATTATATATATATATATATATATATATATATATATATACACACACACACACACACGTTTTTGCAAAAGTGTGTGTCTTTCCCCTCCTGCTTTGAACTTACATTGGCCATTTGTGCTGTGTATAGAGAAGCAGTAGCAGCCTGTTCCTTTTCTTTAGTGAATTTGTTAAAGCTGCTATAAATATAAAATCTAGTTGGTCGTAGCTCTGTCTCTCTATAAGTGATATGTATTCTAAAGCCCTCTGTTTTGGGGGAGATCCCTTAAAGTTATTATAAAAGGGTGAATATCATAAGCGATTAGAACTGTAGGGTTGAGGCCTCTGAAATTCCGTAGAGAAAGAGAAGGTGATGTTGAGGGGATTTAAAAAAAATTTTTTTTTTTTTGCTAATTTACTTATTGCCTCTCATACCTTAATGTGATTTTCATATATATATATTTTTATATATATGTGTGTATATATAAACATATATGTATGTGTTTTGAAGTGTAGCTTCCTTTTTATATTTATTAGACTAGTGCTTTAATAACTGCAGGACCCTGTTGGCAGCATCTTTTATAGAACTGTAATCATGTTTATTTTAAGAACTGACAAGTTGTTTTGCTGTCTTTCAGTGCAATAAGCAGGAAGAAAGTTGTGTCTGTCTGATCTCTTTACCATGGACAGTGGAAGAAACAGGCACCTTATTAATTTTAAGATGGTCACTGAATACCACCTTAATATCAGAAGGAAAGTTTTATCACTTATGAATTTAAAGCCTGTCTTTAAAATCATGATGAAAATGAAGGAAGTTACATTCCCTAAATGAGTCTGACCTTGAATAGTAGATAAAAGGTTGAACTTTGATTTAAGAAATGACAGTGAATACTTGATGATTTAGAAGTTATTTACTTTTTGAAAATAGATCATGTTTTTTGAAGAATCATACCAGTTAGGTGCCCGTTTTATTTTACTGTAGTGATTCAGGAAAATGTAAAATGATATTTTAAAAACACTTTTTACTAATTTATCACCAGTGTCACTTTCCTTTTAAAATTAGGGTGATGTTGACAAAGTTAGAACTTTGATTGTTTTAAATGAGTTAAATCACTGAATTATGGGACAATGTCTTAGAAAACATTTATTGATTTCACTTTAAGATATTAAAAAGTACTATAAAGCTGTCAAAACCAAGTTCATCAGTAACAGTGAATGCAGAGGAGATTTGCACTTTGTAACTCATTAAAATTACATTTTAATTTTTTTTTTGCACTGGTTCAGAATATATATATTACAAATTGTTTCCAGTGGGCATTGTTGTTAACCTTTCAGAATTCCATCTGCACATGAAAACAAATGGTAACTCTTTAGTTTCTCTCTTACCTATATTGTTATTGCCAATTTACTGTATTTTGAGCCTAAAATCTGAGCCCATGTCCTCCAGCAGGTATGAAATCTTTTGTCCCTCTGCCAGAAAACCAAGAAAGTACTGTATTTTGTATGTTGATTGTATGGAAGTGTCTGAAATGCAGTTTACACCACTGTTTCAAAGCTCTTTACATAAGGTAATATTTGTATGGTATATACATTTTTCTCCCAATATGCCCCCCCCAAAAAAAATGCCTATTAAATGAGGTTTTTGTTTTTGATATTGAAATTTCAGTTACTATTGTCAGGAACGTGGGCAAGAAAAGAGAGTAGCGTCTCCTAAGTGGTAAAAACTTGTTTACCACATGCCTGCTCAGTATAAGTGAAACGTCTTCCTTTATCGGGGTGGGGTGGGGGGGTCGCACAGATTCATGTGGGAGCCTTAAGGCCCAGGGAAGAACTATGCCCTTTCTTGTACACTGCTTTACCCAATTTACTCTCACTTAGTGCCACACGCTCTAGAATGAAGCCCATAATTCAAATCTATTTGAAAGGAATTTTACAGAGCAAAACTACTTTTTTCTTTTAATCTAAAGCTCCACCTTTGAAGTGAGTTCATTTTTAGGGTGCTCTTAGAGATTCAGTATTGCTAGTGTGAGACTGGCTAACCTAAGCAAATACGTCTAATACATTTCAGATTTGCTTACTTAACAAATCAATATCAAACTTAATTACAAGACTCTATGCTTAGAATTATGCAAGACTGAGTGGCAAATACTTTTTCAATTTGTCTCAGTTACTGTTGCCCTTATAGTATAGAATTCCTAATCTTTTACTTTTTAAAAGTTGTTCTGAGTTTGATAGTCATGAAACTCAAAAGTAACCTTTCTGTCCGTGCCCTTGCTCACTATTGTATAATGAACGCCCATTGGAGTCTGTTGTGTTTTTATCATGTATAAAAGGGACTTTGAAATGTCAGTCCCAGCAACTGGTGTAATTGATGTTCCTGTGAAGAAGACTCGGGAGTTTAATGTGTGTTCTGGATGGCATATGTGTCTGTGTAAAGTATGGATGTGTGCTTTCATATCACAGTATCAAGTTCCTGGCATTGAGGACCATGCATTTATAACACTGTAGCTGCTATATTTATTTAATTCAGTAGACTGACAGTCGCTGCACTAACAGTAAGGAGATGAGCAGGATTCAAGGCTGGTGGTGTACATCTCCCACCCACTTTGTCCCCTTAAATAAGATTAAGAGCATGAAATATCACGGTAACAGGGTGCTGCCATTTTAGTTGCAATTTAATATCAGGATACTCTTTATTTGTTTTAGAAATGTGGGTTTTTTGACTATAGCAATTTTAGAAATGTGGGTTTTAACTTTAGGAGTTTTGAAAGAGTGCGTCAGCCTCCTTAGTACTAGTTTTTCACGTATTTTCACAAAAGTACAGATGAACTTTATTTTTCTTAATATTTACCTTTTAACAAATTTCTCAGAAAAAAATCTGTGGAAATCTTCCCTGTTTGTAACCTAATCATTTATTTATCTTCCTAGAAGAGTCTAGAAGGGATTTTAGCAGAAACATACTGGGTGTTTAGAAGTACTTGATCAAGTTTCGTCTCTACCTTCTAGCATAGGGATTCCCAGCCTTCTGAAGACCCCAGTGACCCACCGCTCCTGAGTTCACTGTGCTCTCTGATAGTTTGAGTATGGCGGACCCCATGACAGGCTCAGCCATCACAGGCAGAGTCTGTCAAGGGCACTAAAAATTGAGTTGCTATGAAGTAGCAATGTCTAGGAGAGAATCTCAGTGTTTAAGGAAAAGGTAAGCACTCAGTACAAGTAATTAGACAAGACTAGACACCAGGAATTAGAAGCTTGTATTCAAGGAATTTGGTGAGTGTTTTCAAAACCTAACCTGAATTTGCCAAGGGTTGTGATTTTTATGAAACCCACAAAGCTGGGCTCTTGGCTCCAGCTAAAATATTTTGTAGCCTTGTTATTTCAAGCTTGATAGTAATATTTTTGCCAAGAAGTTTTATTGATAACTGAATTATTTTTATTCAGTATCATTAAAGCTGAGTTAAATATTTGCTTAACTCATCCTCTTAGATGTTCTACTACTAAATACTTTTAAAACAGGATTCCCCTAACAGTAAATTGGTACTTAAATTACCTTTTATGAGTTCTCAAACTGCAAAAATATATCACTGGCCTGACATCTTTATTTTATTTGATTTTTTTAATCCATATGAAGTTTTAGTCCTTCTCGCTTGTTTGAGAATTAATGGATATCTTAAAGCTTTGATAGTAATAATTGGAAGACTTCATATCCATTGAGGCCTTCCTGAGTGGCAGTATAATCCTTACTCCAGAGTTTGTCTTTATGTTCCTATTTCCTTCCCATTTGATCATGAAAGCACTCTTGTGATTCTGTAGGAATCAGAAAACAAGCCAAGAATAGACTTACAAAAATCAGCACAAAAATGTGAAAGTGAGACTTTTCTTCAGAAACTTTTAAAAATTATTGTTTATACTAAGAACAATCTTTCAGTGGCAATGTGATTAGTGAAAGCTGAGCTGACACCAGGAGGGAAAAATGTCTCTGTCTCTGTCTCTGTCTCTTTCTCTCTGTCTCTGTCTGTCTGTCTGTCTGTCTGTCTGTCTGTCTGTCTCTCTCTCTCTCTCTCTCCATATATATAATATATATATAATATATGGAGAGAGAGGGAGAGAATATTTTTTACTTCCTGCTTTAGAAAAGGTATATTTCAATTCATAATTTTCCATGCTGGTCAAAATAATTTTTTACATTATGATTTGATGGTCAAGGCTTGTGCAAATAATATTATTCCTGCTAATTGAATTTCTCTTTACCCATCAAAGATAGTACTCTAGATTGTTACATTGTTGATTAAATCTTAAGAATCTTTTGCTCTTAAAATGTGGAATTTAAAGATTTTAATTTGAATTAAAGATAGAAAGATAATAAATGCGATATAGAGGCTTGAAATTTATCAGTGAGAAACTCTATTGAAGTATTAGGTAATAGTGGCAAAAAATAAATAATAATAAGATCCTGTCAAATCATCTATCCAGCCATTGGTTTCCTTTCGTTTTTGAAATCAATATCTGAGGTAACCAAAATCTCGTGTGTCTGTTAGCTCAGTAAAGCAAAGGTGTTCTTCAGGGTAGAGACTGAATTAAAATTTCAAGTCTTCTTTTTTTTTTTTTTT
This sequence comes from Solenodon paradoxus, assembly GCA_004363575.1. Taxonomy (NCBI): domain Eukaryota; kingdom Metazoa; phylum Chordata; class Mammalia; order Eulipotyphla; family Solenodontidae; genus Solenodon; species Solenodon paradoxus. The sequence continues at coordinate 50,337 of RJWH01000368.1, read as the reverse complement.
TAAGCAAGGCGATTCTTAGAAAGTGCCTTTTTAGGAGACGGTGCTATAGATTTTTATTTTTCCAATAGCATGAGGCTCAACATTTTAAAGATAAATCATTTTAGAACTTCAGGAGTGTGGGTTTCATATAAACGTCATTTGTTGTCGTGACCCTCGTCCGAGGAAGCCCCGAAAAGCGTCTTGGTAATGCTCACCGGGTGGGTTTTGCAAAGCAGAAACAACCCCTTTCAGTTCACAGCTGCGTTGAAAGTCGTCTATGAGGCACATAAAACAGCAAATCTGCTTAACTTCTTAATAAGATCCTGGGTATAGGAGCCCAAAAGAACGGTAATTTGCCAGGAATTTTATGTCACAGTCTACCTTTCCTGTTTGTTTTTCCTTCCAGCTTAGATTGACCCTCATATAAATACCTATTGGTGACCTTTTCTAATCAATCTCTTATTAAAACTGCCTTATAAAGGGAGAACTAAGTTATCATGGAAATCAGTCTAAGAGAAAAGGTAAAATGGTTTTGTCCCTATTTTTAGGGAAATTTTCTTCTTTAGGCACCAAGAAATATTTCAAATTATGCCCACTTTTTTCTAGGATGGGGGAATTGAAAGATGATGGTACTTCTTTTAAAAGAGTATAACCAGTTAATTAGAATTAGGACAGGCAAAACTGGGTTTTGGAGGAAATAATAAAAAGTAAGGATAATAGCAAGCTCATTCATACTTATTAAATAATTTAGTAATCTACCAGAAAGCAATTTTCCCCTGGACTAAGGAGCATACAGCAGCAAATGATCACCTATCCAGTTCTTTCCTGCTTGTGAATTTGGTGAGCATTCCTCCAGAAAAGGATAAACTAAAAACAAAAACACACCTCAGTAACCTTGTATGCTGCATCATGTAATAATGATAGTAAAATTATATTGTTTGGAGTGTACTATGTCTGTTTGCAAATATACATGCACATTAAACTTTTTTGTTTTTTATAATGTCTTAATAGCAATTATGAGTTTATTTTTTTAATATTAATTTTTCTACTGTGATGTTTATATTTATTGGCGACTCGTGTGCAGCTTTTATATTCTGCTTAGATGTTGGTTTTAAGGTATTTTATTTTTGTAGATATTTCTAGCTTTTCTTTGTAATATTAACAAATATTAAGATAGACATTAATATACCAGTACCAAACTACTAATTCCATAAAATCTGGAGTTTGGATTTTTAACCAATAAACCATTAACACTGTTTTCTAACTTAGAATATTTAATGTTGTTTATTAGTGGGAATTAAAGAGATTTCTAAATGTAGAAAGAAGGTGGGGCTTTTCTATACTATTAAAAAAAAATGTTTCCTTAAATAGTAAACGTAACACTAAGAAATTAGCTTTATTTTACCTAATCTGCATCTTTTAATCAAATTGTCTAGTAAATGATTGTTACATTTCTTTTTGTAACTTCAGCTACATTGAAACTGCTTTATAGGTCACATCACCCAGCAATAAGATTGCAATACTCTTTTTCTAGGCCTAGAAAACAAATAGCAAATGATCCAGATGTCATTGGTCATTGACTTTGAAATGAGAATTTTTTCCTGCATAATTATATTCTGTGGAAGATTTGCTACCCTGCTCTTTTCCCTGGTATGCTTTTAAAGTTGATTCAACCCTGAATGTCAGTGAAGAAACAATTTAAGTAGCTAGGTGAAACCAGGGATAAAAACTTATTAATGTAGTATTTTAGTTCATTTAAAAAATTAATGGTTTTTGAATGTGAATTAATTAGAAAGTAGTAAGCAGTGCGATCATAGAATTTTAATTTCAAGCATATGTGGTCACTTCCAGTTTCCTAATGAGCAGGTTAAGAGTATTTGTATTGGCACACTGTAACTGCTTATAAAGGTATGTGAAAAGAGTGTATTCTCTCCAACAGGTAAAATATATTTCCATTGTATTTTTACACCATGAATCTGCTTGGTATGCCCTTTTTTTGTAAAAGATTAAAAGTTAAAATTTATCTAATTCTCAGAGTTTTACAGTTTAAATTATCAGGGGTCAGCGAGTATCATTTTACCGTATTATCATTTCTTCCACTGAGAAGGGGTAAATGAGAAAATTTCAAGTGTTTATGTGTGGAAAACTTATGTAAAATTTTATAATTCAAAGTGAATCAACATGTGATTTCATACAAATATGAGCCACATCATATTTCTCTTTGCATTTTTGCTAGTTACAGGGATTTTTTTTTTAATTATATACTATTCTGAACTATTCTTTACCCCCATATCAAGCAAGTGTAATTAAAGGCTGGTACTCTGACTATGGGAATTTATTGCTACATTTCAGATAGTCAGGATCAATTTTTGTTGCCCGTACAGGCCCCCTTCTTAAGGATATCTGTCGTGCTGCTAGCTTTGATCATTTCAGTCATTATATTTCAACAGTGTCCAAGGTTGACAGGCATGTAATTCCTGTAAACCAACATTTTTAATCTGCCTCAAGTAGGAGTATAACTTTATTTTCTTTCTTTTTTTTGTTCATTCTGAAAATCTATGGGAACCTGACACAGAGTTTATTTTGCTCTTTTGATTGTTTGACCCCATAAATCACGGTACCAGACATTAGTACTTAATCACCATGGTGAAGCGCTTGGCGACTTTTCGTTAGTTATAGTCCATTTCTTAAGAAAGGAATATTCATCCATTCTAAAAAAGAACTGTCATGAACAGTCTTATTTCAGTAGAAAACAGATAGGAGTGTTGGTCATTAGAACATTTTGTTGTTATCATTTCCAAAAAGTGATTATGTGCACATCTATAATTTTATGTCTGAAGTTGGGGCTATGCCAGATACCACAGCGGGGCATTCCTCCGGCATTTAATACCTAAAACTTTCCATCTTACTTCATGATCTCAGTTGGAAGAGCAGACAAAATTCCCTTAATTTGGCCCTTTCATCATACATTTAGAACCAAAGAAAGAAAGACTTTATTATAAGAACAGATGGAAACAGGAGCTGTTGGTTACAAACGAACAAACAAAAGGGCCTGTGGGATTGTGAGAGTTTGCAGTGCAGGGGGAATAAGGATAAGGCCAATTTCTTTGTTAAAATCCTTGGACAGAAACCTTACAGCTATTTAATGGTTATCAACCTCAGCCATGCTTGTGAAAGAGCGGCTTTCGCTGTTTGAACCTACAGAAGAATTTTAAGAAGCGCTCTTCTGTAACCTAAATTTACATTGTCCCAGAACGAAATCTGCATCTGTTCTCACTACATGAGCGAAGTCTTGGAAGTTGCCCTTGGATTATAATAAATGAAGTCTCTCTCCCTCGCTAGAGTCACAGCATTGCTGTCTGGCTGGCTGCTCCAGTTTTCCATTGATAAAGAAAACACCGAGCAAGACCTATCTGCACAAGGTAGTCTTTCCTATGAAGGAAATGTTTTGCTGAAAGAGTTGGGGAACACACTGGTAGGTTGTAATAAAAGGGGGTTCTGCCTGGCATAGACAGTCCCGCCGGGTTAACGGATACAACTTCGTCTCAGGATGTATAATCAGAGGAAGCTTTCTTTGAATTTGATAGCAATAGATACAGATTTCCCATGGTAATTAACTGCAGATGTCTCCCTGTTTCCCAGACAGGGAATGAGTGTCTCATGCTGATGATGGCCTTGCCTGTGAGTGTGAGCTCTTTGTCTGATTTAAAAACCGGGACCACCAAGCACTAACCAAAACCTCCCTAGAGTTTGTCCCTACAAGACTGCAGGTTTTCCAGGAGATTTTTCATTTCATAGCCCAGGCTAGAAGGCCTTTCCCCTCTTAAAAGAAAAAGAAAAGAAAAAGGATTTAGAGTTAGTTTATATAGAAATCTACTATGAGTAAATAATAGTCTTTAAAACACTTGGGGAAAGATCACAAGCAATAAGACTGAGAGACCATTCAGCAGTGCTTCACATTTGAGTGCTAGGCTTTCTTTTGACCTATCATCCTTTGATTTACTTGAGTGTTTTGTAATATCATTGGTGTTTTATGCCATTTATGAATAGTGTAGTTCTTTTTCCCCCCAAAACACACTACACTACACACACACACACACACACACACACACACACACACACACACACAGAGTTAAAAGTGAAAGGTGACAAGATAAAACAAAAAGACAGGATAGTCACGAGATGGTAACTTGAGTTAATACAGATGGAAAGAAATCCTAACTTGGCTAAATGAGATTAAGGTTGAATGTATTAATGCTGCAGATATTATCTGTAGCCATAGAATGTTTTGCTAGATCTGGAGTGATAATGTGAACAAATTTATATCTGTGATATGATTAGCAAATGATAAAATTATTCTTAGAAGTAATATTTTAGCCTTCAGGAACAGCGATCCCCATATTTTAAGGAAAATTTGTAATTTCTGATTTTAATGTATCAAACTCTTACTTAAACTTTAAAACATTTGTGATTTTGGGTGCACTCCTGTAACTCAGGCCGCTGAGGTGGCTAAGGTGAGGACCACCTAAAACCCAAAGACCTGGGTTTGGGGCCTGAGCCTGGGGATGAAAGGAAATTTAAAAAGTAACAAAAGTTTGTGACTTTGATTCAGAAACATGGCATCTTAAGTATATGAAAATTATATTGAATAACTTAGTACTTAGAGTATTCTTTCTTAACGTGTTGATTTATTCTTTCAGTTTTATAACTGTCTCTCTCACATATGCCTCTTGGTATGTGCATAATGCTATTGAAAATATTTTAAGTCAACCCCTTTCCTAGTCAAGCCTGGGCTGTAATGCAGAAGGCATAGTATGTTTTCAAATGCAGAAACCAGTAGACGATCACAGCTGGCAAGGACTGTGAGAATAGAAAGTTCTAAAACACAGGCCATGGTCTGAGTTCTACCACTGACTTGCTTGGTCCTTAGGCAGCTCCCACCATCTCTCCAGGCTTCCTTTGTCCCATAGAGTCGTCGTGCTAAGGCCTGCCCTCACCTACCTCACACAGTTGTCTTCAGAACAGGATAATGTGTATGATGGTGCCGAATTCTCCAAAGAAAAGCTTTCCAGATTTCAAGATACTATTGTCATGGAAAGGGTTTCTTTCTGTCTGCCTCCATGAAAGTGTCTCTAATGACAGAAGATCATTTTATCAAACAGGTATGAGAGAAACTTAGTCCTTCTTAGAGTATGGTGTTCACTTCCAGAGGCATCTTTCTCTCCCCTGGTAGATAACCAGTGCATAAAACCTATTTTTATTTAGAAAAATCCATGGCAAAAGTGTAACTTCAAAAACCAAACTCTTTATACTGGTGCTATGGCAGCTGTGATTGTATTGAGTTAGACTAATGTGGTGAAACCATCAGATAGTCACATTCATTTTACCTGGTGCCTTCAGGCATTTTTGCTACAGGTGGGCAGCCAGATGCTGTTGTACAGCCAGAGTTATCCTCCTGTTTCTTGGCAACTGGTACCTTTTGCAGGGACCTAGGTTTTAAAACGAAAGTGCTTATTTCACTCATCACTTTGCAGAGCTGGACCTTGCTTTCCAATTACCATGCACCTTTAAGATTTAAATTTAACGAAAGGTGTTTTTTCTTCATCTTTGTTCAGTGCTGAGCATCTGCAGGTGTTATCAGGCAGCCTGCTGGTGTCTGGCCCAGTTGTCTTTATGGATGGTGGACAGGACCTGACATTTCAACAAGTTTAACCCACTTCGCTGGAGGGCTGGGGGCTCCTGTTTCTAGGAAATAACGGAGGGCGCACTACACAGGTGCATAAGCAATTCCTTGTTGCAAAAGAAACCTTTTTTTAAGGAAAGGGGATGTATTTTAGGTACACAGGGTATGTACACTCAGGTTAGAGATGCTGACCTCCTCTTGTTATAGGCAGTGGGGCTTTTCCAGTGCATCACTAGCAGGTGGTATCTGTCTCCATTTTATAGCAGGAGGACATATACTGCAAAGGAAAAGTCGAGGCGATCATGCTGGAAAAACGAACAAAAAATCCACCTCTCTCAGTAAGCTAGCAAAGAACACTGATATATCAAGAATACTTATAAATAAGTTACACTATAATGTGTAACTTTAATTTCTTTCAGTTATGGACCCATAAAAGTATTTATCTTATAAATAAGGATCATCATGGTGGGTTCATACGTGGATGCATTCATAGGCTGTGGGAAGCAGTGATGTGTGTGTGTATAACTATTCTGTTTCTAGCACTGCGTGTTACCCAGGTTACAGGTTTATGTGGTGAAAGGAATATGTCTTTAGTATTTCAGGGACTAAAACTCTAATGTAGCCATGACAGTGTAATCTGTCACTCACTCCAGAGAACATGTGTGTTACACAGAAATACCCTGACGGCATTGCTAACTGCCCCCCACTTCAGATCATTGCCTTTTTGTTTTTAATCCTAAGTAATGGAAAAGGAAATAGCATTGTTTTCAAACGGGATTTTGTGAAGAGTAAAATATAAATATAGGACATATGGGGAGAGTGGGGCCACCTGCAAATGTCCTGCAGATGGACAAATAACCTTTTAAATTTTACATTTCAACCATCTTGACCGAGTGTGCCTATTTGTATTGCAGATGTGAACTACTTTGGGGTGGTTTAGGGATAGTTTGGTACCAGTATGACTTAAACTAAATGATTACATAAAGTCAGAGTCACCTCTTTCTCCTTCCTCCTTTCCCTCACTCACTATTCTTGCCAAATATTTCTACTGACACTGTTTCAGCCGGGTAAAATCATGAGACTCTCAAACCTCCTTCCTCATCTTCCCTACCCTATCTTGCACTTCACCAGGCCTTACAGTTTTTGTTGGCTTAATAAAAGTGAAAACAGTTTACTCTGTTAAACACTGCATATGGCAAAATGTTTATAAGGCTTCCGCTCTTAATGTCTGCTTACACAGTAAGTCCATTTAAAAATGGAGTGAGTCTGAGTTTATAATTTGCTGTAGGACCAGAGAAGATCCTGAATGATACTAAAGTTGATTTCCACACTATATTAAGAAGAAATTAGAAATGTATATGGTAGGGGTGGAAGCAAATCTATGATATATTGATATATATGTATGTGTGTGTGTATGTATATATACATACACACACACATATAAATATAATCGCTGTAGCATTAGAAATACCAAGTGCTAAATCCAATCACTGTGGACTTGGGGGCCGGGCTTTGGATTTGGTTATCATTTTAATTCCTTGAACACTTTATGTCATGATGAGAAGACAGCAAATAATTTTTTAAATAAAAGGGATTTTTATTTAAAATTTGGTGGCAAAGTTTCTACTTTTGGTGAAATGATTTTCCCAAAAAAACTTGGGATTGAGTTTGAAAAACCCGAATAAACTGCTTTTAAACAGTTCAGTCATTCATAATATTTTATGTTAAAGATATTGTCATAATTTTTTCTGAGCCAAACTATCACTAAAATGTCCTGTGACGGAGCCACTCTTCGTTTTTCCTGCCATTCTGTGTATTGGAAAAGTTCAGTGTTGTATTTGTTTTTTCATCCTTGATTAAAACAAACAAAAATTAATGGTTTTAATGTTGTTTAGCCTCAGTTTGAAGTGTAACTTTCACTAGTAACTGCAATAAAAATTAAAAGCTTTGCTCTAGGCTTTCTGTTATGTCGCCGGCATCCCAGCCCTTTAAGCATAGGTAAAGGGAACCAGGGAGAAAGACCAAAATAAAGAATAAAGATGCAACTTCCTTCTCTCCTTTCCTTAAATTCTCCCTTCTCTCCCTCCCTTCCTTCCAAAAAAGTCATGAAGTCCTTCCTGAGTTCAAACATGGATTGCATGACACCCTGGGAAAGTTCCTTGATGTTTTTAAATCTGAATTGCCTCCACCATGGAAGAAGAAAAGACTAGGTGACAGTACATGGATGGTACATGGATGGAGCTCAGGTTTTCAAAGAGGAGAGATTCCTACCCCTACTCCCATTTTCTCTTAAATAAAAGACAACAGATGGAGTGGAAAGAGGAGGCAAAAGTCAGGCTTATAAACTATGCTAGGGGGTGAGAGAATTTAACAACAGCGAGGAAAAGAAATTGAAATTGAAACCACCCAGGGGCAGAGACACAGCCCCAGTATGAGGTACAAGAAAACACTCGATGTGAGATGTTGGAAAGTGGCTCTCAACTGTCATCACTGTTTAATTTCAGGTATATGACTTTATAACTGAAGTTATTAGACTAAAATCAGAGGTCTCAAATTAGCAGACCAATTTCAGCCTATGAAAAATGTTTTGATGGTTAAAATATTATTATTTGCTAACATTTAAAAAGTGAGATGGTGCGCCCTGGTGGAGTAGCCGTTGGGTCCAAGCACAGTCCACATGCATCCCAAGGACCCAGGTTCACATCCCAGGACCGGGGTGGGGGGACTACTAAGATGGACAACTTAATAAAAATAAAGAAAAAGCGTCTTTCTCTCTCCCTCCCTGCACTTTTCATTTAAAAAAAAAAAAAAAAAAAAAAAGATTCACAGATCAGTTCAATAGAATTGAGTCTCCAGATATAAACTCATACATGGTCAGTTAATTTACAACACAGGAGCCAAGAGCATACAACGGTTAGCGGAAAGTTTTTCAACAAATAGTGTTGGTAAAACTGGACATGCCAAAGAATGAAGCTAGTTCTCTCTAGCGCTATGCACAAAATTCATTCTAACTAGATTGGAGACTGGGTATAAGACCAGAAACCATAAAATACATAGAAGAAAACATAGGCAATGATATCGGTCGAGAGGCCTTTGAGGACTCTACCCCAGCAACAAAGGAGACGAAATGAAAAATAAACAACTGGGACTATATCAAACTAGTGAAAGGAAACATCACCAAAACAAAAAGACAACCTACTAACTGGGAGAAGGTATTTGTGTTCCATATTTCTGGCAAGGGTTTAATATACAAAATATACAAAAAACTCATAAAACCAATAACAGGAAAACAATCCATTCAAAAAATGGGAGGAGGAATTGGAGAGACACTTTTCTGAAGAGGACATACAGATGGCCAACAGGCACATGGAAAGACGTTCCTACTCCCTGGCCATCAGGGAAATGCAAATCAAAACAGCAGTGAGCTATCACCTTACACCTGAGAGACTGGCTATGAGCCAAAATTCTGGAAACAAATGCTGGTGAGGATGTGGAGAAAAGGGAACACTTCTACACTGTTGGTGGGAGTGCAAATTTGGCAACCCCTATGGAAAGTAGTATGGAGATTCCTCAAAAAGTAGCATATGGAAATTCCATCTGATCCTGCCATCCCACTTCTGGGTGTTTACCCAAAAGATAGAAAAATCCTGATTCATTGAAATTTATGAATGTCCCATTCACAATATCTAAGAACTGGAAACTACCTAAGTGCCCACCATCAGATGAATGGATGAAGATGTGGTACAAATATACAGTGGAATACAACACAGCTCCTAGAAGAGATGAAATCTTGTCATTTCAATCAACATGGATGGATCTAGAGGGGATGATGCTACATGAAATAAGTCAAAAGAAGAAAATGAGATACCAGATGACATCACTCACAGGTGGAATGTGAACAGACAAAACAAAGGAACAGATGAAACAAGACCAACCCTTGGACACTTGCAACAGAACTGAGGTTGCCAATAGGGAATGGGACAAAGTGGGGGCAAATGGTGGTGGAGCCCACTGTACAATGGTGAAGAACACTTGGTGATTTGGTGGAGGGCAAGGAGTGTTGACATATGTTTTAGTAATAGGGAAAAAGCACACCTACACATATGAGTATTTTAATGTGTAAAATCAAAGTTACTGCAATTTGAAAATTGAAAATAAATAATACGCAAATGGTACTACATCAAACTAAAAAGCTACACAACAGAAGAAACTACCTTCAAAACAAAAAGACAGGTGCAGCTTGGTGAGGCAGCGGTTAGGTCACTGGCTTCCAAAGACACAAGCCACACACCCCTGGGTCTGAGTCCCAGGCCCAAGGGAAAGCAACCAGTGTGAACAACTAATAAAAAATTAAAGAGGTTTCTTCCTCCTCTCTCTTCCTGACTACCTGCCTATCACCCTCATTCCTGCCTGCACCTTCCCTTAAAAAGGAAAAAGGCATCCATCCTACTGAATGCTATTTGCACATCATATATCTGACAAGGGGTTAATATCTAAAAAATTTAAAGAACTCATACAACAGAAAGTGCCCATTTTTTTGGTTTATTTTTCTATTGTAGCTTCTGCCCATTTTTTTGGTTTATGAAGCTATGAATAGACATTTATTCAAAGAAGACATATATGGCTAACAGGCACATGAAAAGATGTTTCTCTTCTCTTGCTATTAGGGAAATGCAATGCAAAACCACAGTGAGATAACACCTCACACCTGTGAGAATGGTTGTTATCCAAATGATTGGGAATAACAAGAGGTGGTGAGGATGTGGAGAAAAGGGAACATTTTTACCCTGTTGTTAGGAGTATAAATGGATGCAATCATTATGGAAAGCAGTCTGAAGAGTCCTCTAAAAACTGCGAATGGAAATTCCACATGATTATCCCACATCTGGGTATCTTTTTTAAACCCACAATAATACTAATTTGGTGAGATATATGCACCCCCATGTTTACTGCAGCATTATTTACATTATTACAGCCAAGGAATGGAACAAAACAACCAAAGTGCCCATCAGCAGATGAATGGATAGAAACGATGTGGTATTTATGCATGATGGAATACTACACAGCGCTAAAAAATGAAATCCTGCCATTTGTGGCAACCTGGATGGAAGTAGAGGGGAGTATGTTGTGAACTAAAGCAGAAGGAGAAAGACAAATAAGGGATGATTGTACCCATGTGTGAAATATAAAGACATTGCAAACAAACAGACAAAAACAAAGACCCTTGGATGTTGACAACAGAACTGAGGTTACCGGCTAAGAAGGAGCTAGGGAGGAGGAGCCAGAGGAGGTGCGGATCCAATGGACTGTGGTGACTGTTGGGACTTGGGTAGTGGGCATGGTATGTGATATATTTGATACACAATGACCCTGCCCATCTAAACTTGCATTATTTCATAAATCAAATTTACTTCAAGTAAAGGTCTTTTATAATTTCCTACTAATGTTTCTAGTGCATCAGAGAATTTGATCTCATTCCTTCCTGCTCTGATGTATTCCCCATGCTAGTCTTCCCCCAGTGCATATCCCAGACCTTGTACCATCTACAGTTGTGTTCTCGAAGGACCTTCTGACTGGTGCTAACTTACAAATACTGCTGGGTTTCGTTTTGTTTTGTCTTGAACTATATGAGTCAGTTGATAAATTTGACAAATTGAAGAAAAGAGCTCTATGTCCATCTTTGCCCAGTAGTTACACAGGTATAGAAAGAAAATTTTAAGTATCAATAAGTATACTCTAACTCGTATAGCTAATGGGGGGAATATGTGTAACAGGCTCTGTAAGACCAGACTCTGAAAAATCAGAGGCAGCAGCAGAAAAGCACCACAGCTATCTGGACAGACCATAATCAGCCTCTTGCTCCGATTGATTAATAAGACGTGCTAGACAGGACAGAACAGGTTGCCAGTTGCCTTCGAGTTCGACTGCTTGAAAATTTCTTCAGAGAAAACAGGATGCTCAGAATATTCCCCGTAACCAGACAGAAATGAGGTAGCGATCTAAAGCAAAACTCCACGGTGTTTGGTTCTGAAGGGGCCACACATCTTGAAATATAACTTCACGGTTTCCTTGTTTCAGTTGTCTGCTCATCTGACAAATTCCTCTTGGCAACTGAGACTTGTATACTTTGCAGATACTTTGGAGAAATTAATTAGGTTAATCTGTCAATGCCAAGAAAGGATGCGGTTATTTGTACAATGCCTGGTAGAACACTTTCATCATAAAAGAAACTGAAATCAGACACGCCCGAGTGGAGTAGTGGTTAGGTCCACTGCCTCTGGCTGGACACAGTCCACATACATCCCAAGGACCCAGGTTGACCTCCCAGAGCCGGGAGGAACAATCAAGATGAACAACTACATAAAAATAAATTAAAATGTTTTTTCTCCCTCTCTCTTCCTGCCTGCCTGCCTATTCATCTTTTCCTGTCTGCACCTTTCCTTTCAAAGGAGAAAAAGAAGCTAAAATTTTTAGTTTTGTCTGTAGAAGGAAGATGATTGTTTTTCTATGTTCTGTCACTTGTGTTACTTCTAGTTTCCATAGGTTATAAAAATCTTTGCAGTGCCCTTCTAGAGGAGCACATTTTTCTATTAATAGACTTTTCCTTTAATAATAATACTTACGTGTCGCCCCCTGGTGGCTCCTCTGAAGGAGCCCAGGCGACGTGCCCCTGGGGTCAATCAAGTGCCAGGCCCCAGGGAAAACAACCAATGTGAACAACTAAAATGGAAATAAAATAAAATGCTTAAAAATAAAATAATTTTCAAAAAGAATAATTCTCGAGTTGAAATTTGTTTAAAATTATAAACAAAACATACATTATTGACACAAGATTACAGAGTAAGAGAACATGCCTGATTCCCAGACTTTTTTCCTTATTTTAGAAATAATCAATTTAGGATCAGTTCCAGGATGGCAGACTGCCAGCTCTCCAGTAAACCTTCTCCCCAGAGACACCACAACACTACCTTCACTGAAGAACTGGGGGCTTTCAAAAAGAACGGAGAATTGGGAGACCAGTGACTCCACAAAGAGAAGGGACAGAAGACATAAGAAAGGGTAGGAAAAGCCAAGACACCCTCTCCGCATGAACGTTTCCCAATACCCCCAGCCTCAGGTCAGGAGGGCCCAGTGATAAGGTGCCTCTTCTAGGGCTCATGGATGTGCTCCCAAGCCAGGCCCCTCACCTGGAAATACCTGGGTACACCTGAAAGTGTGGACCTCCTGGTGTGGAAAACAGAGCTTTCCTCTGGAGAACAACAGGACTCTGGAAAGCAGAGATCTCAGGACAGAGCAGAGGGAGCTGGTGAATGAGGTGTGCACAGACCTAACTGAAGGATTTTCATTTGAAAATCCCATGCTGCCCATGACACTCCAGAGACACTACCGGACACCGTCTCCAGGTCCTTGTTTGTCCACGTAGCTCTGGCGCTGGCAGGCACTGTATAGCACCAGGCCCAGAGAGCGAGAAGCCCCATCCCTCTTCCGTCAGTCATGTCGGACAGTTCCTTCTCACAGTTACAGTTCTTGCAGCTGCTGTAACATTCTCAAGGAGCGATCATATGCTGGGACACAAAGCCAGTGTCAACAAATTTACAAAGATAGAAATCATACCAAGTATCTTCTCTAATCACAATGGCATAAAATTAGAAATTGACCACAAAAAAAAAGCTGAAAATTCCAAAATATGTGGAGGTAAAAAAGGAAATCAAAGGAAGAATAAGAACATATTTGGAGACAAACAAGATGGAGATATGAGCTGTCAGAGCTTATAGAAGTCAGCAAAAGCAATACTAAAAGAAAAAATTCTAGCAATACAGGCCTACCTCAAGAAACAAGAAACTTCTCAAACATAGATGTACACCTATTGCTACTAGAAAAAGAACAAAGAAAAAGAAGAATAAATAAAATCAGAGCAGAAATAAACAAAATAGAAATAAAAAAGACAACTCAGAAGACCAATGAAGCCAAAAGTTGGTTCTTTGAAAAGATAAATAAAATTAACTCACTTTTGGCTATGCAGACTAAGGGGGGAAAGAGGGAGAACTCTAATTAACAGAATCCAAAATGAAAGGAGAGACGTTACCTCAGAAACACAGAGCATCATAAGATACTGCTATGAACAACTATATGCTAATAAATTAGACACCTTAGAGAGCATGCACAAATTCTTAGAATTATACAGCCCACCAAGACTGAATCAGGAAGAAATGGAAAACCTGAACAGATCTATGATAAGCAAAGAAATTGAAGAAGTAATCAAAGGTATTGTCAAAAGTGAAAACCCAGGGGACGCCCTGGTGGAGCAGCCATTAGGTCAATCTTCTCTGAAGCAGCAGTCCACATACCCCTGGGTTCGAGTCCCAGGCCCAGGGGAAACAACCAGTGCAGACAACTATATAAAAATAAAATAAAGGTGCTTCTTCCTCCTCTCTCTGCCTGCCTGCCTACTTGCTTTTATTCCTACCTGCACCTTTCCTTTGAAAAATTGAAATAAATAAAAGCCCAGGACCATCAAGCTTGAATTTTACCCAAACTTGGGGAAGATTCTTCTTCTCTCCCAAAAAATTGAGGAAGAGAAAATTCTTCTAATGCCTTCTATGTAGCCAACACTACAATGATACAAAAAGCATACAAAGACATCACACACACACAAAAATAAAGTCACAGACCAATATCTCTAATGAACACAGATGCAAAATATCCACAACAAAATACTAGCCAACCAGATTCAACAATACATCAAAAAGATCATGACCTAGTAAGATTTATTCCAGGGATGCAAGGATGGTTCAACATAAACAAATCTATTAATATCATACACCTCATCAACAACAGGAAGGGGAAAATCATATGATCATATCAAAAGATTCAGAGAAAACATTTGATAAAATTCAGCCTACTTGTAATAAAAGCTACAAAATGTGGATAAAAGAAACTTACCTAAACATAATTAAGGTCATATGTACTAAACCCACAGCTAACATCATACTCAACAGGGGGAAAAATGAAAGCTTTTCCTCTAAGATCAGAAAAAAATAAAGACTTTCACTCCCACTTCTACTGTTCAACATATTATTAGAAGTCCTATCCAGAGCAATTAGACATGAAGAAAAAAAAAAGGAATCCAAATTGAGTTGCAGATGACATGATAACATGGAAAAAACACTGAAAATTCCACCCCAATACTATTAGAATTAATAAATGAGTACAGGAAAGAGGCAAGATACAAAATTAATATATAAAAATCTGTTGTATCTTTATATGCAAACTGAGATAAAAGAAAAATAAATTATGAAAACAATCTCACTGACAACTGAAAAAAAGGAATTTACCATGGAATAAGCTTAACAAAAGAGGTGAAAGACCTGTACAATGAAAATTATAAGACAATGTCAAAAGAAATAGAAGAAGATACAAAGGAAAAATATTTCATGCTCATGGTTGGAAAAAAATTAACATTGCTAAAGTGGCTATCTTACAGAAAGCAGTATATAGATTTAATGTAATCCCTATCAGAATTCTATCAGCATTTTTCAAGGAAATAAAAAAAAAAAGAAAAAAAAAAGCTTAAAGAGTAAGGAAGGCAGATAGGAAGGAAAACAGGCAGCAGAAAGAGAAAAGAAGCATTTATTTGTTCATTTTGGTTTTTCTTCTGGTTCTGGGCCCATGAACTGGTTCCCTAGGATTTACACAGTCCATACCCCAGCCAGCAACTCAGCCACCTCAGCCACCAGGATGCATCATAAAACAAAAAGTTTTTAAAAATTTGTATAAAATCACGAAAGACCTTGAATAGCCAAAGCAAGCATGAGAAAAGAACAAAAGTGGCAGTGTAATAGTCCCAGATTTCAAACTATACTACAAAGTGACAGTAATCAAAAGAGTATGGTATTGGAATTAAAAACAAATACACAGATCAGTTCAATAGAATTGAGTTTCCAGAAATTAATTCATGGTGCGCCCTGTTGGAACAGAGGGTTAGGTCAATTGCCTCCAAAAAGCACAGACCACATACCCCTGGGTTTGAATGTCAGGTCCTTGGAAGATAGCCACTATAAACGGGTAAATAAAATTTAAATTAAAAATTAATTCACCTAATATGGTCAGTTAATTTATCACAAAGGAGCCAAATGCATACAAAGTCTTTTCAACAATAGTATTAGGAAAACTGAATATGCAAAAGAATGAAGATAGATCACTGTCTAATACCATGCAAACAAAAAGTAATTTTAGGTGGATTAGAGACTTGGATGAAAGACTGGAAACCATAAAATGCACAGAAGAAAACATAGGCGATACATTCCATGACACCAGTCTTAAGAGAGGTCATTGGGAACGTGACTCCAGTGTTAATGGAAATACAAACTAAAATAAACAGCTTCGGTACAGACCAAGTCTAAATAAAATGCTTCTGCACTATGAAAGTAACTCATCAAAACGAAAAGCCACAATACTGAATGAAAGAAGATATTTGAACATTATAAATCCAAAAAGGAGCTAATATTTTTAAAAATGCATTAAAAAAGTGCATACAACTTAACAACAGGAAAACAAAAAGTCCCATCAAGAAACTGGCAGATCCGAATAGAACTTCACCAAAGAAAACATTTAAATGGCCAGTAAGCCCAGGAAAAAACGCTCGTCATCATTTGTTATTAGGGAAATGTAAATCAACAGCATAATGAGCCATCACCTCACACCTGTAAGACGCAGGGCCACGTCACGCACCTGGCCTCCTAGGACCGCGCAGCCCTCCCAGACCCCTCCGAAGGCCGCGGGACTTCGTGTCCCCTCCAGCGCCACCACTAGAGGCGGTGTGGAGCGGTAACCGAGAGTGAGCGCCCGGATCCGACGCAACGGGTCTCCATCCTCGCTTTTCCGCACCGCAGTCTCTTTAATTCCCCTGGGAAAGGGGGATACGCCTGCTTTACCTATTAGTTGTGAAGATTAAATGTTAACACTTACCAAGGTCTAGATCCTGACCGCCCTTTTTTCAAGAGAAGGTTGGATTTGTCAGCGTGGCCTCTGCTACCCCAGTGATCTCTCCCAGGGTTATGCGATGCCCTCCCCAATTACAATGATTATTCCGTGTACGCCCTCAAGCAGATGGATACAATTGTCAGGCAGAACAGGACCAAAGACATGCGAGTAAATAATGTTTACGTAATACGTATTACACAAAACATTTACATATGTGTGCACGTACACATAAACATCCACATACGTGTACGCGAATGTAAATGTATACGTACACATAGACATAGACTTAAGCATAAGCATGTATGTACACACACACACACATTTCTGGAAGGACACCTGCAGAGCAGTGCCTGAATGGGAGGTGACTTTTTTATGCACTGTACGTCTTTTTATTTTTTCACATGTCGATGTACAACTTTTATCAAAATTAAACTGTTGCACACGAAAATGAAGTGAATGCGATCTCTCGAGGGCGGGTCCCGCAGCCCGGCGCCCCCTCCAGTAGCCCCACCCCTTTCCCACCCGAAGGCCCCCGGCCTTTGGCCTCCAGCCCCCTCCCCCGCCCGGCGGCGCCGCGCTATCGCCAAGTCAAACACGGGAGCCGTGGTTACGCGCTGGGAGACGGACGCCTAGCAACGCGGGGCGCCCAAACCGGAGCTGGCGAGGGAGGGCGGGAGTGGCAGCCGCAGGAGGAGGTGAGAGGATCCGGATGGCGGGGCGGTGGGGGGCTCCCTCCCTCTCTCTTCCTCCTCCCTCTGGGAGCCTAAACCCAAGGTGTTTATCCTGGGGCCCCAGCTCCTCCCACCGGGGCCCCTCATTCTCCAGCCCCTCCTCCTCCACCCGAAGCGGGAGGGAGGGAGTATGCCCACCAGATGGGGAGGGAGCCAGCCGCCCCACCTCAGCTCTCTAGTGCCAACACACATCGCCCGCAAAAACGAGCCCATCCTCGCTGATGGAGAACCAGACTCCTCTGAGACCCCCACGGGTCCTGGTCCAAAGCTGGGGTAGAGAAAGAAAAGGAAGCACCCCAAGGGTTGATTGCTGGAAGTAGAGGTGGAAACTGGATTAAGGGTTTTTTTTGGCTCATCAACCCTCTTTACCAGCCCCACTATGCATTTGGCAACACACACACACACACACACACACACAGCCTCTGTTTTCCCGTGTCTCCAGGGCCTGCAGGAAATTGAGTCCATAGAGGGGCAGAGAAGCCTTAGTCAATGCCTCACAAAGTAAAGAGGGCTATTCCAGGCAGGCTCCCTGCAGGAAGGGGCTTGGAGAAAGTTGGACTGGAGCACATCTTTTGGAGGAGGTTTTGAGCTAGGAGAGGCTCTCCTGACTGTCTCCTACAGCCTCTGTTTCCTCTTCAGCAGAAGGTGGGTGTCTTGAACAGGCCCAGGGGCTGACCCCTGACCATGGCCACACTGAGCGCCAAGCCCAGTCAACGTTTCCAGTTGCCAGACTGGCATACCAACAGCTACCTGCTGTCCACCAACGCTGAACGACAGCGAGATGCTTCACATCAGATCCGCCAGGAAGCCCGGGTCCTCCGCAATGAGACCAACAACCAGGTTGGAAGCCGGAGCTCAGCTGCGTGGGCAAAGAGATAGCCCCTAATCACCGACACCCTCGAAGGGGTAGTCCCAACCACTGAGACCCTCTTTCTCTTCCAGACCATTTGGGATGAACATGACAATAGGACTCGACTGGCAGAGAGAATAGATGCTGTCAACCGATGGAAGGAGACACTGGACAAGTATCTGACGGATTTAGATGCTGAGATCGATGCTCTAACACAGGCAGGGAGCTAGGGTGGGGGTGTCAGGAGACCCTTCTTCAAGGACCCCTCCCCACTTGGGGTCAGGAACCTTTGGTGGGGGACTTTGGTGGTATATCCTCAACCTCATTGACCGCTCTGCTACTGGGGCTAAGAGCTGCTTCCCAGCAAATGATGCCACCAACCACTCCTGCATCTTCTTTTCTAGATGAAAGAGTCAGCAGAGCAAAACCTACAGGCCAAGAACCTGCCTCTGGATGTGGCGATCGAGTGCCTGACCCTGCGGGAAAGCCGGCGTGACAATGATGTAGTGAATGACCTTGTAGAGGAAGAGCTGCACAAAGAGGTGGAGGTCATTGAGGCCACCAAGAAGGCCCTGCAGCAGAAGATTAGCCAGGCCTTTGAGAAGCTCTGGTAAGGGAGAGACATGTCATTTGCACATTCAGCTGCATTAGAAAGCTGTGTCTCACACCCTGGTGGAGTAGCAGTTGGGTCCTCTGCCTCCGAAGGAGCACAATCCACTCACATCCCAGAGGGAGCAGAGGCAGGGTGGTGTTTGCATCCCAGGTTCAAGGGAAACAACTAAATAAAAAAGAAAGTGCTTCTTCCTCCTCCTCTCTCTCCCTGCCTGCCTGCCTACTCACCTTCATTCCTGCCTGCACCTTTCCTTCCTAAAAAATAAAAATGTAGATCATATGCATTGTGGGTAATGAGTCACTGGCTCTGGCACTGCCCTCTGCCCCTGCTGCACCCATGGCAGAAGCCACTAATGGTAGCACTTTTCCATCACCTGTACATGGCCTCAGGATACTTATCTTGACCTTCCTCTTGGCTGTTATCAATTCATTGGAAGTATGAGAGATGAAACTTATCTGCCACCACCCCGACTGAGTGCCTAGCTGTGTGCATGTGTGAGCCTTGGTGAGTGTAGCCCCCTATGTGTGCCCCTGAGAGTATATGCAAGCACATGGCTCATAATTTTGTTGCGAAAGGCTCATCCAGCTGTGCTGGTCTTTGTCTCAGCTGGGGCATTAACACCAAGGTCATCCCAGCCTCCCCATCCCTCAGTTTCTCTTCAGTACAATGGGGCTACATCCTGGGCCTTGGAGGGACAGTTTCTGAGAGTCTGTCCTTTCCTCAGCCTCCTGCAGGAAGTCCGACAGCAGCTCAACTCTGACCATCAGGACAAAATGGAGACACTGGATATTGACAGAGGCTGCCTCTCGCTCAACCTCAAGTCCCCAAACATCTCTCTGAAAGTTAACCCTACACGTGTCCCCAACGGGTAAGAAGTGTGTCTGTCTGTCTCTGCTCCTCCCACACAGACCCTACTTTCGCCATCCCAGCATTCCCTGCCATCTGCAGCTCCACCACGCTCCAGCAGTGGGATGAATTCAGTCAGTTCAACAAGGACCGGGCAGAGGCCGAGATGAAACGAGCTGTAGAGCTAAGAGAGGCCATCGCCTTAACTATTGCCGAGGTGACTGATGACCACTCCCTCATCCTGCTGGGCCATCTGATCCCTCATTTGAATCATGTCCTCAGATGATCATGAGATTATACCCTCCCCTTGCCCTACTACACCCTGTCCTTCAGACCAACAATGAACTTGAAGCCCAGAGGGTGGCAACGGAATTTGCCTTCAGGAAGTGGCTGCGGGAGATGGAGAAAGCATACAGTGAACTCAAGTGGCAGGAGAAGAATGTGAGAATGTATTTTGTGCCTTGGGGATTGGTCTTCCTGCTGTGCCATGAAGAGCCTGCTATCTGGCCAGGAAACCCTGGCTGGGTTCACTACGGTAGGTCCAGCTGGTGGACACCAATCCTTCTGTCCCTGCAGATGCTGGAGGAGATTGCTGAGCTGCTAGAGGACATCCGGCACCTGGAGGAGGATCTGCGTAGAAAGTTAATGAACCTGAAGCTATGCCATACCCGCCTGGAGGCCAGGACCTACCGACACAACGTGGAACTCTGCCAGGACCAGGTGCCAGGGTACCCCCGTGAGGCACGGGCTGCCTGGTGATATCTCTTAGAATCACTCCCCAGCATATTTCTGGTGGAGCAGGGGTGCCAATCTAGGGCAGCACCCAGGCCCTTGGGCTATGGGAAGTCCAACTCCCAACCTTCCCCTCTGCCTCCAGGCGCAGTATGGCCTCACTGATGAGGTTCACCAGTTGGAGGCAACCACTGCCTCCCTGAGGAGGAAACTGGCGCAAGCGCAGTAGGTCTGGGGAGTGGGCAGGAGGGACAAAGCAACACCTCCCACCCATGGGGCCTCTTACTGACTTCTGACTGTGCCTTGACCTCCCAGCCTCATGCAGAGTGGTGGGGTATTCATGCCTCCTCCCCAGGGACGCTCTGGATGCCCTGTACAAGCACCTGGCCCGGCTACAGGCAGACATCACCTGCAAGGCCAACTCCATGCTCTTGGACACCAAGTGCATGGACACCCGTCGCAAGCTGACTGTGCCTGCTGAGAAGTTTGTGCCTGAGGTGGACACCTTCTCCCGCACCACGAATCGCACCCTGAGTCCACTCAAAAGCTGCCAGCTGGACCTACACTAGCCTTGGGGGGTGAGGGAGGAGGAGAGGAAGGTTAGGTGGGAAATGGGGAGGAGGGGGTAGACTGAGTCTAATAAATGTCAGGGTTCTCTGTTCAGAAGCTTCTCTGCTACACTTGCATGTAGCCAGCAGGGAGGGAGAGGGGGTGTGGCCCTGCTGTATATGGAGGAGTAGAGATGGGGACCATCATCCCCCAAGCTCCATATTCCAAAAACCCAATTCCTTTCCTCCTGTCTCCTCAGGGAACCCCAACTTGGGCTGGCCAGCACCCGCTAGGCTCTAGTAGCATGACCTCTAACCAGTTCTACCCCAACTGGACGGGTCCCACCCACTTGATGCCTTGCGTGCAGGAAGACAAACCCCCCACCCCCAGGGGCAGTGGGAGAGCTTAGGGGTGGGCCAGGCCTGCGGGAGGGGGTGGAGGCCAAGAGCGAGGGCTGCCAGGACACACGGTGAGGCTTCACAAAGGCAGCCCTGGGGGACAGTGGTGCGAGGGTCTGGCTCAGCGCTCAAGCCTCGGGGACCCTCTAGCGCCGCCCAGCCTGACCGGGGCTCACGCACGCGGGAGTTGGTACTCCGGGCCGCCGGGTGGCGCTGTGCGCGGGGAGCGCGCCCAGCTCCAGGCCACCGGGAGCGCTGTGGCGCCGCGGGCGGGTGGAAGCGGGGCCGTGGAGGCGCGCGACGGCCGCGCCGGAAGTGGCGACTGGTCCGCGCGGATGGCGGCGGCGGCAGCGGCGGCGGCGGCGGCGATGATGGCGGCGGGCTGCGCGGGGGCTGGGGCGGCCCGCTCCCTTTCCCGCTTCCGCGGCTGCCTGGCGGGCGCCCTGCTGGGGGACTGTGTGGGCGCCGTCTACGAGGCGCACGACTCCGTCGACTTGACGTCAGTCCTGCGTCACGTGCAGAGCCTGGAGCCGGACCCCGGCTCGCCCGGGAGCGCGCAGACAGGTGGGCGGGGCGGCGCCCGTGCGGGCGCGCGAGCAGGGCCGGGGCTGCAGGCGGAGCGCGGGGCCGGGGGGTCGCGGCGCGAGGGGCCGCAAATTCCGAGACGGCTTCCGAGGGCAGCAGGGGCCAGCCTGGGTGACGCGCAGGCGGCTGGAGCCCAGCGGGCCTAAATCCGAGCTCCATTTTCACCCTTCTCGTGGCAAGGGCTCGGACATTCCCCAGCACCGTCCTCTGAACCGTGCACAGCCTGAAACCCGGCGTCACGCTGCTCACGGGCCCTTTTGCGGTCTGTACACCCTGCCGACTCGACCAGTTTTACCCAGTTCTCTGGAACCGGTGTCCTCTCTCCACACTGCAAGGAGTGCTCTTCTCAAAACAGATCCGATCTCGGCCTCCCCTCTGCAGAGATTTTCCATGACTCTTAGGATAGAAATTGCTTAACGTGACCCACCTGGCCCGCCGCACCTGCGTCCCCAATTTCATCTGACTCCTCCCTTGCGTGCTGATTGTATCCTGTTCCACCCTTAGACTCGCTCTGTGCACTCGGGGTCCTCTGGTGTCAGTCAGGCTTCCTCTAGCAGGACCTTTTTGCATGTGCTGCCCTTTGTAAAGCTTCCTCCCCTGTCAGCAACCGCCTCATCTTCCTAATCCCATGGGGTCAAGCAGCGTGATTCTTCCTGGAGAGCCTGCAGAAGAGTTAGAAAGGGGGCAGGCAATACCAGAACCCCGGAGCACAGCCCTGTGTGCGTGGAAAGTGCAGGAGGAAGAGAAGGAGCTAGAGGAGGAAACAGTTTGATAGGAGAAGTAGCCGGCCGGGTATCAACACAACCCCAGAAGGATTTCAGAAGTAATACCCGGGTCCCCGGTTTGGTGCTATAGAAGGGTTGAGTGGGGAGAAGTCTGGATTCAGAAAAACATTTCGGAAGCTTGAAGCCTGGAGCACAGATACGTTGTAGAAAGTTAAACTTCAGTGATTTTAGGGGGAAATGGAAAATAAGAAAATAGACCAAACCAATGGTTTGGTCGGAGGGCGAGGTGAGAGCTGAGCTACAGTAGAGGTGAGGGCACCATGGCAGGGGTGGCTTTTAATTTCATTTTTGATTTGATGCTAAGGTGAGAGGTGTTCTCGGACTCTTCATATGTAAATGGCAATTCAAAATTGCCCAAACCAAAAAACTGTGAACTGGCTGGCGTAAGTGGGGGGGTCCAGAAGTAGGTCTGGCTTCAAGCAGAGCTGAATCAGGAGCTCAGCCTGGTCCTCAAGGCGTGCCCTCCTTGTTCACATCTGCCTTCTGAGTCCCTTCACGCACCCCGGCACACCCTTCCCAGCAGACCCTTCCCAGGGGTTGGCCCCCCAGCGGCTCCCCACTTGACAACTCCCAATGGAGGTAGTTTCTCTTAGCAACAGATCCAACCTAAGACCCTCATTGAAACTGGCTTAGGTCACGTGTCCTTCCTGAAAAGGGAATGGGTGTGCTCTGGGGTCATGCCGGTGGCAGTGCAAGCTCTGTATTATCACATCAGCTGAGACTGGGAGAGAAGTGGTTCCTGCAGGGAAGAGGTTGCAGGGACCAAAGAAAGCCAAGAGGGAGAGGTTAGGATGCAAGAGAGGAGAAAGGAGGAACAGGGGTCCTGGGAATCGGGGAGGGGGACAACAGGAAGAGAGACTCACTCCTCCAGGGAGACAGGAGAGTACAGTGGTAGGTGGTTGACCTCTCTTCCTACTAAAGGAGGGGCTGCCCCTTCCTAAGAGGGAAAGGGGAGGAGAAGGTGGAGGGTGGGGAGATGGAGGAGCAGACCTGGGGAACCGCAGAGGGGCTTGCTAGCGAGTGTGCATCGAGTACCTAAGCAGCGAGTTTGAACCTTGTCCTGAAGACAGCAGACAGCAGACAGCCATTTGGATGAGGAGAGGGAAACGGAGAAAGCAGTAGTGTGTTCGCAGAGGTTATTCTCTGGCTTCACCTGCAGGCCGGGTCGGATAGTGGGAATGTGTAGGAGATTCCAGAGGTCCAAAGCAGGTTATTTAAGACTGGAGCCACATGAAGATGGCAGCCAGAGGGGATAGAAGGCTTCCTTCCAGAATAAAGAATTGGAATAAAGAATTGGGAATAAAGAATTGCTGGAAATCCAAGGACTAGAGCCCAGGAAACTGGACGGAGTGATCAGCTGATTTAAGGCCTTCTAGAAATGGTAAAGAGAAGGAATGAGAGGGAGGTGATGCCAGCGTCCCAGAGCCCTGCAGCTCTCCCACCCCCTGCCCTGTCCCTGCAGAAGCATTGTACTACACAGACGACACTGCCATGGCCAGGGCCCTGGTGCAGTCCCTGCTGGCCAAGGAAGCCTTCGACGAGGTGGACATGGCTCACAGGTGAGCGGGAATGGTCCTGTGCTGCCCAGGACCGGGCGGGCAGCTAGAGCCATGATTGCGTGCATGCGGGGACCCCGCCCTTAGCAGGGCCCTGTCCCTAGTGCTGGTGCCGCCTCGCAGCTTCGAAATGAAGGTGTTGCTGGTGCAGACCCCTTAGGCCTCCGCGGCTTCCTTTTTCCCCAGCCAGCCAGGCTTCTTTTCTCCCAGGCACCTTTCAAACCCTGACTCTGCCTGCCTCCTCTCCCCTAGATTTGCTCAGGAGTATAAGAAAGACCCTGACAGGGGTTATGGCGCTGGAGTGATCACTGTCTTCAGGAAGCTCCTGAGCCCCAAGTGCCGTGACGTCTACGAACCTGCTCGGGCTCAGTTTAACGGGAAGGGCTCCTATGGCAATGGGGGTGCCATGCGGGTGGCCGGGATCTCCCTGGCCTACAGCAGCATCCAGGACGTGCAAAAGGTAGGCCCTGCGGCGGCCCCGCGCCTCCCTCCCTCTGCAGCCCCAGCTCTGACTGCAGATCTGACCTGCACTTTCTCCCCCTAGTTTGCCCGGCTCTCGGCCCAGCTGACCCACGCCTCCTCCCTGGGTTACAATGGAGCCATCCTGCAGGCCCTGGCTGTGCATGTGGCTTTGCAGGGCGAGTCGTCCAGTGAGCACTTTCTCCAGCAACTCCTGAGTCACATGGAAGAGCTGGAGGGCGATGCCCAGTCCATCTCGGATGCCAGGGAGTGAGTATGGGACACAGTCTTTGCAAGCCCACGTGCATATGGGGCGGGTGCCTCAGGCATGGCCACAAGCTGAAGCTTTTCATTGCAGGCCCTCGGGAGGGGTGGGAAGAAGTTGCTTGGCCTTGGCTGTGTTTCAAGGACCTTAGGGTCCCAGAGGACAAAGCCATCACCTCACACCTAGCCTTTTCCCGCTCCTGTTCAGGGCACCTGGGCCTGGGTGTCAGCCTGACCTCATCCCTGCCTCACCCCACTACGCACCCCATCCCCCATCACCTATCCCCTGGTCACTCCACCTGCTGCCTCTGACCTTCCTGAAATCTCTCCCCTGCCCCACTGCAGACTGGGCATGGAGGAGCGCCCATACTCGAGCCGACTGAAGAAGATTGGAGAACTGCTAGAGCAGGACTCAGTGACCAGAGAGGAGGTGGTGTCTGAGCTAGGTGGGTGACCCCATTCTTACCCTGCGGGGTCATTGTGGGCTCAAGGATAGGCAGAGAGCATGGGGTCAGCCTCCCGTCAGTTTTGCCTGGCGTGTCTGCAGCAGCCAGAGCTGTGCTCAGGACGGTGCTCGCGGCTGGGGCATGGCACCTTCTTGATCTCACCTAGCACCTTCCACCTGGCAGGTAGATGCCCCCTCGGTGACAGCTGGTTCGTGGCTCGTGTCCACACCAGATGCTTGCCATGGCACGTTTACTGTGTTCTGGGTGCTTTGCAGAACACTACGTGCATGGCCTCATTCTACCCTTACGCCACCCCGGACGGCACTAACTCTTGTTATTCTGCGTGAGCAGTCGAATCCCACACAGGAATCTTAGTCATTAGAGAACTTTCCCACTCACACAGCCAGCAAGTGGGAGAGAGGGCTTGAACTCAGGTAGTCTGACTCAGGTGCCTGGGAGCCCAGTCACAGCCCAGCTTGAGGTTGAGAGTGCTGACTCGTGATGGGTGCTGGCGATCCGCGCGGTGGTGCCATCAAGTCCCCATTGTCTGCCTTCCCCACAGGGAATGGCATCGCTGCCTTTGAATCCGTGCCAACCGCCATCTACTGCTTCCTGCGCTGCATGGCGCCCGACCCAGAGATCCCCTCGACCTTCAGTAACCTCCAAAGGACTCTCATCTACTCCATCTCGCTGGGCGGGGACACAGACACCATTGCCACCATGGCTGGGGCCATCGCTGGTGCCTACTATGGCATGGAGCAAGTGCCAGAGAGCTGGCAGCAAAGCTGTGAGGGCTACGAGGAGACAGACGTCCTGGCCCAGAGCCTGCACCGGGTCTTCCAGAAGAGCCTGTGAGGGCCACAGCTGCCGAGACGCCACCACATCCTGCAGGACCAGCTACAGTTTGGATCGGAAGCCCTGGTTCCTAGGGCGTGGCTCCCTGCCCCAGTGTTCCTGCAGTGTGGGCGGAGAGCCCCCCGGAACATCCAGGGCCGGGCGTGCCTCCCTGTGCTGGGTTTCTGGCTGCCGCAGAGCCTGGGGTGTGCCTAGCTCCTCAGTCAGAGGGGCCCGGGCAGGTTTTACTTTGGAAGGGAGCTTGTGGCGTTTTTCCTTTTATCTAGGATGTGGGATTTGCGGAGGTATGGTCTGCAGTAATATCGTGTTTCCTTGTTGGGATTTAGCCAGTTTGCCAGAAAGCCTGTCTTTGACGGGGCAGGGCCCCAAGCAGAAGCCTGGATCAAGGAGACAGACACTTGGATCTAGCTGATGTAGACTCGTGCTGGCCCATGGCTGTCGTGGGGCTTGTTAAGAGCTTCCAGTGGAAGTCACAAAGCAATAAACCATTTTCCATAAACCCCACCACCATTTCCCATGTTTCTCCTCTGCCCTGAGTGCTTTCTTCCCCTAAGCTGCTGGGCCTGCTGCGCTTCTAGGAGCTGGGCACCAA
This sequence comes from Solenodon paradoxus, assembly GCA_004363575.1. Classification (NCBI taxonomy): domain Eukaryota; kingdom Metazoa; phylum Chordata; class Mammalia; order Eulipotyphla; family Solenodontidae; genus Solenodon; species Solenodon paradoxus. The sequence goes on along the minus strand of RJWH01000368.1, from coordinate 23,431 downwards.
GGTGATGGACTGCTGGGGCGTTGGGGCCGCGTCCTTCAGCCTGCCAGCCTGCTGTGTTGCTGAGCCAGCACTGATGGTGCCGGCACAGCAGGTGGTTCCCTGGGGGTCCTTCAGTGTGCCCCTGGCCACAGACGGGCGAGTTGGGTGTTCCTGCTTCCGGAGCCCTGCTTCTTCGTAGGCTGCTCCCCAGATAGCACCTAGCCCAGCTGGACCAGGAATGGGGACCCCATAGGAGGCAGCAGAGGACACCCTCTGTACCAGACTGCCCACCTGGGCGACTGAGAGCTTGATGCCTCTTCCTGCATCTGGGGCCCTAGTCCAAGGCCTTGCCCTCTCAGGGAGTATTATACACCATCCATTTTAAAGAAAATTGAAACAGAGCACCTTCCCCTTCAAACTTTTGTGATACTCTGAACAGTGTTTCTGCCTCAGTAGAGAAACTGCGGCTACTCTGAGTTTTCAAGATAGTCGGGAAGTTTCAGCCAACAGTGGGGTTTGCCAGTGGGGGCAAACCACGGGACTGTATAGACCTGGGTTGCCTCAGGGCTGCTGTCCCACGCCCGAGAGCCAGGGACAAAGCTGTCCCGCTCAGTGGGCTGTACAGCAGGTGCTTTCTGCCCAGGACGGCTCCCCCTGCCCTACCTTCACTGCTGGTCCTGGCCCTAGCGCCGCCCCCAAACGTTCCTGATTTCATTCATAATTTGTATCAGATGTTGAAACCAGGCCCTTCTGAGCCTGAGCCGGCTGTCATGCTCCATTACCCTTGAGAGTTTGCAGGAATGTTCCAGGGAAGTTTGCTCTGTCTCCCCCAACTCCAGCTGCTACTTGCCTTTTGGTTTTGGAAAATGCTTTTTGCATTTACTTGGTGCAGAGCCGCGGCCGCACAGGAGCATCGCACCTCTCTGACACGGGGACAGCCGTGGCTGGGGAGCAGGCAGAAATGCGTGCTCGGGGGAGCGGGCTTAAGCGAGGCCCCCGAGATCCCTGGACGCCTTCGGGAACAGTGTTGAGACCCTCTGCAGCGAAGCCAGCCCATCAGCTATTCTCTACAAGAGGCTTTATTGAGGCGGTGTCAATACAGTCAGTACTGTTTTCCTCTTCAAAAAGAAGTCCCCAAGTGCACTGGCCCCAGATCTGTGACACAGGGCCCATGATAGGTATAGTGAGTCTGAGCATCCTATACCAACTTGGAAATGAAATATTCATGGAACACACTGAAACCTTAAAGAGAGGAGAGTATCGATCCACAAGGTAACATCGTTTCCCAGAAGACCTGACATACCAAAGCCAGTTAAGTGGACAGCTGGGACTGCAGACATCCCATGAGCATTTCAGAAACACCAGCTCCTCCCTGAGGCTTGAGGGTGACACCTAGTAGAAGCTCAGCTTTTTGTGGGTCCCCACGGTCCCCTAGTCTCTCACTGGAGCTGGTGAGCCCCCCATCGGAGCTCCCCAACAGGTCCGTGGTGGTGCACTGACCCAGGAGGTGGCCGCACAGGGCCCCACTGGCCATGAGAGCCCTCTGTCCTCTAAAGTGTTTGGACATAACTCCAGACACCCGCCAAAACCTGTTTTGAAAGCATCACTTGGGCAGATTTGAGTTTCCTATCTCTAGGAAATGACAGTGAGGTGTCAGATGGTCTGATTTGTTCAGCTGTGAGGGGAGGACTGGCCAGGGCCCCGACAGCCTCTCCCCAGCAGTCAGCAGTCACTCCCCATGGTCTGCGTGGACGGTCACAGTGGCCGGCACTGAAGCAGTGCAGCCGGAGGTGGGCTGGCTGGGGAGGCTGACGGAGAGACCGGGAACCGAACCGACGGCAGGAGTGCCCCCTGCCTGCCCTAGCACAAGTCTCAGCTCTGCCCACCCAGCATGAACCGGGCAGGGGCTCAGGGATGGGAGGGGGCAGCTGACAGGAAAGGGGGCAGAGCTGCTTCCAGAGGGGCCTGTGGCACCCTCTCTCTCGGGGCCTCAGCCTCCTGGGCCCTAATCCTGCTCTAACAGGAAATTGGAACCAGAGGGTGGAAGGAGAGGAAGCCCGCAGATAAACCCTCCTCATAGACACACATGTGCCATGTGGTTCTTATTAAGGAAAAGCAGGCGGGAGCCCTCATCCCAGAGCTCACGCACACCTTGTTCCGAAGGCTAGAAGAGGCTCTCTACCTTGAGGACACGTGGGTTGGGAAGTCAAGGCGCCCTTAAAACTTAGTGTCAGAAAATCAGCCCCTCCCCTAGCAGAAAAGGAGAGAATGGAGTGTGTGCCCCTGGTCCCTAGGTGCCTGTGTGGCTGTCCTTATGCTGACAGAGCCCAAGTCGGTGGGGCAGCCTGGAGACAGCTGAAGGGCTGCTGTCCTAGGTCCAGGCCCCCAGCCCTTACCAGCCACCTTCCCTAGGACTTGGTTGGAGCATGAGGACGTGCACTGAACCCACCGTGGACAGGCCTGAAGCATGGCATCACCCTGGCATTGCAGGCCTGGCCAGTGGCCACCCCAGCTGCCTTGATGGTCCCCCATCCCTGTCCTCTAGAGAGAAACAAACCCTCCCCAGGGACCCACCATCCTCTGGGAGCTAGAAGAGCCCTGGCCAGGAGGTGGAGGAGGCCATGCCCTGTTCCTTGAAGGTACCGTCTGGGGACTGGCAGGAAAGACAGGGATTGGGACTCTTCCCTGGGGCACCACTCGGGGAGCTCAGTCCCCCTCCCAGTTCTGACTCTCAGACAAGCAGCACCCTTCTGTGCCCGCCCAGCAGGGTCCAAGACTCACAAGGGGACAGGGGTCTCCGAGAGAGCCAGGCTGAGTGTCCTGGGGCCCTGTCTGCAGTCCAGGCCGGGCAGAGATGGGGACACAACCCTGACGCAGTACAGATGCTTGGGGAAGAGGAACGCAGGCCAGCCTCTTCCAGAAACACCCTCTGCCTACATGGAGGGAGAAGCCAAATCCGTCTCCTGGGCCAAGACCACAGCCGCTGTTCCGTCTTGGGTTTTTCCTTTACATGGAGGTTCTCTGTAACTGAAAAGGTCTCTACCACTAAAGAGGAGGAGGCCAGAGCAGCAGGGACGCCGAGGGTTATGTGGGGCACAGCAAGAATCCTGAAAAGGAGGAGTGGACGTACTCAGTGGAGTAGAGGCCATTAGCCTGGTCCGAGGGCATCTGCACCCAGACCTGGTCGTTGGGCCGCAGCTGCAGCACGGCACCACCCGACGCCTGGTCCAGGGAGCCCCTCTTGTGCTCGTCATAGGTGTAGGTTGCAGGCACATTGTTCTTGTACAGGGCCACCCACACGCTGGTGCCCTTGACGTGCACGTGGTAAGCGAAGTAGTAGACCCCGCCCACGGGGCAGGTAAAGATGCCGGTGGCCGGGTTGTAGCCGCTGTGGCCGTTGTAGAGCGTCCGGTCAAATCTGACGGGCATGCCCGAGGCCGGGAAGGGCGAGGTGAGCACAGCAGTGAAGGCGGGCGTGGACGGCGCTGACAGCTCGCCCAGCCCCAGCTGCGGCTTGCCGCCCTTGCCCAGCACAGCGCCCTCCACGCCGCCGTTGGGCAGGTGCAGGCCAGCGATGCCAGTCTCATCAAAGGCCCCAGGGGCGCCAGGGGGGCCGGGGGGCCCAGGAGGCCCAGGAGGCCCCGTGAGTCCTGGGGAACCCGGGACCCCAGGGGGCCCCGTAGGCCCCGCCATGCCAGGTTCCCCCACATTTCCCTCTCCAGGGGATCCTGGCAGGCCGGGTTCTCCCTTCAGGCCTGGCAGACCCTGGGGCCCGATCGGGCCAGCAGGGCCTTGGAGTCCTGGGATTCCTGAGGGTCCCCTCAGTCCAGGCTGCCCAGGGAGCCCCAAGTCACCCTTCTGTCCCAGGGCTCCTGCCACCCCTGGTCCCCCAGGGCGGCCCGTGAAACCTGGTTCACCCTTGGGCCCAGCTGGTCCGGGGGGTCCATGGGCCCCCGGAAGCCCCCTCTCTCCTGGGATCCCAGGTTTCCCAGCCAGTCCACTAGGCCCCTGGTCACCCCGAATGCCAGGCACTCCTTGGGGCCCCCCAGGCCCTATCTCTCCCTTAGGCCCAGGAAGCCCACGTCTGCCAGGAAGCCCTGCAGAGCCTGGAAGTCCAGGGGGCCCCCCAAGGCCCTGTGGGCCCTGCTCCCCTGGTTCCCCATCCTCCCCTGGCTCTCCCCTGTCCCCCAAAAGCCCTGGGACTCCAGCTGGGCCCTTGTCCCCCTTGGGACCTGGCAGTCCTGGCATTCCATAGCCAGTGGGACCGATCAAGCCAGGGGACCCCCGGGTCCCTGGTTCCCCTTTGGCCCCTGCTGGGCCCTGCGGCCCTGGCACCCCTGCTACCCCTGGTATCCCAATGCCATCCACCCCGGGGGACCCTTTTGGGCCCAAATCCCCTGGCTCTCCCCTGGGTCCTGGTAGCCCAGGAGACCCAGACTCACCCTTATCTCCAGGGGCCCCAGGGAGCCCACCCAAACCTGGTTTGCCTACACCAGCAGGGCCAGGGAGGCCGGGGGGCCCGGGGGCACCCCCTTGTCCTGGGGCCCCAGGTAACCCTGGCTGGCCCACTCCATTATCCCCCTTGAGACCCCGATCCCCTGGGGGCCCAGGTTCCCCCTGGGGTCCTGGCTCCCCCCCAAATCCTGGGGGTCCTGGCACACCCTGGGGACCTGGTTTTCCAGGAACAGCAATGCCTGAGGGCCCGGGGAGGCCAGGAGGTCCTGGGGGCCCCCGGAGGCCCTGGTCCCCTCGTACCCCCGGCTCGCCCCGAAGTCCCGGCTGCCCTGGTGGCCCAGCCTTGCCTGGGGGCCCGGGGGGACCGGCCTTGCCCACCCGGGAGAAGCCAGGGGGACCAGCGGGGCCAGGCTGTCCATGCTGCCCCGGCTTTCCGGTGCCTGGTTTCCCTGGGAAGCCAGGGGGACCAGGGGGCCCCCGAGGGCCAGGCTTCCCAGGGGGGCCAGGCTCTCCTTTCAGGTCCGTTGGCAGCAGCTGTAGAGGCATTTCTGAGGGAGAGAGAAGGGACAGTTAGAGACCTGGACAGTGGGAACGTGGGACTCATCTACCCACACGCCCACACCAGCTGGGGTACATTGGTGAGAAGACAAGGCTCTGTATCTGCTCATGAAGATCTGCTCTCCTGGGAGGTGGAGTTCAGGGGTGTTCCCTGGCTCCTAGTAACCCACCTACCAGGCAGAGTCGTCTGCCAAGAGCTGAGGGTGCTCTTCCCTGCAGGATCTGGGCGTGGAATGACCACCAGGTGGCACCAGAACCGTCCTCAGAGTTAGACACCGCGCTCCCAAGTCCCAAGAGAAACATCTTCCCACTGGCCTCCTCCCCCCTGAAGGCCACCTCTGCCAACCACAGATGCACCCCACTGCTGGGCCTTGCAGGGTTGGCAGGGTGGCCTGGCCTGGCCTAGCATCAGGAAGAACGGTTGAGATGGGAAAATCTTTGATGCGGATTGAGGGGCCATGGCTGGGAGCCTGGGAGGACTTGATAAGGACTTGGCAGTTGGGGGTCAGGAGCTGTCTGAGGCACCATACAGTGGGGAGCTGCTCACCCAGGTACTGGCCCTTGCCCTCACGGAAGGGTGGCCCCACGGGTCCTTTGTGCATGGGCTGCACGTACTTCACTGGTGCATAGCCCACAGCCCCGGTGGCCCCGCCACTGGCAGCTGTCCGTGGCCCGCACCCCAGCAGCAGCAACAGCAGCAACAGCAGCAGAGACAGGGGCATCAGAGCCCCCTGCATGGCGTTCGAGAGTGTGCTGCGGAGAGGAACAGAGAGGGGCCATCAAGCCAGCCTCTGGGTGGTTTGGCACCAGACCCAGGGGCTCACAAAAAGATCAGAATTTAGATATTATTCATAAGCAATTCCCAGAGTGTTAGAGTCTGCAGAAGTTACTTCCTAAATCTCTCCCTATCCTGTCCACGCTCCTCATCCTCACTGCGGTCTCCCAGGGGGCCCTGGACAACAGCCTCCCCTGGACCAGTCACTTTGCAGCCAGACAGCCTTCCAGATCCCCACTCTGACCTTGGCACCCCTTGCTAAAAACCCTTTGATGTCAACACCCACCACCATGCACTGAACTGGCTCTCTGCCAGGCACTGGGCTAAGCTCTCTAGAGACAGAAACTTGCTTAATCCTTCTAACACTTTAACGAGGCATTATTATATTCATCCCCATTTCTCAGATGACAAAACTAAAACAAAGATCCCTAGGAAGCAGAACTGGGATGTAAGAGATCTGTCTGACATCAAATTATGTTGATACTTACCTGGGGTGCGTCACCCTCTTCAGGATCAAGTTCACGGTGCCTAGCACGGTGTTAAGAGCCTCTTAAATCTAATCTGTGGTGCGCCCTGGTGGAGGAGCAGTTGGGCACATTCCATGCATATCCCAGGGTGCTGGGTTTGTGTTCCAGGACCAGCAGGAACAACCAAGATAAATAACTAAATAAAATGCTTCTTCCTCCTCTCTCTTTCTTCCTGTCTCTGCTCACCCTCATTCTAGACTGCACCTTTCCTTTCAAACAAACTAATCTGTGCATATGTTTCCAGCTTTATCACCTACCACCCCTGTCTCTGCCTCTCCCCACACCTTTGTCCCAGTAACACAGAACTTCTGCAGCCGCCAGACACCAGGCAACCTCACCCCTCTGCTATTTATCTGCCTGCAATGTGCTTCCCTTCTCCTCATCCTTCCAGGCCCAGGGAAACTGTCACCCCTTCCTCTGTAAAGCTAACCCCTCATTCCTTGTGTCCTGACCCAGCCCTATGACAGAATTTGCTCAGCTCTGGGAACAAGACCTGGGTGCCGAAGAAGCATGGGCTCTAGGTTTGGGCAAGTAGCTTAAATCCCAACTAGGGGAGCTTGGGCAAGAGCTTCCCACGCCATGGCCCTATTTCTTAATCTGAGGGACAACTCGGCTGCACAGACACAGGTGCAGCCGCATTATTCCTAAAAGCCAAAACAGCGCACAGGTTTGCATCAACTGGCGAAGTGCTGTGGTCCATATGCTGAGATATTACGCACAGTAAAAATAAATGAAGTGCTGATAAATGCTACGATACGAAGGAGTCTTGAAAACAATGTTAAATGAGGAAGGCAGTCACAAAACCAGGTGATATGATTCCATTTATATAAAGTCTCCAGAATAGGGAAATCCAGAGACAGAAAGTAGATGAGTGATTGACGAGGGCTGGGGGACGGGGTTTCTCTGAGGGGTGAGAAAATGTTCTAACATGCATCGTGCCAAGGGTTACACAGTTCTGAATACATTTTAGAAAACACTGAGGTGCGCCCTAGTGGCTCAGGCATTAAATCTGCATTTAAACCTGTATTAAATCAGGTGTTAACTCTGGCGGCATAAAGCCACATAAAGCCCAAGGACCTGAGTTTGTGACTTGGGGTGGGGGTGGCGTAACTAAGAAAGATAACTAAAATGATTTTTCCTTCTCTCTCTTCTTGCTGGCCTTCATTCCTGACTGCTTCCTTCCTCCGAAAAAAAAAGAAAAAAGATTGAATTGTGCACTGTAAGTGGGCCAATTGTATATGTGAATCACATCTCAGTTTCGATGCTATTTTAAAGAACCTGGGCTAACAACCTGCTTTATGGAACAGCTGTGTTGGTTAGAGACACTGACCCTGCCTCAGGGCAGGCACCATTGATATCTGAAAGCGGGACAACCTGGCCTTTTGCACACCTGAGGGTTGAGTCCACTTCCCCTGAGTCCCTGATCCGGGCTCCCCTCAGCCCACCAGGAGCCTCTCCAAACCTGTACCTGGTTGCTCAAAGAGCTTGGGGGTACATTATGCACACCTGGGGTGCATGTGGGGAGGAAAGCCCTCCCTGATGCTGGGCTGAGTCTGGAGCTGCACTCAGTGTTCCCACAAACCCAGAAAACTGCACACCTGGGCTTTGCAGGAAAACAGGGATGCGAGCAGGGCTCCAGAGAAGGTCAGTGAAGCTGCCAACCCAGAGTCAGAGTCCAACGCCCAGCTCTGCCATCAACCTGTTCGGTGATGGGGCTGGTCCTCCACCTCCCAGAGCTTCAGCACAGTGGTCATGCGCCACTTACAGCCCCACCCCCATCCACGCCAGGCCCAGCGCTGTTCAGGCTTCAGCTCCAGAACCCTCTCAGCAACCTCCCTGAGACTCCGTTAATGTCCCCATTGTCTAGATGGAGAAACAAAAGCTTAGACTGTAAGACTCTTGCCCAGGACACAGGACGGGAACGTGTGAGAATGGAAGCCTCATCCAGAGCCTGGGCTCAGCACGCCACTGCTGTCTGCCATGTGACTGAGCCCTCTAGAGACCATCCTAAGGCCTGGTCCGCAGTGCTGCTGATGACACCACCCTAATATTTTCCGTTCCATCTGTGTAGACAGCAAATCGGGCTGGGATCAGAACCTAATCAGGCAGTCAGACTCTTGAGAGCAAGTCCCGAAGCACCACGTCATCTTGCCCTCTGGAGCAGGACAAGGGGCCTCCCGCACTGGCCCCTTAGCTGGGGGCCCTAGAGTTGCGGGTGCGTATACATGCAGAGTGGGGAGTGGGCCGCTCTGGCCTGCGTGGGCCAGAGGCCGAGGTCAGAGCACCACCATAGGAGGATTCAGGACCGTGCTGGCTCTGGGGAGCCCTGACCTCCTTCCCACACTGAGCCAAGCCGAGGCCTCACTGGTGGCAGTGGGGTGTGATGGAGGCTGCAGGCAGCCTCAGGCTCAGTTCTGAGGGGTGTGGAGGGGCACAGGCAGGCAGGGAACCAAAGAAAGAGTCCCAAGTCTAGTCCAGAGCCCAGGAGGGCCCCCAGCCAGCTCTGCACCTTTCATTCCTCCCTGGCAATTCTGGTCTCTAGGAAGCTTCCTGAATTGCCACCCCAGCACCTCCTGTACTGAGTTCCCTCCATGGAGGTGGGACAGGTTTGGAGTAGATGTTTCTTCCGGAGTGGGATCAGCAGGACGACCGCTCACACCTGCCAAGCCCGTGCCTGGGGTCAGGCACTCTCCACTCAATATATATTGGGTTCCCACAGTCCCAGAGAAGAGGTGCGATGTCATTCCTCTTTCTACAGATGAGGCACTGCGGCATGGAGAAGTTCACTGCTGTGCCCCCTGGGTCGGGGTGGGGGGCTGTGATCTGAGCAGCAGTCTCTTAAGAACCTCAGCTCAGCGTGCCCTGGTGGAGTAACGGTTATGTCCACCTCCAGTCAAGGTGTAGTCCCCATACATCCCAAAGATCCAGGTACTCATCTGAGGTCGGGGGTGACAACCAAGATGAGCCACTAAAATAAAATGGAAAATAAGGCTCTTCCTCCTCCTCTCTCTTCCTGCCTGCCTGTCTTCTTCCCTTCATTCCTGCCTGCACCTTTCCTTTAAATAAATAAAAACATTTCTTGGGGCACCCTGGTGGAGCAGCAGTTAGGTCCACTGCTCTGCACATACATACATCCCAGGGACCTGGGTTCATCTCCCAGGACGGGGCCGCAGGGGAGCAACCAGGATGCCAGGACGAGCAGATAATAAAGTTCTTTAAAAACAAACAAAAAAACTCAGCCCTTTTTTAAAAAAGGAAAATAAATCCTGTCTTTATTTGCAGTTGATATAATTAGCTGATAAAAAGTCACTGGAACTAATTAGTAAGCTTGGCAAGAAGAACCTGCGCTCTTAACCACTGTGACTCCCGCCCGTGGCGACGGAAGGGCAGAGAAGCCCCACGGAGCAAAAGCAAGACAGAGAGCGAGGCGAACTGGGAAACAGTCTCTCTTCCAGCTCCAAGCACCTGTGGGTTTGAGGAGGGAAGGCTTACTCGGGCTCTTAGCGGGGAGGCTGGCATGTGCCAGTCTGGAGGGGTGTGGGGAGTGGAGGTCAGCGAATGGCCCTGAAAAGATGTCACCAAGAGAAAGGACACTCCCTGCAGCAGAAGCATAGGGCTGCCCAGGTGGGACAGACAGCCCTCCACACCCCCAGCCCATCAGTCAAGGGTGTCTGGGTGCTGAGTCCCTTGTCTCCTTTCCACGGTTGCCCCTTTCCTGCACCCCCCCAGCCCCCACCACACATGGGCTCCCCAAGGCTCCCTGGCCTCTGCACCTATGCTTTGCTCTGCAACTTCTCACTTTAGCTCCTCCCTACGCTTGGACATTTGGGAAGCCTTGAGACACCTCCCTACTGCCACGGTCCACCTGCTGTTAGCTCTTCTCTCTGCTGGCCCCACCCGCTGCTGCCTGCCCGGCGCAGGGCACGGGGGCACACAGGATGCTCTAGAGATGGCTAATGAGCTCGGTGTGCTGTCTGACTTAAACGCCACACCGATAACTCACTCAGCCGTCTCCTCGGCTGGATGAAGACTCCGGCCCAGGGAGTCCTGCCCAGGCCAGAGGGACTCCTGTGGGCTAACTGAGAAGGGGAGGGTCGTGCACGCCAATTCCAAGATCACAGCCACACGGGGACTGAGGTATAGAGGGAAGGACGAGTTATTCCTCTGCTCCCTCCTCTCCCCGTGGGCAATGGCTCCCAAGCAGGTGACAGGGAGAGGAGAGGGCCCTGAGGCTCAAGCCTGAGTCTGCTGTGGGACCTTGGACAAGCCATCACCCTCTCAGGTGACCTCTTAGGAAGAAGGCAGGAGTCGGGGCTGGAGGTGGAGATGCAAAAGGAGATGCTGATTCAGGGGACTGAGTAGTGGCGGCAGCGGGGTAGATGCCGTATTTGGACAGCTGCAAGTCCTTAACAGGGATTTCCCCCTTTTTCAACAAATCCCCGTAAAACAGCATTTGGTCCAAGTCAGCGTTTTGTAGCAGACTGGACCTCCTCCCAGGCGGTCAAGGAGGCTGGCTGGGAGCTCCAGGGTCTTTCAGACCAGGGATGGGACGGGCTCAGCCCCCTCTGCCCTGACCGGGCTGTGCGAGGGGAAGGGGCGTCAGCTCACAGTGACCCCTCCCCACGACCCCTTCCCTCAAAGGGTCTGTACTGGGGGTCATCAGCAGAGTGGTCCGTGTGTTCCACAGAGGCCTGTGCAGTCCCCATCCCACTTCACGGATGAACTCTCAGGGAGCCGGACAAAAGGGAGACCACAGTGAGATGGTGCACAGCTCCCAGAGGACCGTATGCAGGGCTGTGGCTGGTCCTGCAGCCCAGCTGCGGTGGATGAAGAGATCCAGCCCTGCACAGGCTCCTGCCACTCCAATCCCCCCACCCACCCTGCCCCACCCCACCCACCGCCCCAGACGGGCGCTGCTGCTAGGAGCAGTGGGGCGCGCAGGCAGCGGGGCCTGGCCAAACCACAGGTATGTTATGAGTCGCTTCCTGCTGTGGAGACATTTCTGCGGATCGGCTGCCCTTCTTGCTCCCCCTGCCTCTTGCCCCCCACTCACCCCGGGTCTCTGCGCTGGCTTACTGCTCTCTGTCTCGGCCACTCCAGTGTGAGCAGCGTTCCTTGCCCAGGCTCTCTTTATCCGAGGTCCACAACCCCCATTCTAAGCCCCTGGATGCCCGTACTTCCCAACTGGGTGGTCTTGGGCAGTGACCTCAGCGCTCTGACCCTCTGTCCTCATCTGTACCAGGATTACCTGAGATGACGGCAGCCATCAACCTGCCAGGTGTGGGGCCCCGTCCTGCTCCCCTGATGGCCAGAAAGTCCTCCCTTCAGTTGAACCTCAATTCCTCCTGCTACAAAATAACATCTCTTCCAACCCTTGATGAACTCAGGTGTGCCTCTCCCCACCCCTCACCTCTGTCCCTTCTCCCCAACACTGAATCCAGTCCTGGAAAGTCTCCTCAAATTCCTCAGATACCTCCCTCCACCCTGCAGTCATTACTTTTTCTTCCATGACTTGTTTCTCCCTCAGCCCCAGGGGGCCAGACCAGAAATCTGGACATAGTTTCTTATTTATTATTTTGACACAGAAGGAAGAAGCAATTCTATCTTAGTTTTATTTAGCTGTTCTCACTGGTTGTTACCCCCTGGGACCCAGGACTCAAATCCACAGGTATGTGGCTTAGGTTTCTTGGGAGGCAACCTACCTAACTGCTGCTCCACCAGGGTGCCCCTGTTTATTTTCCCTAAAGAAACGGAGGAAGGGAGAAGAGGAAAGAAGCATTTTGAAGGGAGAAGGAAGAGGAGGACACACTTAGTATTTGTTTATTTTTGTTTGTTCTCCCCACCCCGGCCCAGGTCATGGACCCACGTCCTGTGCTTTACAGGGCTCAGCGCCTGAGCCATCAGGATTGGACGGGTTATCTTTCTTCCTTACAGAGCAGCAAGGAATCTCCAGCCCACGTACTGCCTTCACACAAGTAGAAAAGGCTGCCCCTCCTTCCAGCTGACTCAGACCCTACCCGTTGCCTTTCCCGGCTGTTCCTAAACAGTAACCAACCTGCACAGCTGTATATGCGAGCCCGGCTCCTTTACCCTCGAGTCCCCAGTGCAATCCCGCGAACTCTCTTCCACCTTCCCCTCCTGCCCCATAGTCTTTGCCCGAACACGGACCTTGCACTCCCCCAATGCAATCCAGGCCCACCCCAGCCACTCAGTTAAAGGTCTGTCACATTAAATTGTCAAATCTCCACCTGGATCATGATGACACCTCCCTCCCTCACCCCAGCATGTTTTCCTCAGTATATCCTGTAGGTGCTCCAACAATGTTTTCAGCCAGTTTGTTAAAACCCAGGTTCCTGGGCCCCACCCAGGGGTCCTGACTTAGTAGGTGTGGGCCCAACATCTGCCTCTCTCACAAGCTCCTGGTGATGCTGATGCTGCCTGTCTGTAGACTGCACTCTAGAATAGCTCTGCTATGGCTCTCCCCTGCTCCAGGTTCTCCCGGGTACTGACACGATGAGGTCCATGTTATTCCACAAGTCATGTGACTTCCTGGAAGAGGAGGCATACTTAATAAGATGTGGACCAAATAGCATGAAGGGAGTAGAAAGGTTAGCGAGATTGATGGTGAGTCCCACAAAGCCCTGAGAGCACCGTGGAGAGACACTCTCTAGGTCTAGAGTTGTAAGTATGGTGTGCCCTGGTGGCTCAGGTGGTAAGCCAGTGCCTGGGGCTCAGTTCACAGACAGTTCAAGGATCTAGGTTCATGGCCTAGATGGAGAGGGGGAGTGGGGGGTAAACAACTAAAGTGAACAACAAAATAAATTAAATGCTTCTTCCTCCTCTCTCTTCCATCCTGCCTGCTGTTGTCTGCCTTCACTACTGCCTGCCTGCCTTCCTCTTAAAACAACAACAACAACAACAACAACAAAAAACGGTTATGTGTGTCAGGGGGAGACTGGGGACCAGTTAACTGCAGAAACCACGTGGGTATATGACACGTCCTTCCGCGTCCCTTCCTCTGAATCTCTGGGTCACTGAATTTATGCCCTCACCTACCAATGCACCTCAGGCTTCTCTCTCCATCTCACCCTCCCACTTACTCACCCAGCTCTTCCACTAAATGTGCAGGTGTGAGCGCCGCTCTGCAACCAAAGAGCTGCCCAGAATCTGGGCGTTGGGAAGGAGGTGGCCAGGCTGGGACAGGACCTGGGGCCACCTCATTTTCCAGACTGATGGCAGGACAGGATGCCGTCCCTGACCATCAGGCTCTGTTCCACCAAGAATCCTGACATCCCTCAGCCCAGCTGAGGAGGCTCCCCGACCACAGGGGACCTCCATGTTGGAGGCAGCACTGGAAGGAGACCTGAGGGACAGAGCAGAGTTCAGCAGGCCCAGAGGGTCAGTGATGGTGGAACATTCCAAACTGAGAACAGAGCAAACACAGAGTGCGGAAGACTGGGGGGGCTTCTCAGTTGGAAGACTGAAAACCTGTAAGTCTGGAACTCTAGAGAGAAGCGCAGCCTGGAAATAAAATCAGGCCTCACTTACAAGGTTGCTGCAGCTAGCACAAAGACCAGGGGCTCGCCCTTGAAGAAAACACTCATGTTTAGGGAGAGAAGCCCCCAGGGCTCCAACACCCTCAGTTCCAGATACCCCTAAACTTCTCAGTGTTTTTCTGTTCTACTGCCTGTCTTTGCCTCCGTGATCCCCTCTACCTGAATGCCCTTTCTGCCTTTCTCCTCTAGGCAAATATGTTCTTCCTCATATAAGACCCAGCTCAAATGCCTCCTCCTCCAGGCAGCCTCCCGGCTCCCTCAGGCAGAGCAGCTCCTCCTTCCAGGAACCCTCCAGTGGGGACTTGGGCCGGACTTCCCTCCCTGAAGGTGACTGGGTCCACCGCTGAGGTGGATGCCCTACTACTCCTCTAGGGAGGGGAATCTTGGGCAACAAGGTGTCCCGGCAGCACGAGGAGGGGCGGGTAGAAGAGCCAAAGGAGGCCCAACAGGGGGCAGATCCCAGGACAAGAAGGGCGCCTCCGGCTGGCGGCCACAGAACCTGTCCTTCCCAGCCTGGACTCGGGCTTCTGTTGGATTCATGGCTCATGTCCCAGCAAACGCCTTGAGTTGCTGACCAGGACTGGACAGCAGAGTCCTCCCTGACCCCGTCCGTCCCCACCAGTGCCCAGGCAGGGCCAGGCAGGGCCAGGCAGGCCTCCTCCGCCGCCAATCCCTCACCTTCTGGTTCGCATTTGCAGCCTTTCCGGAGCGCCACCCTCCCGCTGCTCCCTGCGCCGGCCAAGATTCCTGGGCCTTCGCGGCTTCCCGCGTGGTGGCCGCAGCGGCAGCGGCAGCGGCAGCGGCAGGAGGCGCTGGGCTGGGCAGGGAGGGGGCCGGCGGGAGCGCGGCCAGGCCAAAGCACCGGGGCAGGCCCAGCACACGCAGGCCGTGCCAAGGAGTCGGGGCGAAATAGTTCACAAATGAGAAAAAGCTGCTTCCGAGTTGGGCCGGGGTTTGAACGCCCAGGCGGCAGGGAGCTGAGGTCACCTGCAAGGGGGGCTGCCAGCTAGGACACCCTGAGCCTGGGAGGGGCCCTCTCGGCAGCCCAAGGGAGCCAGGGTAGAAGCGGCAAGCAAGCGCGGCAAGTATCAGAGAAGCCTGCCCATCTAGCTTACCTCTCCGGTCCAGGGGCTCTGAAGGTCCCAGCTGCGGCCAGGCTGAGGATGGAAGAGACACCGTGAGGAAAATGCCGGGAACCTGAGCTGCTTCCTGCCTGACTCAGTCACAGGGGCTGTGTGGGCTTCTCCCCAGGAGACCCTGAAGGCAATTGGTTCCAACCTCAGTCTCTTCTCAGGGAGCCAAGATGGTGCCCCACACTCACCGCAGCCTTCATTCATTCCACGCACATGTCGTCATGCCCCCTGGTGCCTGGGCCTGGGCTGGCAGAACTCCTCCTGTCCTGCGGAGGAAGCCCTGTCTGTGTGCCCGGGTCATAGTGGAGGAGTTGTGTGTCAGGCCCTGGGCTGGGGTGACTTACTAGAGACTAAGATTCCTGCTGGGGAAGCTCCTTGTATGTGGGGGACCCAAGGCTGGGTCTGGGGACACAGAAGTGGCTCAGCCCATGCCTGGGCCTGCTCTGAATTAGCCGAGGTGTCAGACAAGGGGCAGAGCTCTCTGGACAGTGGTAGTGCAGAGTGGGGCAGATTGCCTCCCTCCTGAGCTTGCTCTGAAGGCTTCCCAAGGAAGGGACGTGGCCACTGGTCTGGAGGGCGAGGAGGTTCTGAAAGGCAGACAGAGTCGGGAGAGGAATTTCCGCCAGGAGGAGGCTGCCTGCTGCAGGGCAGGATCTAGAAGTGCCACGAGGTGGGAGGACAGGAGGACTGAGAGGCTGGGACAGCACAGCGAGGAGCCTCAAGTGCCTTGTTGTGCTTCTCTGTGAGGCAGTGGGAAGCCAGGGAAGACTGCTGGGGTGGGCGATGTGGTCGGAACCCTGGATGGCCAGGTCCCCTTTGCTGTCTCCATCAGCCATGGTTCTGTCACAAGCCCTAGTCCAGGTCATACAGCTGGACATGACGGAGCTGGAGCAGTGGCCCAGGGCCAGATGTGACTCCTGGGTGGATGGGGAGGGGGCGCCCAGCCAGCCTACCTGGCAGGGAGGCCTGCCACCGCGTCACTCTCTCCCCAGCTGCTTGCTCGCCTCTGCCCACTCAAATGGAAACTCTGACATCCCAGCCCTGTCTCTTGCCGCTCAAGGAGCCAGACGTTGAAGCCAGCAGCCACTAGGCCTTCTGTCCAACTCAGCGGAGTGCTGCCTCCATCCCTGCCACTCTGAAAACCCTGACCTCAGAAGTGGGTCCCAGCCTGGCTGATGGAGCTGGGTGACTGGTCCTGGCTGCCTAACTCATCCCCAGCTCCCCTAGCCCCAGCCCCATCACACCATGAGAAGTGATGCATGTGGATCTGGGCTTTAAAGGAAGAACATACATTTAACTGGGTGATAGAGGGAAGAGGAGTCAGCTCAGGCCAAGGGAAGAGCATGTGTGAGAGTGTGGAGGTACGCAAACTGAATACACAGGGATGGAACTAATTCAAAAAAGCTGACTATAGCTAACACGTGTTGTGTGTCTGTGTCTGCTATGCCCAGGCACTGCTAGGGTCACCTCACTGGGATCTCACTCAGTCCTCACAACATCCCAGGCAGCAGTACTTCATCGTCCCTTTTTGGGAAAACCAAAGGACAGAGAGGTTAAGTAACAGCTCCAAAGTCACACAGCTCGTGAGGGGCAAAGCCTGAATTTAAACCTCAGCTACTGATTGCGAAGATCGGGTTCTTAACCTCTCCACCATATGGATGATCTGAGGTGAAAAGAGTTGACTGGGATTAACCTAAGAAATGCTTGAAGTATCAAGATCAGAGACCCTGGGTCCAGCCTAAAGGACTTCCCAGCCCCTCCAGCCATGTTTGCCCTTAATAACAATGATCTCTAAATCCCAAGTGCATTTTATACACCACACGCAGCACTAGACGTGTTCCAGGCATTTTTTTTTTTAAAGGAAAGGTGCAGGCAGGCATGAAAGCAAGCAGGCACGCAGGCAAGGAGAGAGGAAGAAAAAACATTTTTACTTATTTAGTTGTTCATCTTGGTTGTTCCCCACAGCCCCAGGATTCGAACCCAGGTCCTTGGGATGGCTATGGACTGCGCTCAGCCAGAGGTGGCGGACCCAGTCGCTACTCCACTAGGGCACACTCCATTATTTTTATCAAACTTCACATATATCCCAAGGGGGTGGGAAGACAACCAAGATGAACAACTAACTACAATAAATATAAATGCCTCTTCCTCCTCTCCCTTCCTGCCTACTCACCTTCCTTCCTACCTGTACCTTTCCTTTAGAAAGCAAAACGTTCTCCCATGACTTTGTAAGGCAGGGAAAAATGCTGTTTTTTCTGAGGAATAGCACTGAGGCCCAGAGAAGTGACACCCATTCTCCAAGGTGCCGGGGCCAGGAAACATGGAGGCGGGTCTGAACCCTGGGACCTGTGCAGCCCCGCAGTGGCTAAAGCCCTGTACACCTGGGCTTCCTGGAGACCTCAGTCCTTCTCCCGACCTGTCCTTAAACCCACCCGCCCCCAGCCCACCCTGGCTGCCTCAGCCCAGATGGCAACAGGCGACAGACAGGGCTCCTGTCAAGGAACAGAGTGGGGCAGTTGACCAAGCTCCCTGGGTCCCACAAATAGGAAGCTAGGGCGGGTGGGTGTGCCAGGGCAGAGCTTGAGCCCACTTCAATGGGGCTCTGTTCCTAACCTCCACCCCCACCCGCCTTCCCTAATCTCCTCCATGACATCTCTTCCTTGCACAGAGCTGGCTGCCAGCTAAATCCCAGATCAGATGTGGGGGGATGGCCTCTACCCACCATCTCCTATCAGCTTCTGCAAGCTGCAGGGCCCCCACAGAGGTTGGCCAGGGCCCTAACCCAACTTCCCAAACCAAGGTGCTGGTGGCCATGAGAGGTACAGTCAGTTCCCCCCAGAAAAGCCCCCCAGGCTTCTAGGACTTGGCCAAGTCTTCATTTTCTGAGCCTCAACCACGAGCAGGCCCTGGGCTGAGTGTTGTTTCAAAAAGCCTGGCGGTCCCGCACATGCTCTTCTCCCAGCCCTGGCTCTCACTAGTGTTTGCCCTAACTCATCTCTGTCGCCACTGCTTCGCCAATAAATTGGGAATGAGTGTGGCTTCATAAAGCATTTCTGAGAGTTACACAGAGTTCCCGACCTAGAGTGGACTTTAAACAGGCCTTGGCATATAACCAGGAAACGTTCACAATTATTACAACAGCGATCATCACTGTGACACACCCCCTCCCCAAAATCTGCTTTACAGAAGAAGAAGCCGAGGCTTCAAGAGATGTCATGTGTCCAAGTGTGCTCAGCTAGCCAGTGGTGGACAGCCCGGAATTTGGATCCAAGCTGAGTGAGTCTGCAGATAATGAGGGCAGCCCCTCAGCCCTCTGGAGCTGGGGTGGGAATAGGGGGCTTCCTCCACACCCCCTCAGCCCCTCCTGCCTGACCCCCGTGCACCCGCCAGCCCCTGCTGCCACTTGCAGGAGGGGCTCTGCATTCCTGGCTAAGCAGCTGGATTTGCTGTGCTCTGGGAACTATGAAAACAATGTTTGCCACGAGCCGAGCCCCAGTCGCCTGTCAGGGAGCGTGGCTGGAAGGGCCCAAGCAGAGCTGTGCAGTGGCCAGCGGCCAGCACGGTGGGAAGGAGGGAGGCCAGACAGAGAAGAGAACATCCTGTAGGAAGGGCTGGGATGCTGGATGCGGCTTAACAACAATCAGCCAGCCTCCCAGGAGCTCTAGGAGTGGGAAACACAACTCTAGCCGCAGTCTACCATGCTCCTCACCGCAGGCCATCAGGAAGCCAGGATGGCATTACTGGCCCATCTCATGGAGGGGATGATGGAAGCCAGAGGAGAGCTCACATGAGGTCACATAGTAGCCAGTGGCAGGACTGAGACCCAAGACAGGCCTCTGAGCTCAGCCCACCCTTCCTACTCGAGGTTGCCCTCCCTCCCAGGGCCCACCAGGACATGGCATGCCAGCCCCCACTGTTCTGGGATCTCTCTGGGCCTGATCTTCTCATGCCTTCTACTTGCCATGGCGCCCCAAAAAAAGCACCTATAAAAATGCCTGGTGCACTGTGGGTGCTCAACAGTTAAGTTTCTCCACCATTTCTTTCCCCACCGAACCAAGCCCTGGAGCAAGCAGTGACCCAGGAGGTCAGTGAGAAGAACATGTGCTGTGTGTTCTTCCAGATCTGGAATTGAATGCCAGTGTGGCACTCAGCAAGGTGACACAGGGACAGGTTACCCACTTCTGTAAACCTCTACTTTCCCTTCTGTTAAATGGGCTACAGATGCCTGCCTTGCAGCATTGTTACAAAGGTTAAGCGAGACAGGAGCCCAACAAACTCTTACTGCTACCCCTTCCCCAAGGGGACAGAAAGAATTGAAATTAGAGAACCTCGAATGACAAGGTTAGGTTGTCTCCACCCCGCATCACTAATGGGCCCTGCTAGGGCAGGCAGTCTCTGGAGGCAGCCAGAGCTCAGGGTGCTCTGGTCTCAGTTCTGCCCTGGCTGCCATGTCTCATGGAAGTTCTTCTCTGAGCCTTCATAATCCCAACCATGAAATGGGCCAATAATGCCAGCACAGCTCTGCCCAGGAGGCACTAGCTCTCTGCCACTCCCTTACTCTGCCCTCCAAGAGTCAGAAATCTCAATCCATCCAAGTTGCATGGGAACAGTCACCTCTCAGTTCAAAAACTTTCAAGAACCTGAATGGAAGCTGAGTAAGCCCGCCCAGTTCCTTTACAAGATCCAATCAGAGGTATACCAGACACTAATCAGAAGCCTGGGACAGAGTTTTTGGTGCTGTACCCTGATCATGTGTGTGACCTGGGACTGGTCCTCACCTCTCTGCAGGCAAACCCACCCTGGAGACAAGAATTAGGAATTCCCATTTTATAGATGGGGAAACTGAGGCACAGCAGTGGGAAGCCCTTACACAGGGTCACTCAGAAGGTAAGCCTGGTCTGTCCGGCTCCCAAGGCCAGCTCTTCCCCTCACTGCACCTGCTGCCTTCACTCAAGATCCACTGGCCACGTCCCACCACCCTGGATCTGCCTACAGAACAGAGTGGGCCTGGAATTTCCTTTCTGGGAGCATGACCGCCCACGGATGGCCTCACACACCCATGGGGGCTTCTGTACACACACAGGCCTCCCAAACACTACCCCCAACTTACAGTCACACTCAGCACCCAGCCCCCCATCCACTTGGCATCCAGATTCCATGTCCACTTTGCCTGCCTGCTCTGGAATAGGCTACCGCCGCCCAGTGCAGGAGTCCTGGCCTACTGTCCCCCTCACCCCCGACTCCAATCATGAGGCCTGTCCAGTCTCTGCCCTCATGCCTCTCCTTCTCTTCCTGGCTCTCATTGCCATGGTAACCACCACCCCAACATCTCTCTCCATCCCCCTCCAACTTCCCAGCTCCTCAGTGGTCTCCTCACCTGTAAGACCCCCCTGCCCCTGGCCCCCAGACAACCAGAGTGATCCCAGATTTCACCCCTCTTCAACTCACAGGACAAGACCCTTGGAAATCTGAGCTCCAGGCAGTGATGAGTCCCTCTCATTTCCCCACTGTGAGCCAACTCGCTGTCCCGAGAGGACTCTGCTGCCTCCCACCGCCACACCTTGTACACGCTGTTCTCTGACCGCAGTGCCCTTCCACTCAACCTCTCCACCACCTGCACCTGTCAGTTTTCAGTCTCCCGAGGGCCCTGCCAGCATCACCTCTCAGGTGCTGCCCCCCTCACGCATTCGCTTGCTTGCTGCCTCCCTTGTTTCCACGGAGGCACCTAAGATACCGCTGCACCCCACGTGAGAGACCGCTAGGCCTCGCTGGCTCTTCTGCCCCAACTCTGCACGTGCTGGAGCCACAGGAGGGACCGCACATCCGAGGCCTCGCTCTCCCGCCAGGGGGACTCCAGGCCTACCACTGGGGCTCCAGAGTGGACCGGGGACATCAGGATGGGGAAGCTGAGGCTCTGTCAACCTTTGATTCGGGGGCAGCCCTGCTTGGGATCTTCCCCTCGCAGACACGTTCACTTCCATTTTTTTCTTCCCCTTCCTCTGAGCCAACAAGCCTGTGTTTCCAGTGTGGAGGACAAAGTGAGACTGGAAATGAGAGAGTGTGTGTGTGAGTGTGTGTGCGTGTGAGCGCCGTCCTATCTGCTCTGGCTGGCTGCACCGTGTGGGGCCTGCTGTGCGTCTGTAGAAGTCGTGTGTGCCCTTGTGTGCACGTGTGCCCTGTCAGTGTGTTGGCCTCTGGGTGCTGTGTGCTTCAGCAGAGCGGGTTCCCTGTGTGACTGAGTGTGACTGTCGGGACGGGGCTGAGCAGTGCACGCTGTACATGTCCTCATGAACATTTGGAGTAATAGTGTGCCAAGGGTCTACAGCTGTTCACCAGCCCAGCGGAGGCCAGGGTGGACGTCCATGCCCTGAGATCACCAAGCCCCAAGTGGCTCCCCAGGCTCCCACGTCCTCCCCTGAACTCTAGAATGAACTTCCTGGGAGTCCCCATCTGCTCAGGGAGTAAGGGTCGGTCTCCAGAGAGGCCACGGTCAGGGCTGGCCCTCCAGTCATACCAGTCCCCAGCCGTCAGACCTTCCAAGTACCCCGGCAGCTCTGGGAGGCTGCCTTTGTGCAGGGTACTCCACAGAGGGACTGGACCCTTGTCACCAGACAAGGCCCTGTCTTGTCAAGAGGCCCTGAAGGCTGGCAGACAGGACGAAAGATTTCTGGCTTGCCCTGAGGGAGGTCAGTGGTAATTCTGTGTGAGGCTCCCAGCATGCTCTCGCACATACGGGTGACACATGTTAATAACGTGGTCGTCATGCCTCTCCCCTGACACCCCACAAATACACACACCGACAGCCTCACACGGCACACACATGCACACAACCAGCAAATTCAGAGCCAGCCCTTCCCCAGCTCACAATTCCCAGCCTTCTGTGGGTGAACAGGATTCTCTCTAGGTACTCCTGGTGTTGCTGTGTCTCTAGTCCCACGGAGACATGGGGTCGGGGGTTGTTTGGGGCTCTGGGACCTGGGTCCCTCTGGGCCAGGCAATAGCCCCCTCAGCACTGCAAGTCTCAGTCTGAACTGGGGAGAGGCGCTGAGCAGAGACATTCCTCTGAACCTCAGTCTCCAGTCTGGGGGCTGCTGCCAGGACCCCTAGACTAGGAGGGACTTAGGGGCAGAGGCGGAAAAAACCGAGAAACTGGATGGTGGCCAGAAACCAGAAATGCAGAGAGGGGGAGCAGGCGGGGAGCACTGAGGAGGCCTCCCCTGCCTGGGGCGGGAGGGGCCCCGCACCCCCTCTTCCCTCCCCCTCCCCCCTGGAAGGAAGTTGGGCATTCCCATTTTACAGGTGGGAAGTGAGATGCCCAGAGGTGAGGTGACTCGCCTCTAGCCACATGAATTCTCCGCTGGAGGGTCTGCTGCTGGAAACTGCGCAGGGAGGGGCAAGGAAGAGGGGGCTTTATCTGGGCTTCTGTCTGGGCAAGTCTGGGGGGACGGGCGGGACGCCAGGTACACAGTGGCCTCCCCCATCCTCAGCCGACCCCACCCCAGGGACAGAGGCTCAGCACCGCTGGCCGGTGCAACCTTAGGGAAGCCTAAGCTGGGTCGTGCCCTCGGAGCCCCCCAGCCTCGCCGCCTTTACCTGCAGGGGTGGCCGCCGGGCGCCGCTCCCGGCCCTCGAGGGCAGCCCGGGCGGCTCGGGCTCGGGCTCGGGCAGCGGGCGTCGGCGGCTCGGGCGGGCGTCGTCGGGTCCGAGTCGCTCTGCCCGCTGCCCTCGCGCTGCCGGAGTGGGCGGGCGGCGGGCGGCCGGGACTCCGCCCTCTTTCCACAGCCACTGCCAAGGCCCGCGCCGCCCGTCCGCCCGCCCCGCCGCGTCGGACCGCGCCTCCCTCCAGGGTCTCTGCGAGACACCCCACCTCCACGCGCCGGGCAGACTGGTCCTCCATCCATGCCCAAAAGAGGGCTAGGGCGCACCGACCCCGACGCTCAGAAAGAGGGTGTGGCGTGGTCGGTGCAGGAAAGGGGCAGCGCGGGGCTGGGACCAGTCAAGAGGAGTCCACGGTGACCTAGGCGGTCACCACCCGCACGTCTGGTCCAGAGAGGTAAGCCTGTGCACTCGCAGAAGCGGCAGGAGGCCCACGCTGTGCCATTTGCAGGCCAGGCTGAAAGGGCGGTGGTCAGAGGCGTGCTGAGAAAGGGCCCCCGACCCTTGTGGAGAAAGGTCAGGCAAAGACAGAGCATCAGGAGGCTGGTCCAGAGGCTGATCCCGAGGCCAGCAGCAGCGTGGGAGGGAGGGTCAGGTGTGGGGAGTGCAGGCCCTGGACTGGCGGCAGCTGGGTGTAGGAGTGTGGGGCCGAGGAAGAGGGAGGTGTCCACCCAGGTTTCTGGTTGGGCACTGGGGCCAGGGCAGGGAGGGTGGCCCCAGCGCAGAGCTGGTGCTTGTGGAACTTGCATGTATCACGAGGAAAGTGAGAGCTCCGGGCTAGAGAGTAGAAAT